>JAMZAV010001418.1:0-200044 GCA_024449915.1 Sweltsa coloradensis
AGCAGGAGAGCCAACCTAGACCGCGCTCAAACTCTTCTCAGGAAAATGTTGGCCAACGCAGTGAGAAACTTCTGCCTAGCCACATTCAGGAGACGATGCCCTCCTTCAAGAAGACCGATGAGTCTCCCGAGGCAAAGCGGATCTTGTTCGACAAGAGAAAATCATGGGCGGTTGAAGAGTTGATGCTGGAACTTACACAGAAACGAGACACGAAAACTGCAACTGGGCCTGAGCCGGAACCCGAACCTGATTATGCAAACATTTATCGAGACGAACACGGTATTCACATTGTAAGTGATTCTAACAGCTCGTTAGCTGCCGCTACGCACAACTTTGTCACGACACCACTGAATATCGACGGAAGTTATATGTCTGCCTCATTCAAAGGGCCAACGCTATCTGATAACGGTAGGAAAGATAGTGCGAAACAAGGTGTGATAAGTAAACCAGCCTTATCTAGGTTAGAAGGAGATAAAAATGTATTATTGCTGAATAACATACAGTCATGTGGTGTGACTAGTTCAGATAAGGTAGCCGTCGATCGCAATTCAACACGGAGTTTGTCACCAAAAGAAAATGGAGGTTTTGTTCATCCTCTAGATGTTCTGAAAGGTTCCGTTAAAGATTCGGGGGTTAATCGTCCGTTGAATTCGCGTTCTTCATCGAGTCAGAAACGCGACGAGTCCCGGGTTAGTGTCGTATCTGTTGATGGTGTAAATAGTTCCAAAGGGTTGGACACTTCGCGAGGTGAGGGCGGCTACTCAACTGTTACCGTGGTTCAAGATATCGACGAAGAGAAGAGGTACTCGAGAGTTTCTATAGTCAGAAAAGACAGTTCTAAAAGTGTTAAAGATAATTGTGTGGAAGACTCGAAGGAAAGTCTCTCAAGGGATGAAGATATTGTCAAGAGCCAACGACTAACTAAAGGCCCCAAAATCAAGCAGCTCTCCGAGTCGCTGGAAAAGTTGGCTCAACAGATACAGTTTGGCCCGGCAGTTAGTTCGGAGGCCAACGTTTCTGGCTGGAAAAATAAACAGTCGCGTAGTTTTGAAGAAGATTTGCACAGTGATATTACGCGTTCACAAAGTTTAGTAAGTGAACCAAATAAGTTTGATGGTATTAACGATTTGAAGCACAATATATACCTTAATACAGATGAAAAGCTGCAAACATATCCTAATAAAATGTTGAAGAAGGTAAAGAATAAACTTCAGTATTCAAGCAGTTTTAAAACTAAGAAGGAGATGGAGATGAATGTGAGAAAAAACTTTCTATTTGAACCCGAAGACCTTGATCATCGCGCATCTGTTTCCGGAGATGTCCGCTTCGATCCGAATTTAACTGATGTGTCTTTTAGTTTGCCACGGAACGGCGACAACAATCTCTCTGAAGAGCTTGGAGCCAAGTCTAAACCCACTTTCGATGAAATACACCAAGAACTACAAAATATATCCGAACAAACACGAGACAGTCTTCAAGAATTACCGTTAAATTCTTTCGGGAAAACTGCCCACGTTTCCTCTCCGAGTCACAGAAGTCCAAAAGACAACTTGGCCGTTATTGGAGAAGCAACTATTTTAATAGATGATCATCATCATTTTACATTTGAGCCCGATTCCACTCCCAAAGTTCTTCCGAGCAAAGAAAATCTGTCCAAGATTGCTCACGGCTTTATGAACCCTTCTTACCGTTCAATGAGTCACTCGCTCGACAGTTTCCATGATCCTAAAATCCTTGCCATGCATGAGGCTTTGTGCACAGATTTGGATGAACAACAAAAGCTCAAAAAAGAGAAAAAATCTTCAGAAAATCTTAAAAGTTCGGAAAACGTTGTTGAAAAGCTATCGAAATCTATGGCCGTTCCACAAATTAACGAAATTCAAAGTGTCGGCGACAATAAAATCAGAAATTTCAAGAAACTACGAAACGCTATCGAAGAAAGTGAAAACAGTGCTAGGGAAGCAGGTGTCGGTAAACCTTTCAGTATAACAAGTGAAATTAAAGATGTGGTGCGCAAAGAAAATGTATCCCGAAATGTTCTTGCGTACAATGAAACTCAAAAGTTAAAAGTTGGTAGTGTCGAAGATGCCAAGTTTATCGATAAAGCTTTCGAAGGTATTTACGACAGTCACAGTGACCTAAAATCGAGTAGGAGTTCGTCAAAAGCATCTTTGGATGGTGATAAAGTTTTGAAGACGCACTCATCTAAGTCATCGTTGGACGAGCTGGTGTCTAGTTTCGAGAGCCGCTCCTTATCCAAGTCGAATTCTTCTCTGAATCAACGGAAAGCCTCGAACGGCTCGGAAGGCAACCGAAGTAGGAGCGACAGCAACACCTCGGACGACACCATCCTGCAGGGGCCGGATAACAAGAGGCGGACGTCGCTGTCGCGTGGCAACCGGGTGAGTTTCATTGGCATTTGACTAAACCTCAAACCAATAGGCTAGGTTGTCTAGACTCGGCCTGCTCCAAACTTTTCCATTTGCGGCCTGGCCGTTAATTAACTGGTAGTCGGCCTACTAGGGCCTACATTATTGAAGGCTTTTTTTATCAACAATGTAGAATTTTTGGGTTCACATTGCAGTTAAATTTTCTTTGTAAATGTGGTGGGTGCAGTTGATATTTGAAGGTAACAGCTGTCATGCGTTTATACATGTATCATATTCATATATGAGCCTAAGCAAATGATGTGCAGGATCATATGCCGCTACGGTTCTTTATAGCCTAGGTGGGATAGGAGATTCAAGCTGGCTCATTTCTCAATGATACCGACCCTACTGACATTCCACTGACAACTTTAGCCTGGTACAATTTTCAATAGGCCTACTCCTAGTCCGTAACTAGGGTAGGCCTTCCCTATACAAATTACCCGGGTATGATTGGGTAAAGTATACTCGACCTTGTACAATGGGGGGGGGGGGGGGGGTCTGGGGGGAGGCCCCCCAGCTAATGCAGGTCCGTGGCACATTGGCCTGGCCCCGGATTTTTCTTCGATTTTTAGAGTGTGATTGCCAGATTGGAGTATTTTAATGAATTTTAGGCATGTTTTTTATAACATAGTGGTGGCTGGTGATGATTGTTGTGATTGCAAAAGCTTATAGGCCTAGCTACTATATTTTACTTCACTCCAGATTTTTTTACCCTGGTTACGGCGATGGTGTTGAATATTGATCTGACAAGAAACTTTTTAGTACAATATATTAGGTATAATTATTTTCACATTTTAAACTTTTGCGGGCCATTATTATTAGATCAAAGTTGAATGAGCTTCATGGGTTAGGCCTATATCAAGATTTCAAAAATCAAGTCAGGATGAGAGGGTGAACCTTTATTTAGTTAGAATAGGCTAGGCGTAGCCTACTACTTTCATTATTTTTTTTTTGCCATTGTCACGTCCATGTGCTTTGTAGGCCTAGACGATTTTTATAAACGAACACTAGGCCCATGTGCTGCATGCACATGCTCATACCAGTACCGGTAATTGAATTGTCTAGATTAGCCAACTATGCCAATCCACCTGCCAAAATAGAACCAAATTATTTGAACCCACTTCATGTAGGCCTACCAGTCACCTACTTTACCCACTACCCAGTAACATAGGCCTAGGCCTAAAAAAATAACGAATATTAATTTCACCATAAAACTGTGTCTCTATTCCTCATTGTCAATTTCAAGTCGAGTGGGATAATTATGAAGTGAACAGAGATTGCTTTTGCTGGTAAATTCATCCATAGGCCTCAAAGCCACTCCCACTATGGCAATATGACTTATCAATATCATTCTTCCTGTCACCT
This sequence comes from Sweltsa coloradensis, assembly GCA_024449915.1. Taxonomy (NCBI): domain Eukaryota; kingdom Metazoa; phylum Arthropoda; class Insecta; order Plecoptera; family Chloroperlidae; genus Sweltsa; species Sweltsa coloradensis. The sequence continues at coordinate 3,795 of JAMZAV010001418.1, forward strand.
CCCTACAAGGCATATGTAGGCCTATAAGCTCCAGGAGAACTAGCCTTTACTCTCCAGTGGAAAACCTCATTTTCAGACCACCAGCACATAATATGCCTAGGCTATCTAGTTTGTGCTGTGCATTACGTAAGAGTAGGCCCAACTTGTCCTTCAAGGTCAAGTCACCAACATGAATGTGCCATGTGGAACTAAGTGCTAACAAGTGACAACTGGCAAGTAGTCGGCGTTGAACTAAACTCTAGTGTTACTATAGCAGCAAAATAGTTAAAACATATGCCCTACTCCCCCCTACCCTGCTACAAAAAAACTCAATTGGTCCCAACTTGAATTATAATATGTGCTGGTTAAATAATGTAGGGCTAGGTCGATATTTTATTTTAAATTCGGATTATGCTTCAATTCAATCCAATTTATTCTGCCAACTGACATACAGATGGTGCCTACGTATCTAGGAGGATTTAGTAACGTATGTGGCACACACAAAGCTCACAACATAATATAACAACAATTAACAGATATAGGCCTACAGATGGTGCCTACGTATCTAGGAGGATTTAGTAACGTATGTGGCACACACAACGCTCACAACATAATATAACAACATTAACAGATATAGGCCTAGGCCTAATAACGTACCATACAAATTACAGTTCAAAATACAATATAAAATTTATAAATTAGGCCTCCTGCTAAAAACTACTGTAACTGCACTTGCTTGCCAGTGAATAAGTCCTAAGTGGGAACACAACATTGAACACCCAAATGGGCCTACCTAACTTCAAAAATGATGTTGGAATATATTTTAAAGAAATATTACAATAACATTGATTATAAATAAGAAGGGCCTAAGTCTCGATCCACAAAGACCCAAAATACTGAAAATGTAATAATTATTTTTGTTCTCTGAATGTAGTCAAGGCCGAGAGGGAACCGCGAGTATTTCGGACCCCTTCCTCGGGTAGACAGACGTATACCCCCCCCCGTCCTTCCCTCATGTTATTGGGGGGGGGGGGGGGTTTGCGTTTCACTTTCTAGCTAATACACTAGTTTTTTTTCTAATGTGTTCGAGCCTATCACCCACTGGACGTGGGTATCTCGCTCTATTTGTTTTCTTGGATATAGATAGGAAGACAGACAGACACTATCTTGAATGTTAAACGTGGCAAGCAAAGGTGGCTCAATGGAAGATTTAAATGTCATATCACTCTCTGCAACAGTAATTACAACTAATTAATTAAATTCAATAGATGAATTACGAGGTTTGCGTTATGTTCTGTCAGCAGTCATCAAAAGTATTCTGCGAGTGGTGGTGGTGGTGGGGGGGGATGAGAATAGCTTTTCGACTTTGAATATTTATAGCACTTTCGTTTCTGGATTAGTATTTCGTAGCATCTATGTTTGTAGGCCTATTGAATCAATCTTCAACAACTTGTGTAAGGTAACTACGTAGGTAGGGGCTACGGGAGGTTTCTGTAAACTTTCATTTCAAATTTTCTCGTCAAGGGCTAAACTAAAATTAACTGAATTGTAATGATAATTAAACGAATCTAAATATAGAGATGGCCAAACTTTTGACTGTTTAAAAATGTTGCGCTCAGTAGCATTTCAAAAATATTTTTTGAAGGGCCTTCCCGCCAGGCTAACTACCCTCTCTACTTATATTGTGGAATCTTGCATTCTGTTTAGTAGCTAAGTTTGACTAGGCCTATCTGCGTTGTAACTTCACGTCTACCCTCTTGTCTTGCAACCTTCCAATTTAGCCTAATCTCGGGAAAATAAATTATAAATACATGAATAAATGGCTGAAAAGTTGGTTGAATTGAAGCCTTAGGCCTACTATTACCAAACCGAAAATGTAATTTTGTAAATCTCCTTCCGTATTTCTCGAGGGCTCCTTGCCTAAATGTCGCCAGTGACTCCAGCGCCTCTTTCATACGACGATCTCTCGACTTGGACACATTGATCCACTTAGTATCGAGAAACCCAACTAGTTTCCTACGAAGGAGTCCGAGACGTTCCTAGTATTTCGCCCGGGCATTATCAATTCTCTGTGCGTCGCTGTTCTCGTCCGTCAGGCCAGGAAGTACGACGTATAAGACATAACAGTTGTTCAACTGTGGCCGGGCCCGTGGACAGAAGTGATTCGACCGTATAAGGGGCCAAACTGTCGGCCTTGTGGTGTGTGTGTCTAATACTTGCGTACGTTTCGAGGAAAAGATCCGAGGTTGCCCAAAAGAAAACACTCGCCGGCAATCCTGACTAAGTTTTCCCCGAGATTTTCTTCTGTCGTCTACGAGTACATGGGATTTAGTCGTAAACAGCCCTCACACATCATTTCACAATCACCTAACCTCCTTAGAGAGTAGTGAGTAGAGTCACACCGGCTGAAGCTGATGTACAGCAGACATCATTGCGAAACATATTTGTTTTTTACCGATTTGACAGCGAATATTTGCGCACTACGATTACAAACAATTATTGTAGAGCCGAAACTCAAATGTTTATTCATTTTTAATTTATTTAACGTCTCCTAGTCAGTCGTTAGAAGTTAGAACTGATTTACTAAGGTGGACAATGCAGAACTGATTTACTAATGGACAATGCTCTGGGAGTGCTGGTTGTACTCGTCCCTCTGCTGCAGTAGGCTGGCTGTTGCAAGTGCCCTTTTTAATGGCATTGTAATTTATAATAGACGCGTGACATGTTTGCGTTAGTGTCGTCAAGTTGACAGCAGTGTTGTTGTGCGCATTAACACTTGGCGGCACAATTTGAATTATGTATTACCCCTCTCTACGGGGGCGACAGTTACATTGTTTCGGAATCTGCTTTCAGAAGTGGTTAATTTTTTATCACTTGCGCTGACATTTCCTTCTCGCCATTTCCAAAGTGCTCTCGTGACAAACGACAACAGTGGCGGATACTAGAGTAGAGGGCGGGGCTTAGCTAATGGAGAATGCAGCTCATTATCCACTTCAGACTGAACGGAACAATTTAGGCCTGTATTATTTATTTACTAGGAAAACGCTTAAGTCCCGCCGCGTTGTTGGATGAGCGTAATTGGTGCATTGAGCTGCCATGTGTTATGCGGATTTTCTGTTCTGTGAAAAAATCATTACTAAGTTGAAGATTTAAAAAAAAATTAAATTAAATGAAAAATTAACATAAATTTTAAATTTTTTTAATTAATTGTAATTTAAAAAAAGGAAAAAATCGTAATATTGAAATTTTCATAAGAAATAATTATTCGATGGCGCACAAATTTTACACAAATATATGAATTTATAAAATTAAGGTTCTGTGAAAAAATTATTACAATAGGATAAAGCATGTAGGTGTTGTAAGTCAAAGAATTGTTTTAAAAAAGAAAAAAAACGTAAAATTTCGATTTTCATGAGAAATAGTTTTTTTGTGCGCTTTAATTTCACACGAATACCTAAATTCATAAGGTTCTGTGGAAAAATAATTAAAATCGGACAAAGCATGCAGGTGTTATAAGCTGAAGAAATTTTTTAAAAATCGAAAAAAAATCGTAAAATTGCGATTTTCATGAGAAATAATTTTTCGATTGCGCTCAAAAACGTGGCAGTTCTTCGTTCAGAGATTTCGAAGGCCTCCATAAAATTTCATCGCAATTGGAGTATCGGTTTAGCCGGAATCGTGTTAACAGACACACAAAAATACAGAAAAAAAGAAGGAAAAAAAACAAAACATTCCGGATTATTTTCTCCAGTGTAGTGAAATGGAATCTTCGCTTCGCTCGCTACGCTCATCCAATCAACTTGAATAAATAATTTTACATCAAGTGTGCAATGTATCTCCTCTTCAGGTATTTTAACTAGGTACCGGTACCTATGTTGGGGAATTGCGGATAGGACAATTGTGAAGGGATGTCCGAGGGCTGTTTAAGAGGACTCAATCCCTTGCGAAGAAAACCTTCGGAAAAACCTTCAGTCAGGATTGCCGGTCTCGACGGGATTCGAACCCGGGACTTCTGGAACTAGAGTCTCGCGCCTAGCTCGAGCCAACACTGTCTATAACCTGCTCCCATGGTTGACCACCACTAGGTGTATATGTCGCTAAGCTAGAGGTCAGGTGCACTAAATCGAAAACAGCGAATTATAGGTTACGTCTGTCGTAAATCGTAACAATAAGCGTTTGTCAAGATAGTAACGTTACAAGCCACCCTGCCATGTCAGGCTATCTCTCTGGGAGGCGGCGCCACTGAAGGTTAAACTCTGGATGAGGGGCTGGAAATGTCAGGCGTGACACGTGACCTTTCAAGTAGGAAGATAAAATATGACATTCGACGTAAAGCCTATTTCCCGAGAAGGTTCTCGTGCAAGGCGTGAAATAGGTTAAAAGCTCGCACAAAGCTGCACATCAATCACTAGTTCAGTTGGTTCGGGGACGTAGGAAGGGGACACATTTAACAGCTGGAAGTAAGAAGCTTCAGACGTAGGCCTACATTCTACATTCACCATTATCATTATTTTAGAACAATTTACGAAAATGGTCAATTTTGGACTTACCGGTACTCACAAAACCCCAAATAGTAAAAATCAATTTATTTAAAAATAGGCCCTAATTGTTTAAAATTTTATAATAGTAGGGGCCTACCTATGAATGCAGAACTTATCATTTTCGCATCCGTGACAACTGTGTCATATTTCAGCCGAACGAACATAAATTTGTCTAAAAAACGCATGTCTTATAGGCCTATCCAATTAAAGAACAGAAAGTCTGTCCATGGAGTTTAAATAGTACATGGTCTGTCTGCCTGCCTGTCTGCCTGGCTGCCTGCCTGCCTGCCTGCCTGCCTGCCTGCCTGTCTGTCTGTCTGTCTGTCTGTCTGTCTGTCTGTCTGTCTGTCTGTCTGTCTGTCTGTCTGTCTGCCCGTCTGTCTGTACTGACCGTCTGTCTGTCTGACTGCTGAAGAGAGGGTATAGATGGTCTAAGGCTGAAGAGTTACGATGCGACCTAATGATATAAATGCGGCTGTCTTGTCCTGTCACCGATCCATCTGTCCTCTTAGTCTATTCTCGGCTCCTCTTGGCTCTAGTCGTCGTCTCATCTGAAGGGTGTCTCCTCAACTCAACAGTCAGAGAGAGGGTGGATCGAGCCGACTTGAGTGCAACCCAAGCTCCCTCCGATTTCACTCCAGAGCCAGCTAATGTTGCATTTATAGAAGGAACGAAACAGTGTAGGCCTACCGTACAATTCCTTTCAAGTTGTAACTTTTCTGTTTATTACCTAATTAGCGAATTCAAACAAATTTGCGAAAACTTGTTGTTTGTACTTACCGTACATATAATAATATATTCGTGAACCTGTGCTAATATGGGTCTCCCCTCCCCCCGCGCCCTTGAGAAACTAAAACTAGTTATACAGTCAAAGTAAGTGCATTACGTGTACTATATAATTCTAATTGAAGACACGTATGAAATATACTAGCTGATGGCACCACCTAGTGGTCACGAGTCCCCACTAAACGTATTGGCTACTGGTAGGCCTACTGTCATGCTCGTCAACTCCTAAATGAAACGCCAGTGGATCATATGGGGATAAAGATCGAGTTCTTGGTCCAAGAAATCGTCTCCTCACGGGAAAAATATTTATGTTCGGGAGTTCGTGGAAGGTCACTCGACTAGTGACTAGTCTATAAAGTCCTTACGGTCTGCGCCTGCGCAACTCACACAGGACGAGGTTTGTTGTGGGTATGTTACGCCTCGGCCTCGCCGCTGGTTCCCTGTATCAATATCGTCGTGGGTTCGTAGAAACGTGAAGCGTCTCCCGAGCCTCGGCTGTTCGGGGAACAATCTGGACGTCAACCAATACTGCCGGGAACTGGCACAGTGCTAGCACGCAGTAGGCCTACTTCGAGGAAGAAGGTTGCGAGTTCGATACCCGCTTCGACAATCCGACTGAGTTTGTTCAGCCAGCCTATCAGTCCTCTGACACAAATGTTGAGACAGACGAGTAGTGGCCAGAAAAAGGCAAACATTGTGCCCTGTATAGTAGTGTTAACCATCTAGGGATGTCATACGTTTAGATGGACAAGAAAGTGGGCTGAAAATTTCAGTTATGACCGTTGAATGTTTATATTTGCACTCTACTATCACAACACAGCGATGGTTTGCCTCATGGCTCTGATAGCCGGAGGTTCATAGTTCTAGCCCCGGCCGGACCAAACTTTACGACAATCGCTACCAGTCCATAACTATGTCCTTCGCGGGTTTATGCTGAAACACCCTGTATTCAAGTATTGAAACATTTTCATATGTATTGAATTCCGTGACATTTACTTTCCAATTCAAAATTGGTGTAGTGTTTCCATTTCAATCAGACCGCCACTGTATATTCCTAGTACAGGAGGCGAAGTAGCACCGGTGTATTACGACTGAGCGGCGACCCCTCACCCACCTCATAGCAGCGTCGTCACCTCTGTCTGTACCGCGCGAGGTGATAATCTCGCACTCTGCTTCTTGTTATTGATTGCTATGACTTGAGGGCGGTAGCGTCCACACTCCACAGTCGCAGCAATGCGCAGTTTCTGTTGAAGCGGCCAACAAGTTTTCTCTCAGAGATGGCAAAACCAGGAGCGAGGCAAAGAATGTGAAGAGTCCCTCGGGATTCATGTCATGGTCCAAGTCAGTTGGCCCCGTCTGCCCGCCCGGGGTAGAACATGTCCAGCGGTCAGGGTATTCCTCTGACGAAATGGATGGTGATTTGTTTGGTTGGGTCTGAGGAGTCACAAAAATTGGACTGCCGACTTGTTAGGGTTCTCGAACGTAACATACTTTTTTATAAGTAGGCCTACGTAGGATCTAGAGATCAGTGGTATCATTGAATGGTGGTATGTTAGAACGAATATAATCAAACGATGTAATATTCTTAAAATTAAAATTTTTTCAAAACTCGACGACGTATGGTGCATTTAAATTTTAAAGTACAGTCTTCAGACCGGTAATATCTATACATTGTAGACCTGCGATAGTTTCAGAGATAGGAAGCCTATTTACGTTTTCGCTAGAGAGTGAGAGTTTCCAAGTGCTCCAGGACCGGAAGTGACTCCTGGAGGATGATGACGTCACAGGGCGGGAGGGTGTTTCATACCGTGTCGTCACAGTCACAGGGCATCCCTGACTCACGGAGATCTGTGACGGTCCATGCTCTCAGCTGACTCACGCGGACTCTGACTCGGAGACAAACCCTAACGGTGTTGATTTATTTATAGCAGCCAGCGCTCGTGCCAGAGAAGCGGCTATTAAAATATGTTTCTAAAAGTCTGCGGAAAGTATTTTTAAAATTGTGTAAAAAACTTTTACCGGGAACCTTGTCTATTTGTTGTGTGCAATCAGACCATTTCGAAAAAATCTTGACAGGCTATGACAATGAGTGTAATATCAAAATAATTTTATCAGAGCACACAATATTTCAACCTACGATTTTTGCAGTAGTAATAGTAGTAATCAAAACTAGTTATTTGTGCGGGATTTGTGTCAAAACAAGGTCGTGCAGGCCTAGGGTTGCCTAAGAGAGGCCAAGGACTTGTCAAACGTGTTATGTTAGTATAAATTTTATCTAGTCCTATAGCCTAATCGAACTTTAGGCCTACACTGTTGTATTATGAATAATTTTCTACATCTGGGCCTAGGCCCGGGACGGTTTCTGATTGTTTTATGAGGGTAATGACAACTTTTCTCGTTTTACACATAGACGCAAAATTTAAAAGTCCGCCTTTTACATATTTTCTACGCCCGTGCGAGGGGATTAAGTCTTCATGACTTGATTCGGAGTTAACGCACTTTATACCACCTAACTCTTGCTTATACCGGTATTAAAAATGTACATGAATGGCCCAGCTGACTATATTAATTGTATGGTGAACTGTATTATCGTACGTCGTCTTATCATTCCTCTGAGAAAAGTCTTCTTCCCGTGAATGTTTTTAATTGTTCGTATCTTCTCCAGTCTCAGTTTTTCTTATCCTTGACCCTGCATCAAACATTAATCGGTTATGTTTTTGAGTTATCTGCTGTGGTGGCCTATATTTTTCAGTTATGTATCAATCAATTTGCAATTAGTTATTATCTGTCATAGTGACATATTCGAATTAATAATGATCTAGGTCTTTTTTTGTTGCCAGTTGTTGTAATCTATAGTCAACATGTTGGAAGCGCGTGAAGTTCGAGTCTTCCTCCTCCATTTATGTGTTGAAAAGTTTTTTAAATGCGTTGTTTTAAAAATATAGGCTAATTTATAACAACTAGGGTATAGCTTTAAAAGCACAAACTCCGTTTTGAAGTTATCGCTTTTTCTATTTTTCCCCCGAGTGTTTTCCCAATAAAGTGAACCAAAAACGCTCCACACTTTGAGAAATGTTTATTACTTCTTCGAATAATACTGTGTTTATTTCGGTGATAATAATGTATGGAACAGTACGAGGCTAGCGTGTACGGGGCGGGCAAGACCTTGGTACGGTACCTCGACATTGCACGCACCACGTTCACGTCACACACCACTAACTTGTACAACACTCGCATTGATTTAGTGTGAGTACTGGATTCTAAATCGTAAGAGTATTCATTTCGGTTGTAGGACGAAATCACGTAAAAAAATGACTTCATTTTAGACTGATTTTCTATAGTCGATTCGACCATGTGATATGCTACTTGCAAGTTTTTTATTACACGTGATAGTACTGACTTGATGTGTATTTTCCATGTTTTTTTTTTATGATAATAACACGTGTGACTTTCGCTAAAACTACATACATACTACATACTACGTAAAATACCTATCTTTGATGTATAGGGTTTTCTGTTTTCATCGTCTCTGTTTATTTATCTCTAACAACAGGTATCAAAACCCACAAGTGTTAGGTATAACTAAACTAAACAATTCAAAAATATACTATTCAAAACAATACAAAATACGTTACACATACAAATGATTAAATACCTATATGAACAAGTACGATAAAATTAAATTAAAATGGGCTAATGACTTGATTAGTGTATTGTTGACGACGACGACAACGTCTGCGCATGGATGGCGGACGCTGATACTAACGAGGTCTGGGTCGGTACTCGGTAGTGTTAAAACTTGTTTACTCGCCTTGGTAACGCACATCACAGACAGACAGACAGACAGACAGACAGACAGACAGACGTACGGTGGGACCGGATCAGAGTAACGGTCTTGTAGTAGTTGTTGTTGTTGTTGTTGTCGTCACGCCCGTCACGTTTCCGTCGTCGTCGTCGTCGTCGTCGTCGTCGTAAGAAGAAGATGAAGATCGCTGATGATCTATGCAGAGTGTTTTTCATGTATCAATTTTTTTTAAAGGTATTTATCACGTTTTTCAATCAAAATCAAATCATAGAAAATTCACATCATAGGTCTAAATTTAAATTGTAGGTTATTTATTGTATTGTTATTGTTTGAAAGTAGTAATTACTATCAATTATTATCATCAATATTGCACAGTTGTCCGTTATTCTGATATCTGCAGTTATTTTCGGTTTGTACTAGGCCTATAGGCTAAATTGATTGACCAATTTTCGATGTGTACAGATATTATTGGTTTGATTGAATCGATTAATCAACTATTTTAAATTAAATCCATCTAAGAAAAAAAGGCCTAATATGTCATTTAATTCAAGTCGATACATGTCGTACTCGTATACCATTGACACTCCATGCCCTGGTTGTGTTGCTTCTAGAGAATCTGTCGATCATGCCAATGGTTGCCTGGAGTGCGTGACACCAAGTGTGTCAGTGTCACGCATATGCACGCGTGATGACACGCCAGTCTGCATGGCTGGGCTGGTTCACATCGGTCAACTTCTGATGTCTGTCTGTCTGTATGTATGTATGTATGTCTGTCTCTGTCTGTCTGTCTGTCTATCTGCCTGTCTGTCTGTACTTGTCTCTCCTTGAAGTGCGTGTTGACATTACAACTGATGGTTCCCATGGTGAGAGTGGTAGGGCTGATTGGTTCAGTCTTTGATCTGCTTCACGAGGAGCCTGGGTTCGAATCCTCGAGTGGACTCTCACTCATTGGATTAGCTACAATAGAACCCGTAATTTTCCCCTCCAGTATGAGTATTAGTAGTTTTAGGGCGCTTTAACAGCTAAGATTATTCGCGCCTCCAAGATAAAAAAATCTATAAGTGTGAGTTACCACCATGTAGGCCTATACTTCTTTCCAAGGGGTGGAACCGGGAACGTAAGGGTTGCCGCGGGGGACAAGAAGGGGACAGGCCTGTGCTGGTCAGAACCAGCCACAAGCGTATGGGGAGGGCAGGGGCTCCCCCACGTCGTGGTCGTCTCCGTCTGTGTCATCATCCGTCCGTGTTGTCTTTGTCGTCGCCGTCGGGGAGGTAGATTATCGAACGTATCGGGATTTGATAACAATCATTCAAAACTACCTGTCTCGTGGTTGAGTTAGAATATACATACATTGGAGAAGCTGTATTTTGGACGAAGTTCGAGCACGAGAACGCCACGATTCTAGCCCAAAATATGCGTTTGTTTGTAGGCCACCTCCTCGAACTTCCGGCATGTACACCCGGCGTCAGAAGTAAATCAGGGGTTGTAGATACAACGGTGCCCCTTGATTTACTTCTGACGCCGGGTGTGCTCGCACACATTATCTCACCGCATTAGTTTTGAACAAGACGCATGTGATGAGTGGTATTGAGCGAGGGCCCGTGGACACACACCTCGAACCCTGTGCGTCAGTGCGGTTTGTTGTTCATCCATGTTACGTACTTTACGTTCCTCGCGGTGAAGATGTACGACGACGACCATAACATCACAAACTATGACAAAGACGATGATGTCGGTGCCTCCCCACATCCCCTAAGCTAGGGTGGCGCATTATAAGTCGACCTAACGGTTGACGCGCCCTTAATCCAAGTAAACATAAACTATACCCGTCACAACGCGTGGGTTCGACTCTAGCGTGGGTATTAGGCTCGTTTGTTTGTGGCAACATTGTGAGGGGGGGGGGGGGGTGCATTATGTCTACTTTATACCCTGTAATCTCCTCAACATGCGAAGGGAAAACTTTTTACCAACTTTTGTGTTCTTTATTTTTTATTACGGAGCTTTGAGTCTCGTATATTTATGCTCTGCAGCAACAAGAGCCGCAGTTGGCTTATCGTAATTTATAGGGCTGGACCCGACCAAGTTGATGTTCCTTTCTATACAAAGTAGATCGATAACTTCCCCAGTAACTGAAAGTGTTCCTGCTGCCCTGGCACAAAACTCTTCCCACGGGGGCACGTTATAAGCTGGATACTCGCGCTAATAAAGTAAACAAATAGGCCTAAGAAGAATATTTCCTTGGGAATTCCCACAGTAAAAACTAAAAACATTATTTTTACAGCTCGGACCAGCTTCTCATATAACCGAGGAAAACCTTGAAAAAGAACTGCATGCCGGTAGCTTAGCTGGTGTCGACCGGATTGGTGAAATAGAGATTACAAATTAACGAGATTTCCTAAATTTAAAATCAAAATTTGCGAACTACGTTCTCAATCTCAAAGATAGTATTGAGACTGATGTATTTTCTTTGTTTGGATGTAATTGTAATGGTAACTAAAGAAACATTCATTTATTAATTAAAAACCAAGACTCGTAGACCGGGAGGATATAGATAAACATAAACTCATGAACAATAAAAACACTTACCAAAAGTGCGTACATTTTCGGGAGCATCCGCTTCTAACGCGAGTCTGAGGAAAGAACCTCGCACTTTTGGTAAGTGTTTTTACTGACCGTGTTTATTGTTCGTGTGTTTGTGTTTATTTATTCATTTATTTGCTTACTTGTCGCCAATCCTATCAAATTAAAAAAACAAAGTGATTTGCAAAAGAGGACAATGTATGACCTTAGATTACATAAATGCACACACAATCATATTATGTAAAGCATAAACCCGGCCATATGATTCAGTTGAGGTGTTGCTATCAGCTGCAACACTGTAGCCGGCAACTCCGCAAGGCTGATGTTCTTGAAGCGAGGTGTGATGTGATTGTACGTGATTCAACATCGTAGTCACTCTGTGTACTCATGCCCGAGACTGAAGTATGACTGGTTTGATTGGAATGGCGGCGTCTGTGTCGCTTCTCATTGCTGATAGTTGTTAGAAGCGAGGTGTGATGTGATTGTAAGTGATTCCACATCAACATCGTAGTCACTTGTGTACTCATCCCCGAGACTGAAAGTTTGACGGGGTTTTTGATTGGAATGGCGGCGTCTTTTACTCATCCCCGAGGATGAAGTAGGGACTGGGTTTGATTGGAAGGGCGGCGTCTGTGTACTCATGCCCAAAGACTAAAAGTATGACGGGTTTTGATTGGAATGGCGGCGTTGTGTAATCTCCCCGGGGACTGAAGAAATGACTGGGTTTGTTTGGAAGGCGGGGGCGTGTCGTTCTCACCCCGGGAGATAAAAGTATATGAGGGGGTTTGATTGGAATGGCGGCGGACTCTGTGTCTCATGCCCGAGACGGAAGTGGGAGGGGTTTTTTGATTGGAATGGGGGCCCCTTTCCTGTTTTATACTCAGCCCGGGGATGAAGTATGACTGGGTTTGATTAAAAGGGCCCCGGGGGGCCGGTTTTCGTTTCCCCATGCCCGGGGGATAAAAGTAGGACTGGGTTTGATTGGAAGGGGGCCCGGGGCCCTTGTGTACCCATCCCGGGGACGAAGTAGGACTGGGTTTGTTTGGGAATGGCGGGTCTGGTTTTACTCATGCCCGAGATAAAAGTATGACGGGTTTGATTGGAATGGCGGGGGGTGTGTCGTTTTCTCTTTGGGTCTTTGGGCTGAGGGAAGGTGTGACAATGATCGTAAAATATTTTAGTGTACCCCAATTGGATGTGCGCCGCAACACAGATGAAGATTTAACATACGGGGGGGGAAACACTATCATTGTGCCTAAAGGAGTACAGACGAGACTCGAGTGGGGAAAGGCCCCGGGGGTTCAAAAACCGAGAGCCCGGGAAACCTGACTGTTTTTTTCGATTTTTTCCCTCAGTTACAAAAGAAAGGGGGGGATTGGGGCCAAATCTTTTTTTAGCCTTCAGGCCCCCCGGTTTTTTTACCCAAAAAACCCCCAATAATCTAGTCTAGTTGGTCATCTGGGGAGACCAACACCCTACAGCGGGCATCCCTACAAAATTACGTTTAAAAAAGTTAGTACACCATCGATCATAGTAAATCAAGAGCTGTATCTAGATACTATTTAGGACCTACCCAGCCAGCCGTTGATTTACTTCTTTCTCGTCGAGGGTCCACGACCACGATTCAAGTATACCCATCTTTTCGTTTCGTACTAAAATTTAAAATCTTTAGGGAGAAAATTATCGGTCCAAAAGCGTTCCAGAATATAGTCTGGTTTTGCCAGAGCTCCACGACAGCTTGATAATATAACATCAGCAGTTTCACTCGTGGTGTCCAAGACTAGATGTCTGTTTCTTGACTGAGACCGGGGGTTTAGTGTGTCGGGCCATCACCTCACGCTCACCAGGGGGAGAAAGTCGGGGGAAAAAACACTTCTTAACCCCCGTGACCAAGTTAATGGATGCGTACGTAGTGCCCTGCCTGCGTAATACATCACACACACGATTTGCGAAATACACTCACACACACGTTTGCGTAAAAAATCACCACACGAGTGGTAATACACTCAAACACACAAAGGGCGAAATACACTCACACACACGAGTCCCGTAATACACTTTACAAAACCCCGAGTGCTTTAATCCCACTCACAACACACGGGCGAAATTTACACTCACAAACACAAAGTGCGAAATACACTCACCCCACACGAGTGCGTAATACACCACCCCACACGAGTGCGTAATAAAACTCCCCCAAAACACGATTTTTGCGAAATACATACACACACGATGTGCGTAATAAATTTACAAAACACGGGGGGCGAAATTACACTCACACACACGAGTGCGAAATTAAAATCACACACACGAGGCGTAAACATTTACACACACAAAGTGCGAATAAACTCACACACACGAAGTGGAAAAAACCCCACACACACGAGTGCGTAATACACCCCACACCGAGGGGGCGAAATACACTTACACACACGATTGCGTAATAACTCACACACACGAGTGCGTAATCCACTCACACACCCCGGAGGCGAAATAACTCCCCACAAACGACGTGCGAAAATACACTTACACACACGAGTGGGGAAATTACACTCACCCCACACGAGTGCGTAATCCCACTCAAACACACAAAGTGCGTATACACCCCACACACACAAAGTGCTTTAATACCCCTCCCCACCCCAAATTTGGAAAATTAACTAAAACACGGGGTGGGTAATACACTTACAAAAGGGGGGGGCCCTAATACCCACACCACGATGCGTAATACCCCTTACACCCCACGAGTGCGTAAAAACACTTCCCACCCCACGAGTGCGTAAAACCCCACACAACGAGTGCGTAATAAAACTCCCCACACACGGGGGGCCCGAAAATAACTCACACACACAGGCGAATACATTTCACACACACGAGGGAAAAATACACTAAACCCCACACGGGGCCCGTAATACACTTACACCCCACGAGTGCGTCTACACTCACACACACAAAGGTGGGGTAATAAAATCAAAACACACAAAAGGGGGGGAATACCTACACACACGAGTGCGAATACACTCACACACACAAAGTGCGTAATACACTACACACACGAGGGCGTAATACACTCACAAACAGGTGCGTAAACACTCACAACACGAGTGCGTAATAACTCACACCCCACAAAGTGCGTTAATACATTCACACTCCCCAGGACCGCTAAGGCACACTTTCGCTTTGCAAAACCGATAGAGAGAGGAAAACCGGGGGAAAAAATATTTCGAAATTTTGCATTTCAAAGGGAAATTTACCGTAACCTCAAATGGGAAAATATTATTGCCAAAAATCCCAAAGCTAAGGGCCCCCTCCCACCCTATTTTTGTGTTGCCCCCCTTACAAGTCTAGACGATGGTTTCCCTTTCTTGGGGCCAAAGGGCCCGAGTATGTTTGACTTTAGTGGAAACAAGCCAGCAATATTACTGCCACAAGCTAAGCTAAGACCTCCTCACTCACATTTGTCCATGTAGACGATGGTCAGGACTCAGGATAGTTAGGGGGTTGGGTTAGGGTAGGAGCCTCGAGCGAACTCGTGCAGTAGTAATGTCCTCCCGGGGTAAAGATATTCCATTACACCGGCTATATAATATGTAAACTCAACGGTAACATTTCCTTTCCGGGGGCCCTCCCCTTTGGTTTAAGCTGTGAGGAGGGGGATGTTGGGCAACCCCATTTCATTCTGGAGAATAGACGTTCAACCCAAACCCCTTTCAAGCTTAAACTGATAAGGGTCTCCCGGTTCTGAAGGGGTATTTCTTTACGGTTTGTGCTAAGGCTATTCGAGGGGGTGAGTGGTGATAGATGACGATGAAAGGGCGATTTTCTAAAAAACCCTGCATTATGCCGGGGAAATTTGAACCCACGTCCTGTTTGGATCATTTGCCTCGGACCCCCTTTGGAAACCCGGACCCCAACTTTTAAGTTTTAAAAAGTTTGGGTTTTTAACCGTGGGAAAACCTAAGGGCGTTTTCCCCCCAGGTTTTAACTGTCCGGGAATCGAACCCGTCACCCAGAATCAAACCAAGCATAGTTCAATCCTTGCTTCTTGATCCGTGTTCTATTTCCAAACCCCAAGATTTCCCCGGGGATGGCTTCGTGTACTATGTTTAGCCCAGCAACCGGGGGCTAGAGCGAAACCAAAGGAAAAAAATGGGAGGGGAAAATTCGCAAAAATCCGTCAAGATCCGTAAGTACCAGTGTTGAAAAACCCCCAGGGAAATATCTAGGGTAATAATAATATACCAGTTTTAGCAGGTTTAGTTATAGCTACCACTTAGTAATAGGGCGAGTCGAAAAAAAGTTGTTTTTTACTTTTCGGAAAAATAGTAGTTCATGTCACAAAACGTTATTTTCGACCAAGTCTCTTGTGAACATCTCCTAATCCTTGTTTGGTGTTGACGCTGATCACAGCTCATGAGATGGAACAGCTGAGAAAAACGAAGGGATCGTACACTGTCTGACGAGAAGTAAAACAACGACACAACCAGACCCCTTGATTTACCCTGGGCCAGGGTGACATGGACCTTGGACCCGGGGACTTTTTGGGGTCACGGGGACTTTTTTCCCCTTACCGGGCACCTAGCCAGCGAGCATAGCCTGATTAATATTAGTTATATTTTTAAAAACAATTTCATAAATGGGAGTTTCCCCCCATGTAATATTTCTTTTCCCAAGGGAGGAACGTAAGGGGGGACGCGGGGGGACGCGGGGTGGGGCAGGGCTCTGGGAGAACCAGCCACAAGGTACGGGGGGGCAGGGGGTTTCCCCCACGTCGGGTGTCTTCGTTGTGTCATCCTCCGTGTTGTTATTGTCGTCGCCGTCGGGGGTAGTCAAAGGGGAAGGTGGAAGGTTTTCCCGGGGCGCACCCAGAGTCCCATTAGTTTCAGGAGGAAAATCCCCTACTACGGGCCAAAAAACCCCAGAAGGTTGGAGGTTGGACTTTGATGACCTAATACTTTGAACCATATCAAGAAACACACGGACTAAATCTCGATTGACTGGGAGACCAACTGTCCGATCTCTTTGATCAAATACAAAGTATTGTAATTGTAATTGCACTCTATATCCCCTCACTCACTCGCTCACTTACTCATTATTGGATTATGCTTTGTTGTAGGGATCATAGAGAAAAGTATTTATTTTGGGTAGTTTTCGAATTCCAAAAATGGTGTTGTTGACAATTTTAATCAATTTCGTTATTGTATAATAATATATCCAACAACACAAGGTTTACTGCAAGTATTTTACAAACATGAAATGCAAAATGTACAGTGAACATGTGAGTATGAATCCGTATGATTGTTTTGATTTGATAGGGTTAAATGTTTTAGAAAATATTAAGAATGTATGTCCTAATGGTTGACTTCTGCGGCCGGTTTTCAGGGGGGTGTGAACCCCCGGTGGTTTTGAGGGCCGGGTGGTGGTAGGTGTAACTTCCCCGCTCCGCCCCCCCACAAGACACGTTGACCCCGTTTGCACGTGCGCGCACCCGGTAAATGCGCAGCTTTCCCCAGCTTTAGGCGAGGCAGGGAGTGTGCTCCCCGGGTGGGATGAGGGGCAGGTGGGGTAGGTTCAACTTTCCCCAGCTCCGCTTCCCACAGACAGTGTTGACCCCGGTTCACGTTTTGCGCACCCGGTCAAGCGAGCTTCCCGCTTGCTGGCGAGGCAGGGGAGTGTGACATCCCTGGGTGGTATGAGGGACAGGTGGTGGAGGTGCATACTCCCCAGCTCCGCCTCCACAAACACTGTTGACCCCGTTTGCACGTTGCGCGCACCCGGTCCTGCGCAGCTTCCTCACTTGAGGCGAGGCAGGGGATGTGACATCCCGGGGGGGTTGGGGGACATGTGGGGAGGGGTTTATACTTCCCCCCGCTCCGCCTCCCACAAACAATGTTGACCACGTGTTTCACGTTCCTGCGACCCGGCACTGCGCACTTCCCAGCTTTTCAGGCGAGGCAGGGGGGTGTGACTCCCTGGGTGGTAGAGGGACGTTGGTGGGGGAGGTGTCAAACTTCCCCAGCCCCCCCTCCCACAAAACACTGTTGACCAGTGCTGACGTTGCTGCCCCACCCCCTCACTGCGCAGTTTCCCCGTTGCCCGGCAGGCGGGGGGGTGGCATCCCGGGTGGTATGACGGGACAGTGTGGTGGTAGGTGTCATACTTCCCCAGCTCCGCCTCCCACAAGACACTGTTGACCAGTGTTGCACGATGCTGCGCACCCCGGGCACTGGCAGCTTTCCTCAGCTGCAGGCGAGGGGGGAGGTGACATCCCTGGGGTGGGATGCGGGACAGGTTGGGGTAGGTGTCATACTTCCCCAGCTCCGCCTCCCACAAAACATGTTTACCCCGTGTTTTTCAGTTGGGTGCGCACCCGGGTCACTGGGCCGCTTCCTGCTTGCAGGGGGGCCCGGGGGTTTTGACTCCCTGGGGGTTGACGGGGGATTGGTTGGGGGAGGTTTCATATTCCCCCGCTCCGCCCCCCACAAGCCCCTGTTGACACTGTTGCACTTGCTGCGCACCCCGGGCACTGCGCAGTTCCTCAGCTTGCGGGAGGCAGGGGGGGTGACATCCTGGGTGGTATGACGGGGCAGGTGGTGGAGGTGTCTACTTCCCCCAGCTCCGCCCCCCCAAACCTGTTTACCACGGGTTTTTTCACGTTTCGGCCCCCCGGTCACTGCGCAGCTTTCCCCAGCTGGGCGAGGCAGGGGAGGTGACATCCCCGGGTGGTATGACGGGGACAGTGTGGGGGTGGTGTTCATACTTCCCCCCTCCGCCTTTCCCCCCGACACTGTTTACCACGGGGTTGCACGTTGCGCGCACCCCGGTCCCTGCGCACTTCCCCCAAGCTTGCCGGCGAGGCAGGGGGGGGGACATCCTGGGGGGTAGACGACAGTAGGTGGTAGCGTCAACTTCCCCGCTCCCCCCCTCCCACAAGACACTGTTTTACCACGTGTTGCCAAAGTTGCTGCGCACCCGGTCCCCTGGCAGCCCTTTCCCCCAGTTGCAGGCGAGGCAGGGGTGTGAATCCCTGGGGGTGGATGACGGGCAGTATGGTGGTATTTCTACTTCCCCCAGCTTCCGCCCCCCACAAAAACACTGTTGAAACACGTGTTGCCGATCTGCGCAACCCCGGGCACGCGCATTCCTCACTTTTCTGGCGAGGCAGGGGATTTGCATCCCTGGGGGGTATGACGGGACAGTGTGGTGGTAGGTGTCAACTTCCCCCGCCCGCCCCCCCAAGACACTGTTGACCCCGTCTGCACGTTGTGCGCACCCGGGTCACTCGCACTTCCTCAGTTGCAGCGAGGCAGGGAGTGTGGGAAACCCCCGGGGGGGTATTAGGGGGAGTGGGGTAGGTGTCATACCCCCCTCCGCCTCCCCCAAGACATGTTGACCACTGTTGCACGTTTCTGCGCACCCGGGCACGGCCCCGCTTTCCCCAGCTTTCAGGCAGGCAGGGGAGTGTGACCCCCGGGTGGGATGACGGGACAGTGTGGGGGGGTAGCTTCATACTTCCCCACTCCGCCTCCCCCAGCACTGTTGACCACGGGGTTTCAGTTGCTGCGCACCCGGCACTGCGAGTTCCTCAGCTTGCAGGGAGGCAGGGGAGTGTGACATCCTGGGGGTATTTTTTGGGACAGTGTGGTGGTAGGTGTCATACCCCCACTCCGCCTCCCACAAAACACTGTTGACCACGTGTTGCACGTTTTTTGGGGGGCACCGGCCATGCGCAGCTTTTTCCCCGCTTGCGGCGAGGAGGGGAGTGTGACTCCCGGGTGGGTTGACGGGGACAGTGGGTGGGAGGTGCATACTTCCCAGCCGCCCCCCACAAAACACTGTTTACCCGTGTTGACGGCTGCGCACCCCCGGGCACTGCGCACTTTTAGCTTGCAGGCGAGGCGGGGGGTGTACATCCCCGGGTGGTATGAGGGGAAATTGGGGGTAGGGTCATACTTTCCCCCGCTCCGCCCCCCACAAGACCTGTTGACACGTGTTGCACGTTGCTGCGACCCGGTCACTGGGGAGCTTTTCCTCCCCGCTTGCAGGCGGGCGGGGAGTTGGGCACCCGGGTGGTAGACGGGACATGTGGTGGTAGCTGTCCCTCTTCCCCAGCTCCGCCTCCACAAGACACGTTTACCACGTGCCCGCACGTTGTTTTTCGCCCCCGGTCACTGCGCAGCTTCCTCAGCTTGCAGGGCGAGGAAAAGGGGGGTGACATCCCTGGGGGGTTGACGGGCAGTGGGGTGGTAGCTGTCTACTTTCCCCCGCTCCGCCCCCCACAAGACAATGTTTTACCACGTGCTGAAAGTTCTGCGGAAACCCCGGGCACTGCGCGTTCCTAGCTTGCAGGGGAGGCAGGGGAGTGTGACATCCTGGGTGGTATGACGGACAGGTGATGGTAGGGTCATACTTCCCCAGTTTTTCCCCCTCCCCAAAAACCGTTGACCACGTTTGCACGTTGCTGCGCACCCGGGTACTGCCAGCTTCTCAGCTTTTCAGGCGAGGAGGGGAGTGTGACAAACCCTGGGTGTATGACGGGAAGTTGGGGGTAGGGGTCATACTTCCCCCGCTCCGCCTCCCACAAGACACTGTTGACCACGTGTTGCACGTTTTTCGCGCACCCGGGGTCATGCGCAGCTTCCCCCCTACTTGCAGGGCGAGGCAGGGGAGTGTGACTCCCGGGTGGTAGACGGGACAGTGTTGGGGGTAGGTGTCATACTTCCCCCCCCGCCCCCAACCCAAGGGGCACTTTTGACCACTTTGCACGTTGCCCCCGACCGGCATGCGCAGCTTCCTCAGCTTGCGGCGAGGGGAGGGGATGGACATCCCGGGGGGGTGACGGGACAGTGTGGGTTTGGGTCATACTTCCCCAGCTCCGCCTCCCACAAGACACTGTTGACCACGTGTTGCACGTTGTGCGCACCCGGTCATGCGGGAGTTCCCAGTGCAGGCGAGGGAGGGGGTGTGACATCCCCGGGTGGTATGAGAGACGTAGGTGGTACGTCATACTTTCCCCCGCTCCGCCCCCCACAAGACCTTTTACCCCCGTGTTGCACGATGCTGCGCCCACCGGGCACTGCGCAGCTTCCTCAGCTTGCAGGCGGGCAGGGGAGGGGACAAACCCTGGGTGGTATGACGGGACAGTGTGGTGGTAGGTGTCATACTTCCCCAGCTCCGCCTCCCACAAGACACTGTTGACCACGTGTTGCACGTTGCTGCGCACCCCGGGCATGCGCAGCTTTTTTCACCCTTTCAGGGGGCGGGGAGTTGACATCCCTGGGTTTGGTATACGGGACAGTGTGGTGGAGGGTCATCTTTCCCCAGCCCCCCCCCAAGACACTGTGACCCGTGTTTCACGTTGCGGGGCACCCGGCACTGGCACTTTCCCCAGCTTGCAGGGGGGGGCAGGGGAGTGGCATCCTGGGTGGTTTACGGGACGTGTGGGGTAGGTGTTACTTCCCCCCTCCGCCCAACAAGACACTGTTGACCACTGTTGCACTTGTGCGCACCCGGTCCCTGGCAGCTTCCTCCTTTTTCAGGCGAGGCAGGGGAGTGTGAATCCCTGGGGGTTTTGAGGGACAGTGTGGTGGTAGGTGTCATACTTCCCAGCTCCCCCTCCCCTTTACCTGTTGACCCCGTGTTACGTTCTCGCCCCGGTCCTTGCGCAGTTCCCAGGTTGCAGGCGGGGCAGGGGGGGGACATCCCTGGGTGGTATACGGGGCAGTTGGTGGTAGGTGTCATATTCCCCAGTCCCCCTCCCACAAGACATGTTACCACGGTTTGCACGTTGCTGCGCACCCCGGGCATGCGCAGCTTCCCCAGCTTGCAGGGGAGGGAGGGGGGGGGAAATCCCTGGGGTAGACGGGACAGGGGGTGGTTTTTAAAGTGTCATTCTTCCCCACTGCCCGCCCACAAGAAACGTTTGGGGCCACGTGTTGCACGTTTCTGCGCCCCGGTCACGCGCACTTCCTCAGCTTGCAGGCGAGGCGGGGGGGGGGGTGCATCCCGGGTGGATGACGGGAGTGTGATGGTGGGGTTCATACTTCCCCAGCTCCGCCTCCCACAAGACACTGTTGACCAGTTTGACGTTGCGGCACCCCGGTCACTGCGCAGCTTCCTCAGCTTGCAGGCGAGGCAGGGGAGTGTGACATCCCTGGGTGGTATGACGGGACAGTGTGGTGGTAGCTGTCATACTTCCCCAGCTCCGCCTCCCACAAGGGAAACTTTGACACGTGTTGCACTTTGCTGCGGCACCCGGCACTGCGCACTTCCCGCTTGCAGGCGAGCAGGGAGTGTGACATCCCCGGGGGGGTTATGACGGGAAATGTGGTGGGAGGTGCATCTTCCCCCGTCCGCCTCCACAAGACCCTGTTTACCAGTGTTGCCGTTGCTGCGAACCCCGGGCAGCGCAGCTTCCCCGCTTGCAGGCGAGGCAGGGGGGGTGTGACCCCTGGGTTGGTAGACGGGAAGTGTGGTGAGGTGTCTACTTTCCCCCTCCCCCCTCCCCCAAAACACGTTGACCCCGTGTTGCACGTTGCTGCGCACCCGGTCACTGCGCAGCTTTCCCTTTGCTTGCAGGGGAGGCAGGGGAGTGTGAATCCCCGGGTGGTATGAGGGACAGTGTGGGGGGTAGCTGTCAACTTCCCAGCCGCCTCCCCAAAACATGTTTTACCACGGCTGCCGTTGGGTGGGGCCCCCCCGGTACTCGCAGCTTTTCCCCAGCTTGCAGGGGAGGCAGGGGAGTGTGAAAAATCCCCGGGTGGATGACGGGGAAAAAGTGTGGAGGTAGGGGTCATACTTCCCCAGCTCCGCCCCCCCCGAGACCTGTTGACCACGTGTTTCCGTTTTCTGCGCACCCCGGGCACTGCGCAGCTTCCTCAGCTTTCTGGGGAGGCAGGGGAGTGTACATCCCTGGGGTATACGGAAGGGGGTGGTAGCTTCTACTTTCCCCCGCTCCGCCTCCCACAAGGGGCACTGTTTTACCACGTGCTTGACGTTGCTTTTTCGCACCCGGTCCTGCGCAGCTTCCTCAACTTGCAGGGAGGCAGGGGAGTGTGACTCCCTGGGTGGTAAGAGGGGACAAAGTGTGATGGAGGGGTCATTTCCCAGCTCCGCCTCCCCCAAAGACACTGTTGACCCCGTGTTTCCCGTTGTGCGCACCCCCGGGCACTGGGGCAAGTTCCCCAGCTTGCGGGGGGGCAGGGGGGTTGTA
The DNA here is from genome assembly GCA_024449915.1 of Sweltsa coloradensis. Classification (NCBI taxonomy): domain Eukaryota; kingdom Metazoa; phylum Arthropoda; class Insecta; order Plecoptera; family Chloroperlidae; genus Sweltsa; species Sweltsa coloradensis. The sequence continues at coordinate 26,698 of JAMZAV010001418.1, forward strand.
ATCCCCTGGTTTATGAGGGGACAGTGTGGTGGTAGGTGTCATACTTCCCCAGCTCCGCATCCCACAAGACCTGTTGACCAGTGTTGCCCGTTGCTGCGCACCCCCGGTCACTGCGAGTTCCTCAGCTTGCAGGCGAGGCAGGGGATGTGACATCCCCGGGTGGTAGAGGGGACAGTTGGTTTGGGAGCTGTCAACTTCCCCAGTCCGCCCCCCAAAGAACTGTTGACCCCTGTTGCACGTTTCTGCCACCCGGGCATCCGGGTTTTCCTCGCTTGCAGGGAGGCAGGGGAGTGTGAATCCCCGGGTGGTATACGGGACGTGGGTGGTAGGGGGTCTACTTCCCCAGTCCGCCTCCCCCAAGACCTGTTGACCACGTGTTGCAAAGTTGCTGGCACCCGGTCACTGCGCAGTTCCCCAGTTTTTAGGCGATCAGCTCCCCTCCAAATCGCACTGTCTCCTCTCTATCCTCGACATTGTTCACGATCTGTTGGTACGTGTCTTCTGCCCTCTCCTCCACGCACTTCCTCTTGTTCCCGAACGGTTTGGGATTCTGGAAGACGCTCTCCGACAACGGTAATGGTAACGGCAACGGCAGGCCTATCGTCGTCGTCAGTTCAGATTCGAATCCGTGAAAGACTAATTTTTCCCCGCTTGGGGCGTAAAAAAACTGGCCAAATTACTTTTTGGTTTTTTTGAAAGTGATTCGGGCTGCTTTTTGAAAGAAGGAAAAAACATGTTTGTAATGCAAAATAAATCCTTTTGTAGCAGCTATAAATCCTACAAGTCTAGGGTTGCCATAAAGCGGGACAGTCCCACAGCCAATACACCAAGATGGTCGAATCAGTTTCGATCCTTATGTATTTTTGGTACTTTTCTGGTTTTTGCACCATAATTTAATTAATTCAGTCCGGTATTTTTTTTCTGGAACGCTCAGAACGTACTCTAAAAGTCTTTTTTTTTTTTAATTTTCGCCCGCGGCGCTATTGTTTGGGGGGGGGGGCGGAACCTTACGTGCTGTTTTGCCTGAAAGATTTGCCCCTCTACCCCGAGTTTAAATTATGGCAACTCTAACAACTAAGCATAATCCAATAACGAATGAGTGAGGGGGATATTTCAATCGAGATTCAGTTAGGCCTAGGGTGTTTCTTGATCTAGTACAAAGTATTACCCCCGTCTGGGCCCGGGGTAGAAGTGGCCCAGAGCATGGCTCTGCTACTTTTCCCGCACCCCGGGCCCGATACAAGCGCTCAAGACGTAGTCTCCCGTTGGGCCCCCGGGGTTGAATGGGCCCCGAGCAGGTCTCTACATTCTCTGCACCCTGATGCCGATACAAGCTGCTCAAGCACGTAGTCTCCCCTTTTGGCCCGGGGGAAAGTGGCAACTAGCATGGCTTGCTAAAACGTACAAGGCGATTCAAAAAAAAAGTTTACCTCCAAACATCAGCTAGTTCAATAAGAAAGGGGGTATATTATCCCCGAAACTAGAGGCGAGCTCGATAATCGCTCGGGTACCTCCCCTTCCCTTTGGGGCACCTCCCCGCGACGATACAATGACACAATGAAACGATACAAAGACGATGACGACCCCAACGTTAGAAATTCCTTCCTCCCCTTTACTGGTGGCTGGTTCTGACCCGCAAAGGGCCCCTCCTCTCCAACCCCCTTAGGCTAGAGTGGTGCATTATGACCTAACGGTTGACGCGTCGTTAATAGAAAAGTATTAGGCTACGCTCTGCTGGCTGATGGTGCCCGGTAGATGGAGAAAGTCCCCTGGTGGACTCACAGGTCCCAAGGTCACTGTACACCCCGACAGGAATAGGGGGGGGGGGGGTTGGGTTGGGGCGGGGTTTTGTCCTTGATTTTTCTTCTGGGAAACAGCAGTGTCCGTGATTAGGGGGGTTTTTCCCCGAAACTAAGGCGGCTCTGGGGGCTCTCGGGTAGCTTTCCCCTTTCCTTTTACTACCTTCCCACGGGGACCAATGACAACACGGACGGACGATGAACAGCAAGACGAACCAGACGTGGGGAAAACCCCCGCCCTCCCATACGCTTTTGGTGGTTCTGAACCCGCAAAGGGGCCCGTCCCCCCCCTTTCCCCCCGCGTCACCCCTTACTTCCCCCCCTTCGTCTCGATTAGCCATAGTGCATAAATATGAGACGTTAAGCAATATCCAATCAATCAAATCATAAAATATTGAAAATGTACGACAGCAGGGCTGTTCATGTTGACAACTATGTAAAGTTTCATATTAACATGGGGGTTTCCCGGCCGGCGAACAGCTGGTGCCAACTGCCAATGTTCCATTTGTCTTTTCGGTATCTAAATAAATATATAGTGGGGGGGGGCTACACGACGGTATTTTAGTCATACGTTAACAGAACGCTCGACGTTCTTGTATGTAATGGGCCGACGGTGGCTGGCAGATCATAGGGAGGGCCAAGATGGAAGACTGTCCCGACCGGGTATAGAGCACGGGCTGTATGCTGTAGGACCCGGGCTCGTTCCCCGGGTGCAATGCACCCTACTCCTACACCTATGTGCGCACGCGGCCAAGGCACTACGGTGCACCCTACAGCTACACACATCTATATGTGCGCGCGCACCCCCATGCACCCACGAGACCTCACCTGCTGCTGCGCCGTGCTGTAGAGCGTCTCCCGGTAATGTTTGTTCCGGTCCTTGAGGAACAACAGCATCTTGAACGCGAACCACTTGCTGCCGCTGCCCTCGTGCGACTTCTCCTTCAGTTTCTTCATCTCCCTGGAGAACTGGCCGACAATGTTCTTGATCTTGCGCTCGAGCTCAGTCTTGGAGACGCACAAACGTTGACTTATGCTGATCAATGATTCGTGTCTCTTGGTTTTGTTCTTGTAATATTCGTGTTTCGAGTCCCACAGATTCGGTTTCGCGCGGTACAAGTCGATGAGGTAGGTGGTCTTTTCGGATGTCCACTCCATCTCGGGTTCCATCTCCATGTCGAGCACGTGTGCTATCGTTCACCGCCTTCAGGATACTGACGTACTCGCGTCCACCGCCTTCTAGATACTGACGCACTCGCGTTCACCACCTCCTGGATACTGATGCACTCACGTTCACTGCCTTCTGGATACAGATTCAGCGACGTGTACCACGACGTGTACTCGCGATCACTCCCTCCTGGATACTGATGCGAGAGTCGTGCCAGTCTCACGACTCGCTCGTGGTCACGTGACCTTGTCGGGCGACATTCTATTGATAAAGGCAGAGTTACACGGTGCGGGACTCGTAAAGGCGCGGCTACACGGTGCGCGCGGAGGGGCGACGCGAAGGAGCTTGTTGTCGTCGTCTCCGTGGGGTGAACCAAGGCTTCGCTCGGGTGAACTCGCCTGCTTCATTGGTTGGAGGAACACCCTCCAAGAAAGTTGTTATGTTATTGTTCGCGTTTGTACGGATCGAACCCGTGACCCACCCAGTGGCGGATATAGGAGATGATCATGGGGGGGGGGGGGGGCGATTCTCGCGTGCATGTAGTAGGCCTACATCTGTAAGAAAGGCACGTTTAAAAAAAGTTTTTTTAAGAGAGCATTTGGTGTGTTTTAGATAAAAGTGGGTGGCTGAATGCAATACCGAAATAATGTAGTTTGTGTGCGTCAATTTGTTTTGTCGTCATACTCATGTCGAGCTTAGAATTCACAGCAGCATACGTGCTGATAACCTGAAACCAAGCAGCCCTTGTAGTTCAACAGGTCAGGCCCTGCCGTTTGCTACGCTGTTTGCACAATAAAATAATAAAACATTATGGAATAATATAATATTTTTTATTTCATGGGGGGGGGGGGGCGATTGCCCCACCGTCCCCATCAGTATCCGCCACTGCCGTGACCTCTTACAACCTAACCTTGTTATTTTAGTTTAGTGACATCACAATTGTGCAGACTTGAGATGTTTGTGGTGATGTAGTACGAAGACTGACGAGCAACAATACATAATAATGCATATCATGCCTCATGACGGGGGAGGATATTGGCGAGCGTTTTAGTGAATGCAGCCATGAAGGGCTTTGTGGTCACTGGTCACACTTCTAAAAATGATTTTAGATAACAATACAAATATTAACTTTTACAATTAAATTTGGTTATAATTTTCCAAAACGACCATTTTATTGATCTCTTTGTGGCTCATTGGAAATAAATATGTATCTATACGATTGATGGGGTTCTCCATATCCTCTTGATTGACAACTATGTACACAGTACTTGGTCGACCTCGAACATGGCCTGCTCCTTTCTGTTTAGAACTCGAACTCTTGGTACCACGTAGAGGAGCTACACAGGTTGTACTGGCACATACAATCTCCATGTCGTGCGTTGACATTTAACTTGATAATTGAGTCGAGTCGTGTTGCGGTTCTGTTACCCTGATACCTGCTAGCTACAACACAAGAGTACTCGTGTTCAAGGTGCTGACTGACGTTGGTGTCCACGACGTTGCCAACCGTTCAGAGAAAACAAATAGTTTTCAAATAGTACAAATAAGACCTAGCCTACGTTTGTAATTTTAAAATATCATGGTTTGGTTCCGGTTTCACCCCTCTATAGATTACTATCTGATTATTTTCTGTTCATAGTCATTTCTCCAATAAAACCAATGTTTTTCCTGCGAGCATTCAAAGTCAAAAACAACAATCAAACAAATTTTCATTTCGGATGAAACGCGACTAATATTTGAAAACGATTTACCTACGAGTATTTGCATCAACTTTCTGAGTACGAACCAACAAATCGTGACATTCTCGTGCTGATCTGATGTGATTTCAAAGTTTGTACACATTCGTTGCAATACCTAGTCACTTGGGTCTAAACTCAATCCAATAATACAAATCTATACGGAGAATACGTCGAGGAACAGAAATAATTTAATTGTCTTTTAGATTAGGTTTCTAATCTTGAGCTTTTGGTGGTTGTGCTTCTCAATACCAGCAGTCTAGGAACACTTGTGGAAGCAAATATATTTGTTTGTTTGATTGTCCCAGAAACAATTCTGTCCACGCCCGGCAAGTGAGAGACCCGGGCTCAATCCCCGGGCATAGCACCTTGGTTTGGTTTGCGTTGGATGGAGATGGGTGGGTAGTCGTACTTATCCTGAGTATCCTCCATGTCAAAACATTGCCGACTACAAAATCCACTTGACTAGAAGGTTACGTCAAATTAAAACGGATGTTATGAACTGAAATTAGTCCCATGTTATGAGCAAAGTAATTTCGCGGCGAAGGAATTCAGACCTCGTGACTGACAATGATAAACAATTCGCGACGTCGCCTGGTGCAACATCCTTCCTTGGCGCACAATATTGTAGTATGTCACCGACGTTCAATGTTGCGTAATTGCGATTTACATACGCAACGCTAACCGCACTTTTCTACGTAATCTATCGGCCATGCCATTGAGTTTACTTTTCCTTTCCTACCGACCGAAAGTAGTTCAGCCAAGTCTTGTACCGCGACCAGACCTCGTGGCCCCTCCCCGGCGATGCAGACTTTCTGACAACACGCGCGAGAACAACGGGCCATCAATTCGCAACCTTCTCGTGGTTTGGCCCGTGATTAGGGGAGTTTTTCTCCCTGAAACTAATGGCGAGCTCTGGGTCGTCGTCGGGGAACTTTCCCCTTCCCTTTGACTACCTCCCCGACGGCGACGACAATGACAACACGGACGGATGATGCACAGACGGAGACGACCACGACGTGGGGAACCCCTGCCCTCCCCATACGCTTGTGGCTGGTTCTGACCAGCACAGGCTTTGTCCACCCCTTGTTCCCCACGTCATCCCTTACGTCCCTCCCTTCGTCTCGATTAAATCCAAAAAAATAATAAATAATAAATATCCAATCAATCAATCGAGAACAACGTGTAGGGTTCCTTCCTCTGCCCATTGTACGAGGCGAGTCGAGAGGCAAACATCATCTATAGTACTCCCGGAAACTAGAGGCAAGCTCTGGCAGTCACCCACCCGACGACGACGTGAACAATAGCCTGTTGCTGGATCGGGTCTGGCAAACACCATCTATAGTACTCCCGGGAAACTAGAGGCAAGCTCTGGCAGTTCATCCCCCCCGACGACGACGTGAACCCCCCGCCTGTTGCTGGATCGGGTCTGGCAAACATCGTCATAGTACTCCCGGAAACTAGAGGCAAGCTCTGGCAGTCACCCACCCGACGACGACGTGAACCCCCCGCCTGTTGCTGGATGGGTCCGTCGTCCCCCACATCTAGGCTAGAGTGGCGCATCATGCCAGCCTGAGCCAGGTGGTGTCAATCTTCCTACTCGTTTTGTTCAATTTGATCACACGAAATACATACATCGACCAACAATTTTAATATTGTATGAACTTTAATTAAGGACTCTGGGAACACATCTGACAGTTAAATGAAAAGGGCCTAGCTGCCTATACGAGAATTAGGGTGAAAACAAACTAAATTTGTAGATGTTCCAGCATGTAATTCGTAAGTACTGCACTGGCGCACCCAAGTTGAAAGTCCAACTCGTAACCTTCTCGTGGTTTGGCCCGTGATTAGGGGAGTTTTTCTCCCTGAAACTAATGGCGAGCTCTGGGTCGTCGTCGGGGAACTTTCCCCTTCCCTTTGACTACCTCCCCGACGGCGACGACAATGACAACACGGCCGGACGATGACACAGACGGAGACGACCACGACGTGGGGGAACCCCTGCCCACCCCATACGCTTGTGGCTGGTTCTGACCAGCACAGGCCTGTCCACATCTTGTCCCCCCGCGTCTCCCCTTACGTTCCTCCCCTTGGAAAGAAGTATACATGGAGGTAACGCACACTTGTAGAAATGGTTTTATCTTGGAGGCGCGAATAATCTTCTAAAACTAAGCTGACCGAGCCCAATCGATAACAGTGACTCTTGCGAAGGTCAGGCATCGGAAGCAGAGTCTGTGTGTTGTGTTGTTGTCACTCTACAGTGAGGGGTCATGGGGAGCGACGACGTCGTCTGCCACGCGTACGATGCGCTGGACACCAGGGCGCTCTTCAACCTCACTCAGCTGGTAGGCGACATTCAATACTGTTTACTAAGTACAGTCCGGGGTTTGATCCCGGCGGTGGCTCATACGACTAGGGCCCTGATCCGAAGCGTATGGCTCTACGAGGACGTGGGTTCGAATGACGGATCGGGATAAGGCAGGAGTTTTTTTAAATAATCGTACTTGAGGACGTGGGTTCGAATGCCGGATAAGGCAGGAGTGTCCTTCACCTTCATCGTCTCGAATATCCTTAGTGCATTCCAACAGTTCCACACACGGGAGGTGTTCATAGAATGTGTCCCCCAGTGACTGTTAGGTTTGTCGGGCATTGTGTTTTAGTGCAGGCGTATTATCTCACTTCAGTGGTTACCACGTATTGTGTTGTGTTGTGTTGGCAATAGTGGAGCGAGGTTGCCGTGAGGTAGCAGCACTGGTAGCAATTACACGTGTGCCAATGTGCATGTGATTACACAAACTAACAGAAAAATATCTCATTTTTACTGTTTTTTTTTTTGGGGGGGGGGGGGGGAAATTTGTGTAAATCAAATAAAAATAAATCCGGTTTTAATCAATTGTTTGTTTTTTAAACTATTGACTATTTTGATTGCTATTTTTGCGTATGGTCATGTTTTCCTGGTTCAGTCTAGACAACGTCAGGTTGTGACCTCCGTACATTCCTAGCAGCCTCTCAGTGCTGATAACAAGAGTGAACTTTGAAGGTCGGTACCGAGTAACATACGCGCCGGTTGAGGATGTTGCCGATAGCCTGTGGCTAGTTATACCAGTAGTTATCAATTAAGTTTAAAATTAATTACAACAGAAAATCCTGTTTCCCTTTATTGCAATTAAGGTAATCAGAAACGCAAGGTCACACATACAATACAATGGTTCGTATTATTACTTACAAATCATACGATAGTATGTTTATTTACGCTAATATTATTACTCTTATCAAAGATCTTCGTCGTTATTATGTTATAAATTATTCAAATATTAATTTCCTACTTCATAAATCAGTGATCAACTGAGTAGTACACACGACAATGCGGGAGACCCGTGGTTCGAATCCCGGTTGGGGGAGGACTTTTTTACTTTCTGAATTGTAGTAAATAATAACAATATACAGTTTGAAAGGTTGTGCAGGGCAGGGTCCTCGTACAATGAGGGTAATCGAATCGCAGTTGTACGTCGCGTCGTGCTCGTATCGAGGATAATCGTGACTAAGTTCCGGTACAAATAGATTCGGTTCACGATTAGCCCTCGGTCGCTTCCGATCTTGACACACATAGCGGAGATACCCGACCGACCGAGCGAATTGTTGGTTTGTGCTGTTCTTCCTTCCGGAGTTTGTAAATCTCGAAGGAAAAGTGATTTCCATTAGATAATCCGTGTGTACATTACTTTCATGGCCTCTTTCTCACGGGCGGTGCGTTGCTTTGTTCCCCCGTACTCTGCTGCTCGTAGCTTAGTGCGGAGCAGGGGCCGCGATTAGTGTGGGAGTGACGGTGGTGCTGTGATGTACACTGTGGCGATCAGGAACCTGCCTCTGGTACGTACGTAGGGTCAGACAAACAGCGTTCTGTGGATATTATTGTATAGTTGGTACGGTGGTGCGTGTGTCCGTCAGGTAGGGCGCAGATCCAAAGCGTCAGCGACGAGTCCCAGGGTTGTGGGTTCGAATACCCCTCAAGGTTTTCATCTTGTTCTCAGTCAGGGCCGCCAGCAGTTTGGGGGCGCTAGGGCGCTTAAGCATCCCGTGTATTACAGGTTCCTGTAAAAACATTGTCGTTCCAAGAAGGGGAATCTGCATGAATGCCCTATAGCTCAAACAAGCAGCATGGGCATGGGAGGCATCAAGTGTGTGGCCATGGTCTGCATGTCTTGAACCCACCACACATCACCGTGTTTCGAACAGCACATTTATAGACGTGTTTACTAACATCATGGGAGTCTTTCTCTATTCAAGCTAGATTCGAGAGAGATAAACTAATTTATTCGTTTCCAATTTTAAGTTCATTATTAAATTGATAGTTTGCATTGCGTCATCAGACATCAATGGGGAGAAAGAGAGGGAAAGGGAAACTCGGCCTCGTCGTCGGAAAGCTGGAGAGACCTATGGTACCGTATACAGCACGGGATGGTCAAAGTTAAATTACCTCTGGATTCTATTTAAAACTTGAAAGAGATGTAAAAACTACGCCCGAGTAATAATTGCTTTGGTAACGTTGTTAATAATGAAATGAGCGCTCTCGTTTTAAACTTTGTCAGAAGCCAATTTACACCCGGCTATGTGGACGGTAACCCTAGGGATGATCTCAGGTGTGAAGCTGTGTAGCTCGCTTGTAGCGAGGTAGGTTTTCCGACACTTTCCCTAGCTCAGATAAATCTGTTGTGTTGTGTTGTGTAGGCGGGAGTTTCCCCTGGAGTCGCGAGCTGGATTCTATTTCCTTGTGAATAGAGCCTGGAAGGTGATGTATTACCCTGCCCGAGTCCGGGGACGACGCGATACTCAATGACACGAGACCGAAATATATACCTTGCTTGAAAGAGAGAGAGAGAGAGGCTTAGAAAACTAAATGAATTTTGCCTGGGTGTTATTTGTAAACGACTAACAACACATTTCTGTTTTAGTAAAACGCTTATATCTATTTTCAAGCACATTTACTGTAGTGCAACAATTTGTACGGTGGTCTGGTTGTAAAACCAACAACAAATAACAGCAGCTGTTACTAGAATATTATCGCGGGTGTGGAGAACCTTGTGTGTTGAAAAGCACTAAAACTCAATGTACATTTTAAAACAAATTTAGGAAACATTTTAATGTCTCGTTTGGAGATGGGGTCCGCAACACTGTTTTTCTTTCTGTGAAAAACTATATAGTTACTATATGTTACGTATTGTCGGCCGAAAAACCTAAGATATTTTTCCCAGGACTTGTGAACAATTTGAGCGTTTTTCAAAACCCCCAGCTGATCTGCGTCTCGGGGGATTGCCCAAAACCAAGAGTGTTTACAAACAGTCCTCCTCTGGTCGCACATAACCCTAAAACACTACGCCCCGGGGGTAGAGGTTTCCCGCAAACCCAAGACTTTATTGTGTGGATTAGATTCGACTTCGTTCCGGCAATTATTGATTTACATAATTTTTTTTAATTTAAAAATTTTTTGGGGACCCGCAGCGTGCTGTACACCCACCGTCATAATCGGGAAACTAAGGGAAAAATGTGAAGGGGAAAAATGTCCGGGGGTTCGACCCTGATCACCCCTCACACCCCCCCCTTTCAAAACATGTTAAAATGATTTTAGATAGTCTTGATTGATAATTCTGTTGCTGCTCGTTGGTTAAAAATCCCCGCATGTGTATCGTCATTTTTTTTCATCACCCTTCACCCCTGGCCCCAGTGACCCCTGCGGGCCCCCCTATAGTTTTCCCATAGGGAAAACATTATACATGTGACAGTGAGTAGGTTTGCTATGGTGCAAACCCCCTCTTTTTAGGAAACTTTCTTCTTTTGATACTTCGGGAAAAAAAATTTTTTTTATAAAAAAGGTTTTTTGGGTCGTGTGTGACAATTTTTGACGAAATTAAAAGCAAAACAAGCGCAAAAAGAAAAACATTTTAAACGGGGGCCGGGAAAAATCTAATGGTAAAATTTAGCGTTTTCCCTGATTGATTTTTTCATCCTTTTTGTCCTGGTTTGGTCACCCTGATTGTGTTATTATCCCAAATCATCTTCCCTCGCCCTCTCTCTTCCTTCCCCCCCTTCCCCCCACCGCAGCCTGTGTTAGTTGTCCACACGGGGGTTTTCTCTCTCTTTTTTTCTTTCTTCCTTTCTCACACACGCGGACTGCGGGTTAATTTGGAGTTGTTTTTCACATCCCCGTGAATGGTTTTATTTCGTTTCATTCATTTGGCTCCCCCAGATTGAACCCACTTCCCGCCATTTTTGATGACTGAAGGTTTAAATGATGGAACTTTCCTGCTTCACAGCCAATTCTTCGGTGAACGGAATCACCACTCTTACTTCAACTTCAAGACATGGAAAACTCAAGAGTTTAGCCTTTATTGGGGAAAAATTAAAAGTCAACCCAACTTTTTAAAAATTCCCAGGTCCTCATTTTTCTGGGCTCGTTTACGGGTTGGGGAACCCACCTTGGTCCAGCGTTCAATAAAACCAATTTGTACAGAGGGCCGTGAACCGGGCCTTTTCAGGTCCCCTTGACTCATCAACTCTTTCCCTGAAACCCACAGGTGTGTTTAGTTATTGTTAAAGGTTTATTGAAACCCCAATGCGTATTTTTTTCACCCGGGTGCTCGATGCCTTTTAAGCCTCCGGGGCGCACAAAAAAACCCCTTTTTACTAAATTTCTTCCTTTTTTTTCCATGTCTTTTTATCCGTATAATTTTTAAAACCCTAAATCGCCGGCGGTAAAAATTCCGTCTATTTTCGAATAAAATACCCAACAGGTTCTTTGTTTTGATGTAGGGGGCTCCTGTGACCTGGTTAGGGCTCGTTGTTACCTTTGGTTCTCTGATTCTCACATCATTTTCCCTCGTAGAACATCACGGGAGGTCCAAGTTTTTATTTTCTCGGTTTTTTCTAAAAGCTGTTTTTTACTTTAAACCTGGGTTTGACCCACCTTTTATGGGCTAATTAACCTCCTCCGGCCCCCTAAACATTGAACCAATATTTGCATTTTTTTATTTTTGCTTCTTAAAGTAAGGAAATGGTTGTTTACCCTGTTAAAAATTTTTTAACAACTTTCCTTTTTCCCTGTTTAGAAAAGAAAACAAAATCTTTTATTTTTAATTTACCCGAAAGGGGAAGTATGCCCAAAAAAGGCGTTATCGCAAAAATTGGGTCCCTTAGGCGAAAATCTTATTTTGAAAAACCCGCCCCCTTAATCAAAAATTGAAATTTTCGTTTACAAAATTACAAAATTTTGTTTAATCAATATAAACAAAAAGAAAAAAACATTTATTTTGTAATTTGGACACTGTTTACCCGCTGTTTTCATGAACACGTTATCGGGGTTCGACCAGTGATGTCGAGTAAGGTCTTTTTGAAAGTTATTTCGCATGTTTGACATTTGACAATGATACGTTATTGTTCATAATTATATTCTCACTTTACAAAGAAAAGGGGACATGGCATGAGGGGTAATTCAGACACAAATTGCAAGGGGTTGAGCCCTCGGCACCCCTTCACGATTTCCATCCGCAACAATTAGTTTTGAGGGGGGCATGAATTACACCCTGCGAAGGTTTCCCAAAGAAAAAAAAATAAAAACAATAAAAAGGAAGCGAAACGGAGAAACAAATATGTTCTATATTCTTGTATGTAGGGGGGTTTTTCATTTAGTTTCCCATGATTGACGTCTATTTCTGTACCAGTGGTTGAAGATGTGTTGTTTGTAGGCGTCATTCAGTCTGGACTCAACGACGGGTTCATCAACGCGCATGCGTTGAAGTCGCTTTCACTTGGCTGGTTTCACCGGCTGCATCGTTTACTTCTTCGCTTCGCACGAACAACATCTCATGGGCAAAATAATCATTCACGGGGCCAAAAAATATTTTTAAGGATTGGGTAGAATTTAACCCAAAAACACTCACTCATCATATACCCCCATGAATAACAATGGGATGTTTTAAAAAATAGCCCATACAAAACGGGAAGTCCATTAAATTTTAAAGGCCATGGTTTTATATGTCCGAGAAAAAAAACGTGGGTGGCACAGTCGCTGTTATGATCCGGGAACTACTGTTATGTTCCTGCCTCTCTTTGTTTACGACACGATTTATAATAGATGTATCGTAAAGTAACGGTGTTGAAACATTGTATGGTGTTCGTGCGGTACAGTCGAGGCGGCCCGGGTGATAATGTTGCTATGTACCTGCTGTGCTGTGTAGTGTCACGTGGTCGCGTGCGGTGGCGCCAGGCCAGCCAACAACAACATTACTCACAATAATTATACTTGGAACTGACTGATATAAAAACAAAATTGTCGCGAGAAAGAAAATAGGTTATCCTCAAAAACAAATTTGAGATTTAGATTTGGTATCACTTTCAAAATTTTGAACCGTGTTATTGACACCCAACAAAAATCTTCGTTCAAGATTGGCGCGCTGGGATCAAACCAGTAACCTTCCGAATAAAAGTTTGGTATGAGAATCACCGTATAAATTAATAAAACTGCTCCCGGGAGCTTCTTAGCGGGAGTAGGCTACATGCCAGCCGTCTCGCCTCTTTCTCCTCTTTATTGACTTTTTTAAAGCTTCATCATCGGAATATACATTGCTATCAAGGACTGTTAAAACCCCTCCTCCATGAAGACGAAACAAACACAGCAACAAAGCAGGGCCTGTCACTTGAGACGAGAGAATTCTCTGCATACTAGAATAGAGCCCTGGAAATAGTTAGCTGCACGCGTGTTGGAGTAATTTATTGGGGTTTTTCTTTAAGGAAAAAATATGAGGCGGGGGCCCTTTTTAGATAAGACATTTTCAACTCCTTCAAACCCTGCCTTTTCGGATGTTTTTCAACTTCTAACAACGGACTAAAAATTTTACAATCAAAATTTTTCGAGTGACCAATGGCTTATTTTAAAATTTTTTATACCAACAACGTAGGGGTATCGATATCCTACCCAACCAGAGATTATATAGAATTTATTGAGCCCCCTTTCTACAATGGTTTTTTAAAACTGAAAGAAAAAAGTGCTAGTGCGACTACATAAAAAAATTTAAAAATTTTAAATGTTAGTCCAAGGTTTTTTTAAAAAATTTTCAAAAAGTAGAGTCCCAGCATTTGTTTCGGAGGAAACTAAAATAAAAAAAGATACTTTTCCCATGATGGGTAAATTGCATTTCGTAACGCTCATCCAAAACAACTGGGTTTCAGAATAAAGAGTATCAACTTAAACTTCCAGCCTATATCTAACCTGCTGAATCAAACAAAAAATACTCTATCCCATTGGTATCTCACGCTCGCCCGGCTAATTGGTATTGCCTCCGGCTTGAGCAAGCACTGCTAATGATGCAAGGTTGGGGCCTGGGAGAACATACTCCATAAAGTTACCTCACTTTTGCTTAATATAATTGCTCTAGGTACGGCGCATATGTAACAACCCTAATTAGTTGATTGCTCGCACTCGCTGCTCAATATTGTTATTTAACAACCCGCTAATTACTTTCATCTTCAGGTTCAGCGGATTTCTAAGTTGGGCGCGCGTGTGATTCAATGTGTTGCATGGTTGACTTGTGCACCAGCTGTGAATTAATAAGCGGTTTATGGGGGTCCGTTAATTAGGCGGTACAACCCCCACCCGCGAAGTATAGGGACCTGGCGGGGCCGAGCCAACCTGTAGGCGCCGAGTCGTTGACGACTTGTCTTTTGTCAGCATTTTTTGAGGGCAGAAAGAAGTTTCAACCGACAGAAATTTTTTTTTTATTTTTTTTTTTTTTTTTGAACTCAAATCAAAAGCGTCCAGGAAATACCAACACCACCACACTTATATTTTGTACTTTTAATCAAAATTTTAATTTTAAATTTGCATTTTGACTATTATCTGAACTTTTTTTTAAATATATCAAAAAGGAACTTCATGTGCGTTTCCATGACATTGTGTGCAAAGTTCCAGACATTGTTTGTTCGGCAGGCGTAGACTACGTGTATCCTCCTGATGATGGGTCGCCACACCTGTCTTATCTCGCCGAGTTATCTATAACACATGAGGCTGGCACGCTAATAGTTCGATACTCCATACTTGAGCTGTGTAAACAATACTAATATACCTCCTCAGATACCGATTCTCAATCATTATCTTTGCGACTTCTTTCGTTCGAACATTTCCGGGTATTTAAAAGTTCGGTAATGTTTTTATTTAGGCTAAATTCAACGAAAACAATCTCGGTTCGCCGACAATACTTAACGAAACTACGTCGTCCGACTAACCTGGTTGTAGTTTAAGGTTGATTGTGTTGTAAGTTGTAACCAGACCGGATCTGGTTAGATCTGTTGTGCGAAATGGGAAATTTATAAGTAAATCAAACAATTTGTCCCACGAATTCTGTCGAATATTGACGTGGAATCGAAAATGGCAGTGGCGATTTGGACATTATGAATTATTTTTTTAACTTTTTCTTTCATATTGGACTTACAATCAGTCATCTTACAAAACTCAACATTTTAAAACAAACATATTTCAAATTCCTTATCTTATTATTATTATTTTACTCACAAGTATTTGAGAATACAAAAATAATTTTGACCATTCGCACGTCCCTTGGGAATGAAGGAACGTGGGTTTGAATCCTGTTCCTTCTCCTTGGTCGGCCCCACAACAAACACGTACACCTCACAGCTTCCGTTGTTGGCCGGTGCACACTGTATAGGTACCTTGCATCACTTCACTTCCGTCGGTCGAGGAATGTGAGCCCCGCGTTGTTATGCTGCCTGCAGTAGGTCGATCCACTAATGAGGTCATTAAATTAGCGTGATTGGGAAGGAATGTCCAAACCAAGAGCTATCTCAGTCGCAACAGTCACGAACTGTATGTGTATATGACGCTGTACTCGTAGAGAAGTAGCAACTCATGTGCATTGTATGCAGGACTAGTTTTACGAGTTTAGTTTTAACTTGTATCAAAATCTACCTTGATATGGTCAACTCCACGACGTAATCTCAAACTAAAAGTGCAAGGCAACCGCATACACATTGTCACACACTGTGCTGTTATTGAAGGTGGCTAAAAAGTAGATGCTGCGAAATGCTGCACATTTTTAGGTTGAAAACTGTGAGTGCAACTTTAGCTGGGATAGCCTATACGTCTGATGTGGGGTGGTTGGATATGCGGCATAATATACCCCCCCCCCCTCTGGGACCCCCGCATTCTACCCCACCACATATACAGATAAGACCTTTTAGCCGTCTAAGACCCTATATGTATTCAAATTTTAGTTCCCTGGGATTCCGTGGGACGCGACACTAATACTAATGTGCACCCCCTCTGTACTGTAGTCTTGCTCAAGCCAGACCGTCTTGTCTTAGGGGTGAACTGAACTGAACAGCCCGCGCCTTCTTGGTGCAATGTCGCATTAGGACTTTGCCAGAGAGGAAACTGTCATCAGCGACGACCCCTCCAGTGACCGACGTCCACTACCAACTGCCACACGGCGATTTGTCACGTTTGGTCTAATTATCTTGTCACATGCGCTGCTCGCTTGGCGAGCGTCACATTTCAACACACTGGCGTAGATTTGTTCTATCCAAGCTGGGTTTATTTATTTAACTCTCATTGTTACGGTGCATAATTGAAAGTGACGCTAGAGAGAACCTGCACAGCCTCAGACACAGGAGAGTGCATGCGTGTGCTCCGACCGGCACTCGAGCCCAGGACTGTTGTTACTGGCAAGCCCTCTACACCTGGGTTCGAGTCCCGGTTACGCACAATTAGAGCTGCACTGCAACTATACTTACTCGAGGCACCAGACTTCATCTTTCGTGTGCTTAATTCCTTTCTCAAGATCTGAGTTTCAAACTTTTGACTTCTTTTCTTGATTGTTTCTTCCTTGATTCAATGAGTATATTGGTACCCACACCATGGTACAATGTATCTATCATTGGATCATGGCCCAACACTAACAGTGACTTTGGAGTCATCCTAGCAACACTTCCTACATTTGGTACCTTTATCAATGTCTTCCACTGAAGTTCATGTCTCGTAACTTTAGGGGGTTGACTAATTTTACTTCACCTATTATGGCCTGTGCTCGGTTTAGAACTTTTAACTTATTTGACTCAACCCTCCATCTATCATCACTCGTCCGTCTCATGGTATTACATAAAACTAACACAATAATCAATCACAGTGTGGACCCCCCCCTCGGTATTAATCTCCTTTGGCCAGATTTACAAAGTAACACAAGGTACGAGCTGAATTACCCTACTATTTCAAGTACTCTCTCTTGATGTGGGCTGTATTCTACACAGTGACATCACAATGGATACGAGTGTTAATACTAATGCACGTCTCCAAACAATCTAGGACGACAAGTTGGCAGGACAAACGAAAACTATATCAACAATAGGAACAAGGTTAATAGGCCTCGGTGCGCTAACTAACCTAGGCTACATGAGAATACAGAATAGAGTGGCGCTCTTGCACAAATATGAGATGAGATGAGACGCCCTAATCAAGGCAGACAACACCGCTTATACTCCTAGCATTTGGAGAATACCGAATAGAGGGGCGCTCTTGCACAAATATGAGATGAGACGCCCTATAATCATGACAGATTAGATTACCTAGCATTACTATACGGATGTCACGTTTTTATTATAACACAACTTGTCCCAACACGCTTGGGGCTAAGAAGGGTGATGATTGAAGAGACGCTGGTTCGAACCCCGCATGTGGCATGGATGGATAGGTAATATTCATTCAGCGCCACTCGTGTTTTAGAGTAGAAAACAGTGGCGCCGACCATTTCAGGGAAATTCCCTCCAAGCAGGGCTTGTATCACTTGCTGGTTCTATGTCATGATGTTCTGACAACCAGGGCACTATTTTTGATATGTATGAACGTATGAGTTTCTTACTAACGAAATCTCGATATTTTGGACTTTGGAGGCTCGGGTTCGATTCTAGGGGGCGGGGGGGCTTATATCTTCGCGACCTACAATGTACAGTTTTTTTTCTTTTCATTTTTGTATCACCTATACGATTTATGTTGTGTATTTCACAGTCAAGACACATATACTTATTTTGAAAGTTGGTCTCTTTCTTCAAAAGTGCCCAATTGCCACTGATAACTAACGACTCTCCTTCGCCTTCTGTACTTAGCAATAATTAGGGTTGATACGTTTGTAGTCACGATTTATCTGTTGATTTGTTGAACATGACGAGGTGCGATTAATGACGCCGTGTGTTAATACATTGGTTTCACTGTACGCGGCGGAGGGAAAGAAAGTCATTGTTGAGGTTGTGAAGCCTCACGTGTAGCGAGGTCAAGATCATTTCATTCGGTCGTGATTTACCGTTCTCTGAAACAGGCCACACATCTCGTGGATTCATATAGTCCTAGTCCAGCAGCTTATTCCCTGAAAACTTCACACCTGACTAATTCAGGAGGGAGTAAAGATTCAAATTACGAACTTCTAATTTCTAAATTTGACAATTTTGAAACTAGCTTGCTGTTTGGGACTGTTGTTCTTTCGAGAATGGACAGGTACCCGTTTAGAATGTATTTTTTCTTGTAAATGAGTAACTTTAATGCACCAAGTTGCTATTTCTTTTAAAGGGGCGATAACCTTTCTTTGACAAAGTATAACTTCACTTGTTGAAGTTGTTAGTTTCTGATACCTCGCCCTAGACTGGCAACAATCCCGTCTCAAGTTTAAGCCGCGGCATCGCGAGTCGTGACTGGCTCTCGGCAGTGTTTTAGTGGGTCCTAATGATCTGGGCCTGCATTAGTATTAGCAGTGTTCGATTGTCTGCTCGACCCAGTTGAACCGCCGGGTCAGAGAGTGGTCACTGGTCATCACGGTGTACACCAGCAGGAAGTCACGCGCCCTGGACGCTTCTTGATTAGGGCTCAGCGTTGACAGCCATGGAGTAGAAGGATTGGAAGTCATCGTGTTATTAATACGCATTGAAAGTCGTGAAAATGGGGCATAGATAATGATAGTATAGTCTACACACAACATAACAAAAACTTGTAGAAATACAGCCAAACCTTACACACTCAAAAGGAATGAGATCTAAAATGGGCCAAGCTCATCTACCCCTTTCCACATAAACGTACAGTGTCCCATAACAGCATCCTCGAAAAGCTTGGCAAAATAGAATTTTGCGATTATTAATTTAACGTAATAGTTTATCCAAGTTTCTTTTTTTCTAGTTAATTTAAACGTAATAACATGCAAATTCTATTTTGCCAAGCTTTTCGAGGATGCTGTTATGGACACTGTACGTTTATGTGGAAGGGTAGATGAGCTTGGCCCATTTTTAGATCTCATTCCTTTTGAGTGTGTAAGGTTTGGCTGTATTTCTACAAGTTTTTGTTATGTGTGTGATCTCATTACTTTTTCAAGTTCCATTACAAAATTATTTGCTAAAATAAATATTTTTATCAAAGTTGATTTAAATTCAATGGTATTAGCAGTAACAATATAGGATGTAAAATATCTAGACCCGGATTCATGTACATCCTGGGTATAGGTGGTATAACCATGGTATAACGACGGTATAGGACTGGACCCCAATTCTTGAGTTCGTGGGAGATGAGTTGAAAACGCAATTTGAAAACGAAGTCGTTTTCGTTTTCGAAGGAATTGGTATTCTTGAACGGTATCGTGGAAAACGTCATGGGTTGTGAGTTGAAAGCATGGTTGAAAGAGTATCACGAAATCCAAACACTTTAAAAAGATTTGCGTATAGCAAAGAGCTCGAAAAAGTTCTATATTTATTCTAGATGGCAGTGCCTTCATAAACGCCGGCCAATCGAAAGACAAGTTGTATGAAATGATTTGATTGTTGCAATTATGTAAACAAACAGATGAGCAAGTTCATAATGTTGTGCTGGCATAGGGTTGGCTAGGCTTGTCAAACATGTAATGTAAGTATGAATTTTACTAGTCCTATAGCCAAATGGAACTTTAGACCTACACTTTTGCATTATAAATAATTTTCCACATCTGGGCCTAGGCCAGGGACGGTTTGGTTTCTGATTTGTTTTATGAGAGTATAATGACACCTTTTCTCGTTCCACACAAAGAAGAAAAATTTTAAATGTCCGCTATTTGTTTACGTATCGCACTTTCCCGCCTAACTCTGCTTATACCGTCAACAAGTGTCAAGTAACTATGGTTACTTGTTGATTGTATGCCAAGTGTTTAAGGCTTATTTTAAAACCTTTATTTGGAAGCCTTCCAACAAACTTTTTCAACTTTTTTTTTTCAAAAGAGACTATCATTCTATAACCTTAATGTCCATGTAAAATATGAACATTGTAGTCCCACCCGTCTGGTCAGAATCGGCGGGCCGACGTATAGATGTGAGCAGTAGTAGGCAGTAGTAGGCAGTAGTAGGCAGTAGCTAACATCCTTAAAGTGATTTTGAGCATGTTTCAAGCCATTTTTTCACCAAGAAGGAATAATTGTACCCCAATAAAATTTGGCATGTGTTTGTCAGGTACCTAAATCCCTCGATTGTGATAGTTTTTCAAGTTCACATCACGTTACATGACGGCTGGTACACCTCGAAATCACCCCAACTCTGCTTGGTGTATAAGGTGCTTGAGTGTGTAGCGCACCGCGGCTTGGCTGCGGCGCCCTAACGGGCACCTAGATAAATGTGTATTTACATTTACTTTCTAATGAGCGTAGTTCACTCCTTACAATGTAGGTATTCAAAGCATTATTTTATGTAGGATGTAAAGCAGGCTCACTATCAAACTTCTCTGGTGAGGCGAACCCGTTTAGCTTCACAGGAAGTTTTAACAGGACGTGTCGAACATAATATTTCTGAATACAGTTATTATAGATTACCCCAGGTTTTCTTGTTACGTTGGTATAACTAACTCTGAAGTGGGTGGCAGCCTGTAAGGTTGTTCTTGCCGTTGCTATTTCAGTAAATCCCTTCACGACCAAATGACAAAACACCCGGTTCAAAACTCCGCAAAACAAACTTATTTTTAGCTTATTATTCAGAAATTTGTTATTCATTTTCCATTCGACAACGACAAGAACCACGATAAAGTTTTTCTTTCCTTACGTACTTTCCATGCGATAAGCGAACCGTTGATAGTCGACTCACTCACGTTGTGCTGTGCAGGCATTCTGCACTCGAGCTTTGCCACTAGAAGAACTAACATTCCAATTATTGTTGTTATTTATACACAATCAAGAATAATCTCTGTGGATGTGGCTCAGCAGCTACGCGCGAGATTCTCGCGGAGAGGCCGCGGGTTCGTTGCCCGTCACTGGAGACATTTCTCGTGTCATAAAGTTGCCCTGGAGTCAAACTACCAGTAAGATCTCATTCAAAGCACCTATAGTTTGCCCACGAGGGCTCCTCGCCACATTGAGTAGCTAATGGTGAACGAACAATTAATTGACTCTGTATGAATCTGGCGTTCACAATCAGGTGCTGTAACACGTTCGGCCTTCTGTTCCTTCTGTTCGAGTGTGTCGGGTAATGACTAATGCTAATTTTCGTGTTATTACGTTATTATTCCTTCTCCCAACTACGAATCGTGCTCGAGCAGCGGGATTGTGTTGTAATTGACGTCAATGCGACTCAGGTGTGTGTGTTCCTATTTCCTACACCTGAACGTACACAGCAACTGTAGAATATGTGGCCGGTAGAGATTAGAGATGTTGTCTTTTGTCCCCTGTTCTAGACGTCTCGTAGAGATGAGGTTTTCACTACGCTTATTGTTTATGTAGTTGATTGATTGTATATTGCTTATCGTCTCATATTTATGCAACTTGGCTAATCGAGACGAAGGGAGGGACGTAAGGGATGACGCGGGGGGACAAGGGGTGGACAGGCCTGTGCTGGTCAGAACCAGCCACAAGCGTATGGGGAGGGCAGGGGTTCCCCCACGTCGTGGTCGTCTCCGTCCCGTCCGTGTTGTCATTGTCGTCGCCGTCGGGGAGGTAGTCAGAGGGAAGGGGAAAGTTCCCCGACGACGACCCAGAGCTCGCCATTAGTTTCAGGGAGAATAACACCCCTAATCACGGACCAAACCACGAGAAGGTTGCGAGTACATAGTACAAATAGGTAAAACAATTTTTTTTTGAAATAAACTGAAATTATTGATATGGATGATTCTGTAATTGGAATTTTAATCGAGGTCGATATGAGGTAGGATTTTGTTACTGGTATCTTTACTCGCAAGTTTATCTCTTTGGTTCTTAGGTGTTTTCACAATACTATGGTTTACGTTACCCGTTACCGACACCACCCGGACCCTCATTGTTTTATGTATTTATTGTTTACACTCGTCACACTGTCCTCGTTGCATCCAGTGACAAATCTGCTTGTACATAGGTGAACATGTCATCAACACTGTCCTCTCTGCAGATGGTACATGGCAGACGCTGTATAGACCCCCTGTATGTCCCATGTTGCGTGCTTGTATTGGCAAGAAGCATGGAGTGCACAGCTGCTCGCGATCAATCTTCGTCCATGTCCATCCCTACGGCTCTGATCGCCAGTTGAGTGCAACCTAACGAGTTTGAAAGTGTTTGTTTGCACTGTGCACTGGTGTTGCACAATCGAACGTATTTTCAACTACTCGAATGTTTTATCACACTTGGCTGACTCCCCCTCTCTCTCGCTGTTGATTGATGTAGTTCTGATAGTCGGCTGAAACCATCGGTTTTATGGTTTATTGAGGCTCGGTTTTATGGTTTATTGAGGCTTTATGTGCAAATTTGTTACTTTTTATTCCTGTTTACATTAGAAAGATTTACGGTTCAATCTGGTTTTCTTAACTTCAAACCGAAGCGAAGGACGTGGTTTCGAATCCCGCACAAGGCATGGCTTTTTGCATTTGTCCTTCACCCTCATCTATCACCACTCATCGTCTCGAATAGCAATATCCTGTTATCTCGGCCACCTAGTGCCACATGATAGGTTACAATCTACTCAAAAAATAATAATTTTAGGAAACATGCTTCTTCGCTGTCACTTTTCCAAAAAGATGACAGATAAATAGTAAAAAATATACATTGACGTTCATGTTTTGGTTTATGTCAAAAAAGTTCCAAAACATGTCAACATTTTACGATTATCTACAATTTAACATTTTTTTTTAAAATTTTACAATGCGTCTTCAAGACTGCATATGAATATAACTCCCATCCCAATCCCACGAAACGTGTCAATAATAACCCCCGCTACTCTTAGCGTTCTTATTGTCCTGTGAATTCTGATGCGTTGCCTGCGAATCAGATCAATACTTGGTGATGTGTCTGTCGATTACTCGGGGTGGCATATAACTCACGCATTGCTGGTGATGGTGCCTCCCCAGCATGCGTCGTGTATTGGGCAACCGCACAGATCATTGGGCAATACCTTCTCTGTACTCTGTACTCTGTACGTGTTGCTTGTTATGTTGTTAGCATCTCCACGGAGCCTGACTGACTGACGAGTTTCTCCGGCCTGCGTGGATATAACACACAGGAAATGTTAAGGACATGTTACGTGTCTGGAGAAAATATATAATACATGTTGGGACAATATCTGGTTTTTAGTGTTCGGGGACAAAAACATTTAGAGCGCTGTGGTGTTTTGGAATCTGCGTAACCCACTGAAAAATTTGTTTTCTGTTTTGCGTTTTGGTAATATTTTAGATTTCATTACAATCCAAAGTCAAACCCAAATGCGGTTGTCCACAGTACCTGCTCGAATCCCTCGCGTTAATTTCAGTTCTGTGTTTTCATTGTCGCTACAACCCGCTTGAGTTTGACTTGAGTTTTGGCTTTTGGTTTAGTTTTTATTTCGTTTCCACCTGAAAACGTCAACTCGGTTTGGAGCTGTGACCTTGTTTTATTTTGGATGGTCCTTGCCCTTTGGCTTGTATTTTTAGAACCCGCGGCGCCTGTCGCACGCGAACCTGATATGTCTTAGTGCGGTGCCACCTGAGTTATCAATGAAGAGGTTATCGTATCGAGTAAGATAAAGCAAACGTCCCTAATTCACACCCCTATCGAAAGTAATCAACAAGTCATGACTTTTCTCTGGAAACTGTTGGTTAAAAACAGTTTTAAATGAATGACAACATAATAGGGCATAATTTTTCTATCCAAATGGCGGGCCCTAATTATTTATAATTGGCAACAGCGTAACTAGCTATAGAACGTAGATGCAGGGTGAAGGGGTGGTACCCGATTCGCTTTAGAGCTGTTTAAAGGTACTTACTTCACAATTTTTTTAACCCTATCATGAAACACTCATGTTTTGGTTGGGAAAGTCGTGGAATATTCCTGAAATAAGCCTAATATAATATTATCTGTGCTGAAATGGATCTTGTTGATGTGGTTTGCTGCAATGAGATCTCGGTGCCCTGGTCAAGTCAACCAGTCACTCGAGTGCTCGGCCGCCAGCCTACATTACAATCATAAATGAAAGTGTGGACAAGACAAGAGTGAAATGAACTAACTTATTAATTAGCCTTACAATCGAGCGATGAATGGACTCACCTCGACGTTAGTAGGCCTATCAATCACGAGTTATCAGCTAGGAATGCTCACTTATAAGTTAATTTATTGTAATTCTACGATAAGGATACGACCTTACTTGTTACTACAACCTTTACAATGCTCCTCCTAATGAAGACCGTTCACTGTGTTTTTCTGCATAATTTCCACTTTTATTCAAAGTAATTATAATCTAACAGCTCGCTATCAATCATTACCCCCCGCCCTCCCCCCGCCCACGAAGTCCCCTTGCTACAAGTGGTTAGGATGTTCTCTTAATAATATGCGCACTTTCTTGAAACACGTAGTCTTAGGCCTACTCTACTCGTCATTAGAACGTCTTGCTACGGAAGTGTTCTTTAGCTCCGCGTTTATATTTTACTGTATTTTTATACCGACAGCCTTGGACATCATTAAAAAGTATTTTTGGCGATTGCTGTGGTGAAGATACCTACGCTACTTATGTAAGTTGTGAAACACAGCCTTCATAATAATTAGTTGAACTATTATTTTTTTCTGTATTATTTGCGAACTCCCACAAAATATTTCACGTGTATGATTGTTAAATATATTTTACAAATTGTAGTTTCTCCTTTCCTTCGTTCATTTCAATAACTGAATCGACAAAAATCAATTTTCTCTTGTTTTGCTTAGTGTTTCTATATTTTACTTTAAAAATCTGTTAAATAAAATAAAGCTTCCGTAAGACACATTGAAGCAGAACATTTTCGTAAACTTTAACATTTTCGGAAAGATAAAGGTTCAAAATATATATATATTGGCATAAAAAACAAAGCATTCATCAAATAAAATGTAAACCCCTACAATCTTGTCCGAAACTAACTATTGTTTGGGTCGTGCTTGCTGCAATATAATCGTAGAAGTCGCGAGCACCCTGGCACAGGAGCTTCACAAGGGACATTGTACGCTCGTAACAAATAAATTACAATAATATATGAATCAAAATGAACCCCCCACCCCCATGTATACATGCACATGCAATTTTACACCTCAGTAGGTTATTAAAGCATCGATTTCCGGGGTGTCTTGTTAGGTCGTGCGTGTTCGTGTTTTGGTTAAATTATTTACAAATTCTGGTATTTAGGTAACAATTTTACATTTCAAACTTACATTTGTTTCTACGTTTCATTGAGTCCTCACAGCGATACAACACATAACATACTACGACTGCTCTGATCTCTATGTATGTAGGCCGGTTCAATGGGTCCCCGGTGTTGATATGGTAAAAGTGGAGACCTGACAAGCTGCACGCGAGCCTTTAATTACAGAGGCTCGGGTTCGATTCCCAGTACTGATACTAGCATGAAGGCTTTCTCCAAGGTTCTATCGCCTGAGCTCGACAGAGTATTGAACTATCTTTCGTACTATCCACAGTATAGTTGTCTCAAACATTCGGCGATACGCATTGACATATGAGCCCAGCATTGTTTCTGCCTAGTCAAAGCCAAAACCGACATCTATACAGAAGATGGTGCAAAGTTTTCTGCGATCCGATGATATCTGCCACTTAGAAATACAATAACTTATTATTAAACAGCTCAAACTGTCTGATTCTCCTCAACCTCAACGCAGTTTATCAATGTTGCGTTCCACTTTCTAAGCCCTAACAACATGCTCGCCTACCTATCATCACCTAGGAGCGAAAACTAAATAGTTCTCCTTAATTTAGCTCTCTATTGTTCATAATAATAGTTATGATCAGCCTAGGACAGTTGGGACCCTGACGACGTTGCTGGAGGAACGAGGGTAATTTCTTGCTACTTGCTAGGTATCTAAATATCACATTCTTACAGGCAATCAATGGACCACACTCAACTTCTCAAGTCAATAATTATGGCTTCTCAATCGAAATTACTATTTAAATAATACATCTGAATAACGTAATACTACAATAGATAGTTGTGATGATAAATTACATCCAAGAACGAAATAACAAACAGTTTTCCTGGTAAGACCGTTAGGCGACCTTGGACAAACCGAATGAAGAGGATTATTATGGCAAATCTTGATTAGGAGTCGATTCATTTAACTGAGTGTCTGTAATGTAGGAGTGTCCTGTGCTGTGACACCCCTAACTTGTTCCCCGATACGTGTGGTTTACTCGAGTCATCCTGGACAATGGGTGATGTAATATATTATAGGAATGCGGTTCTTCTTACCTTGATCTTTGCGACTTCTCCAGCCGCCCAACACATCCTTGATTGACACGGCACAACACGGCACACGACATGTTATCAATGGGCCTCACATTTATTGGCGTAATAATCCACTTCCGAGATAAAACTCTGGAATGCAACCGGTGTTCGTGTTCTGGGCCGGAATACCCGTCCAGATGGGAAGCATAGCATGCATGCAACTTATTTATACTGCACCCTGAAGCATGCACCCTGAAGCATGCACCCTGCCCATCACGTGTTAGGCCAGTCATAAACTAAATAATAATGCCTCAGACAGATATAGCCATGCCAAGCTTGTGCCACCAAATACATGTTATATATGAAACAAAGCAATAATGTTAAACTTATGCGTTCTTTCAACTTTCAAGTAAATATTAATAAACGGATTAATATATTTATTTATTCATCTCTCTCTTTTCAAGGCATTACACCCAAATAAATGTGATGGTTTGGCGTTGTTTGGTGTTGGTATTGTTTCAATAATCGGTTCCTTTTGAGTTATATAACAAGACAGAGTAAGCTTGTCCGAGTGTGGTTTGTAACACAGACATAATTTCTGTTAAATTTCCTATTGTTTAATTAAACAATGCCTGTAAAATGGTTCTTATAGGTTAAGCTAATATCTACGTTGTTTTTGCTCACAAAACACGGACGTTTATGCTAATAATTCCCATTGAAGAAGATAATAGGTCGGGTGTCCGGTCCATGTGGTCGGCTCGTGTCGTGTGTCCTCGGTCGAGGTTTGGTCTCCCTGGGGGGGGGGGGGGGGGGCTAATTGCCGTGATGAGCCCCTCTTATCAATGACGGGACTTCCTCTTCCTGCTGTCTGTCTGTCTGTCTGTCTCGCAAGTTATTACCCTATCCTCCTGTTTCTTATACAGTTCAGTTCACTTGCAAACTGTTGTTTGTGGACAACTTCTCGAAAGTATTCAATATGTTTTTTACCATGAGGCTTCACGAGACGATGAGTGGGGACGGATGACTGATTAAATTATGTAATTCGATGCATCGAGAGGTTGATAACATCATAGTAGACTAATAATTAGCCTATACGTGAGTAATTCGAGACTACTTCCCTTCTTACAGGACCCCACCGTGTTACAGGACTCGACACTTCCCCAACCTTGTCAAAACTCAAAAGATATAAATTGTAGTGACAGTATGCACACGTACAGTGCTACATATACTTCCTTCTACTGTACGGCACCGACAGCCCTCGCCCTCGCATTCTACCGGGTGGTTTTTTAGTCACCAGTCACCACGGCCCCCGCCACTAGCCACTAGTCACCCCCTGTCTCCCGGCTGGCTGAAAGGAGTCCACGTAGCTTCCGGTTCTCCCATGTTTACCAGACTCCAGGCGTCGTTTTCTTTATTCCAACTTTTTGTTGGTTTATCAGAGAGAGAAACACTCTCCTACACGGCGGCGACAAGCTACAAGCTACCTGCTCCGAGACCTGTTTAGCGGTACTAAACACCAAGCGAATGCAGTTCGTCCGGTCCGTAGACTGAAAGGCTCATTTCGACCTAGAAAAGATCATTTTCAGTTATATTTAGCGGATCGGATACTAAATGAGGAAAATACTCGTGACCGACTCATTAATTCGATAAAACAAGAATCAACAGATCTCAAAACTGAGCTAACTAGGATCTAATGACATCGTCCGAATGCGCTGGATTGAATGTCGTGGGGGTTGCTGGCCATTCACTGATTTCTATGTCTAGAACGCAGCGTATTGACGCAATGGTTTATTGGGGAAGAGCGTTTTCAGTTTCATACATCAAAATAATGTTGGGAGACACTAGGGGGCCGGGCAAGGACTCCCAAGGTACAAACCTAGAACCTGTTGAGTGTACGACCATTGCATAAAAACAGCTGAAAATATTGGACTAGGAAACGAAACTGAGAGGAGTGAACCTAATTATAGTAAAAGAAAAATAATTGATGATTTAATTATGATATCATAAATAATAAATGGTATAATAAGGACATGTACAATTAATATTTAAAGAAACATTTAATTGTATGAATTTGCATGCATCAATTTTATGTGAGTGGGTGAATAAGATTTTTCGCGTAACATCTTTATTATTGCAATATTGCTATTTGAGACGACGAGTGGTTATAGAAGAGGGTGTGTGACAATTACAAATAACCCATGCCTTATGCTGGATTCGAACCCACGTCCTCCTAGTGTCATACGCTCGGACCAGCGCCCCGATCGTATGAGCCACCGCGGACTGGGTGAGGGTTCGGAAGAGGGCCGTCTCATGAGGTTTAATTCTTCATCTTTTATTTATTTATTATTTATTTATTTATTGGATGAGCGAAGCGAAGACTTCAATTTCACTGACCCCCAAAAAAATTTAGCTCGGTTGTTTTTTTTGTTTGTTTTTGTTTTTTTTTTTTTTTTTTTTTTTGTCTGTTTGTTCGCACGATTCCGGGCAAACGGCATATGCGATCTTGATGAAAATTGAAGGGGACCTTCGAAATCTCTGAACTTAGACGGTACAATCGAAGAAATATTTCTCATGAAAATCGCACTTTTACGATTTTTTTCGATTTTTAGTGCGATATTTTCGAGACATTTGGGCCGATTCTGACCAAACGGGTAGGGCTACAACGTTCATATTTCACATGGACATTAAGGTAATGGTGATGTATTGCTTTCTGAAAGAGAAAGTTGAAAAAGTTAGCCAAAATCTATAGAAATAAAGCTTTTAATATGTTTTTTGACTTTTTTTGCGATATTTGCGTGACATTTGGGTCAATTCTGACCAAACAGGTAAGGCTACAACGTTCATATTTCACATGGACATTAAGGTAATGGTGATGTATTGCTTTCTGAAAGAAAAAGTTGGAAAAGTTAGTCAGAATCTATAGAAATAAAGCTTTTAATATAAGTTTTTGACTTTTAGTGCGATATTTTCGTGCCATTTGGGCCAATTCTGACCAAACGGGTGGGCCTTTAACGTTCATATTATACATGGACATTAAGGTTATGGTGATGTAGTACCTTTTAAAAGAAAAAGTTGAAAAAGTTAGCCAGAATCCATAGAAATAAAGCTTTTAATATAAGTTTTTACGGTAAATAATACCAATTGACAGGTAACAAAAGAAATTTGACAACAATCACTTACAATGCGTAGGTAGCAAAACAAAGCACTTGCAAAAGTAAAGATATCCCACGCAAACTAAAAACTTCAAAAAGCTCATCCATCAACGCGGCGGGACTTTAGCGTTTTCCTAGTTTATTTATTTAACGTCTATCCTATTCAGTTATAAAAAATGATTTTGTTTTTTTGTTGTTGTAGCTGTTGTCCGTCTCTGTTTGGAAGATCCAAATTCTCTGTGCCTCTTGTTGTTTGGCCTGCCAAGTTTTTTGTGTAAATACCTCATATCCGTCCTATCTCATCATTGAAGATACCACTGATGCATTTGTTCCTAATGTCCGGATATTACGTCACTATTTGCAACCGCGACACGAATTATTTTGTTGCTGCATCATTTCCACCAGGAAGTCTAGAATTGGGTTTTGTGATTAGTGTTGGTTGATTCGAGGATAGATTTTGGTTTGATTGGGCTCTCGTCTCCTGTTTTGGAAACTATAATAAAAACTACCGTTGGTTGACTTATGAAGCGAAAGTTTGTCTCCAAACTTTGTACACACAAATGATTGACCAAAGTGTCCATCTCACATGTGAGCTAATGGCAGTAGGTAACTACATATTATCTGATCGGTGTCTAAATCTTTGCTTAGTTACCCCGCTTTATAGTAGGCGACTATGACGCTGTTATGTTAGTACTTTAGACAGAAATTAAAAAAGTGACTACCCCGGTGTAGTCACTTTTTTAATTTCTGTCTAAAGTACTAACATATATATATATATATATTTTGTAAATTGTCTAACTATTAAATCCCAAACCATCCATGATATTTAAATGTCGATGTTCGGTTTTCATGACCTGTCTCGGTGTTTTCCACAAGCAATGTAGCCAGGTTGTACAAACATCCTCTGTAACAAGTAGTAAACATGTGACGTCACTGCCCGGTGCGTCCGATGGCTGGCATCCAAGATCTCCTAGGGTCACATTACCTTCATTCACTTTGTAATAATATTACTTAACCAGACATTGTGTGAAATGAGAACATATCAAGTTTACTCCACAAAGAAAATTCCCTCCCCACCCCCTGTTCATGACTAATCAGTGGAGTTATTATTGTGAAATTTTTGGCCACATATATATTAAAAGTGTTGGATCATTTAGGGATATTCTCAGGAATATTATCCATGTGCAGTATGTTATTAAAAATTCTCAATTTTTGTAAAATATTTATATTTTATTTTCCTATCTCCATAGTAAAAGTCATTCTTTTAGATTATTGTTGCTTGTGAGGCGGTAAAACTGGAACTGGATATACATATGTAGCTTCTCGGTTACAAACAGCCCATGTTACCTGTTGACTCGTGAAAGTGTCAAGCAGATTAGGCCTATCTTGCTCCAAGTTGTTTGCTCGTTGCCTAATTGCCATTGTCTAGCGAACACTTGTCTGTCCTTGGCAGGGTTCACAAGTACCGGTCGTATGTAGCTTCATTACCACTGGTCATGTCGTGTCGTAAATGACTACGCAGGCAACATCTTCACTGCATCAAAGCCACCTTGATTCGTTCCATAAGCAATTATTGAGTTGCAATGAAAATTTTATTGAATTGTAAATATCAATTTGTTTTTCTGAATTTTTACTCAAACCCACAAATCAAGACCCATTTTAAGGAATCACAAAACAATAAATGATGGTTGAAATTTAATCTAGTACTAAAAAATCATTATCGAATACTATCATTGAATGGGAACAACATTTCAGATTTTTCTTTTCAAATTATTTCAACATTTTAAAACATTTCAAATTTCAAATTTGTACTACGTATTTTATATGATCTATATACTGTGTTGTGATGGATAAGTTTAGTTACCTATGTTATGTTGCTGCTGCTGAAAGGCAAAGCTTGTCGTCGTGCACATTAAAAGATGTGCATAACCCAAGCTAATATTATTATTATTCGGTGGGAACGACCTACTTGGTCTGTATGGAGATGCACTTTGACTGGGTCACTCTTGAGCACCTTCTCTTTCCTTCACAACGCACTTAGTCTGTGTGGGAGATCAGATCAGAGCCGAGTTGTTTGACTTCTGCTGCTACGCTAGGTTTCTACAGCAATTACAAGCGTAATTGCTCAATGAAAGGTGGAAATTACTTCAATAATTACTTTATCATTTTGTATGCAAATTGTAGGCTATGTACGAGTGCAAGACACTGATAGAAAAACAGGCCTTATGAAGGTTTGGACCTAGTTATTGCAGTGGATACCCTCACCAGAAACTAGACAATATTGTAGCTGCATTAGTAGGTTGCATTAGAAAACAAACATAGCTAATGATAGATGATGCTATTAAGGGTTCAATCCATTACACGCACATGTTATACATAGCAGTTGGGCCTACAACAAATTATAACAAGAAGATATGAATTACATATGCATGGTTGGCATA
Organism: Sweltsa coloradensis; assembly: GCA_024449915.1. Taxonomy (NCBI): domain Eukaryota; kingdom Metazoa; phylum Arthropoda; class Insecta; order Plecoptera; family Chloroperlidae; genus Sweltsa; species Sweltsa coloradensis. The sequence goes on from JAMZAV010001418.1 coordinate 58,679, forward strand.
ACTATTACAACGATGCTTACAGCTACATTATTTAATGAAAGTTGTAACTTGCTTCGTATTGTAAAACTAGACAGGTCTCAGTTTCTGTAACCACCCTAGGTGTGCTGTGTGCTTGAGATGTTTGTATGTATCGCGTCAGATTCGAACCCGTGTGCTTGTGTAGCGCGTAGCCCTGATGACCAGACTTGTGGCCTGTGTTGACTCCAGCAGTTATCACATGTTCCTTGACGTACTTCTTCCTCCCGTTACTGTCGCTGATAACAGACCTCGAGCTATCCAAGCTCATCCCATGACCTAAAGCAGCTTGTGCAACTGCAATGGATATTGGATCTGTATTATATTTTCCTCGTACCATATTTTCCTCGTAATGCTTTAGTGGAAATAAAGACCACCGAGACGCTAACAATAACTTCTGAATTGTAGGTACATTATACATCTGAATAGAGAATAATAAAAAATTAATCACTTGTATGAACAGTTGGAAATTATGCATATGCTATGATTACTGGACAAAATCAACAAGTGTTTTAATTTTGTAACACAAATTTAAATAATTTGTTTGATATAATTTGAATTATACTTGTAGGCCTAACTGTAATTTTTCTTTCCATATCATAATATATATATATATACTTTCTAGGTACAGTATTATGTAATCAGCAATTTATTGCTATCCTAGCAAAATAAATGGTGCTAAATTAGAATGTGTTAGTGGGTAAACACAAATAAAAATCATTAATGTTGTATAAATGTCAGTAGATGACGTGAGTGTTGAGAAGCCTTGTACTCATGTCGTTGTTTTGTTTGTCCCCAGGTGGAGTCGATCAAGGAACGCCACCAGCTGATCCTGCCCGCGCGTCCCCCCTCGCCCCTCTCCTCCGAGACCCCGGTCCGACTGCTACACGACGGCTGGGCCGAGTACCTGACCAGCGACGGTCGCACCTACTACTACAGCCACGCGGGCGGCAAGAGCTGGAAGCCGCCGCGCAAGAACAAACTATCCGTGAGCAGAGTACTGTGCCATCTTGTATATCCTGACTGAGCACTGCACCTGATGCACTCGTCACGATATACGCACCTCAGACAACAAACACATCGTAGATACTTGTAACTCAATGCTAGCGAGTTGTACACATCGTTCGACAAAACACTGTAGCGAAAATCGGCCATGTTGCAGACACTGCCTTTACAATATTATCACAAAGGCGTCGTTAGACCCTCCAACTTTCATAAGATCTTTGGCAAGAAGGGTGCACAGCCATAGACTGGGCTGGTCAGTCTCCAGCTGGAAGTGGATTGAATCCAAAGAACTTGGGTCCGTTATATATCAAGCACGCGTTACAAATGGCGATCATGGCTGTTCGTCATGTGTTTTGATAGGTACGGTCATATGTACATGATCATATGTTGGCTTGGTTGCCCCACTGAAATGTGACTGAGTGGGTAGACCCTAAATACGAATTTACTTATTTATGTCGTCGGCTGATCATGGAGTTACGTTACGTGTCTTTACGAAGTGTTTGTTGTCGAAGTACATTACACCCCCCCCCCCCCAACCTGTACAGAAGTGCTGAGGAGACAAAACATGTTCAATGTCAGCGGGCTTAACGTTTAGAATGTAGATTGTATCCTAATGACAATTTGTTAGGGTTGTGTCACTGCAATGATGTCTAATTGTTAAACCTAAAATGACTAATCGTTAAGTATGCAAAGCAAATTAGATTTGGTTACGGCTTACTCGTGCCAACATGTATGTTAAGCAAGCGATAACAATTAAATTAGGGTGGGGTATGTAAGTCTATGAACTCAGCAGAGTAAACGTTCAGTTGTAAAGGAATGCTATGGACAAAACATAGTAGGGGCTCAGTCATGCAATTGTTTAATCATCAACGTACTAAATATTTTGTTTATAAAGCAATGAATAGAAAGAAGTAGGCAATACCTTTGTACACATATTTAAAGATAGCGTACCATACGTATAAGTCAATAGTATTTAATAAATCAACATTAAATTAGCTGAGTAAGGAAATGTTTCCTCTTCAATTTGCGTGTACCGCAGTTAGTCAACTTGATAGTGTTATCTCAATGGCTACGTATCATACTAACGATTTGCTCGTAGTCCAAATGGTATTAGAGAAATTACAGTCAGAACTTGAGCAACCCTCCAAGAATCACATGTACAGAAACTCGCTACCCGGAAATGTTACTCACTTGGGCAGGGCCGCCTCAGCTGCTGGAGGCATTTTACCATAGGTGACATTTTTTTGTCTGTTTGTGTGATTTAAATACATCGAAAAATACGTTAAATGCGTTTTGGTTTGGGGCTGATCAATCTGTTTGTAGAGACCCCCCGCTGTAGTTCAGTCGGTTTATATGTTCAGTTGAATTGAAGAAAGTGTACGAGTGAAAACATACTTTCTGAAGTAAGAAACGTTTACTTGTAACTTATAAAAGTCACTCGCAAAGTGAGTGAGTAGAAGTTTGGAGCGTTGGATTTGAGGATCCTCACTTATAAATAAAAAACAATTCACATAGAATAAGTGTTGATGAATTGAACAGATTTCTCTTCAGCCCTCTGTACAGCCAGTGCACATTGCACATACTGCACACTCAAGTCATAGCTAGCATTGTTTTATATTCAGAACTTCATTGCACATTGTGGGAGCCAAGTTGATAATTATTACTCTACTCATAATGTGTCCTAGCGTCACTTAAAGCTATGGCATTTTTACAATGTAAAATATCCATTTTAAATAAGCTTGTTTGCCAAATCCAGCTCATTTCACATACATTCTGTACGTACAACCTTTTTTACCTGTAATTTTCACCAAAACTCCAACTTAAGGGGGTTTGTCTTGAAAGGATGTACAAATGTTCAGACAACATTTCCACATTTTAAATAAAATACGGTATTTTTTTTTTGTATTTATTAATTAATTCATGTTTTGAGCTCTTCTGCTCGGATACAGAATATTGACATTTTATATTTCACAGAGAAAAATTCCTTATAATTACTGTTACAAAGCAAATTACTAGGATTAGTTATAAACATATAAGTATAGTATAGGAAATATACTATACCTATAACAGTATTTGTATAAATTAGATTATTTAATTTATAGCCTATTTCAATTAATACATAACCTAATACAATCCTTTCATAACCTATTAAGATTTATTCTCTCCTTGAAATTGACAACACTTGAGGGTTTAGGGTTAAATATGTTTTTGTCTAGGTCATTCCAACTTCTAATTGTCGAACCGACAAATGAGTGTTTCCCAACCTCCGTATTATACCTATGTAAGAACAGTTTTTGATCATGATCTTGCCTTCCTTTATGTGTAGCAGCTTTCAATCGATCTTTGATGTCTGCCCAGGCCAGTTCTCCTGCTAATGATTTATACATTGCACATAGTTTAGATGTTTCCCTCCGTTTTTTAAGTGGTGCCCAACCCAATTCTAAAATCATTTCAGAAGGGCTCCTACATAACTGTGACTGAGTGGGTACAAATTGCATATTTACGGTTGGCTAGTAAAAAACTGTACAATACTATTACGAAAATGTCCCCCGAGAGACATTCGCAAATACTTTGTAACTAACTCCCCCAGTTTCTACTTTTAACGATGACAATTAGCGGTCTAATCAAGAATAAACCCTTGCTTGCATTCCGCATAAAGTGCAGTTTGTCCGATTAAGTGCATCGTTGTATCTATCATCACTCTTGATTCAAATCCCTGTAAGAATTACCAGCATGGTCATTATCATCATTACATTATTAAAGCTATGGACATCAACAGATGAAATAATATGTAAGTTTACATATAACATTATTGTGGCATCAAACATGAGCGTGAAATTCTCTCTGGAGAGCTTATCAATTAGCCGCCCTTCCTCCATACACGGTTCAAAGCTGTGTGGTTACACTTGGTCTTGAGTTACGAGCACAGTAGTTGGCTGATAGATAAGTTATTGTATTGACTGCAGGCGCTGAGTGAAAGAGCCAACCGCTATCTCTTCCATTCAATTAATACGAGATTCTCACTTCATTAAATCCTAATTCCTTCATGATAACAGCTCTGTGGCTCGTTGGTCCCAGTAGTTAGCGTCTCTACTTCAAATCTGTCGCTACCATCGCTTTTCAATTAGTGTCTTTGTAGAAGTGATGATAATTTTACATTTCAAGTCACAGAGGCTCAAAGATTTCACACAATGTTTTACCGAAAAAATATGATGTTCACTTTTTGATACTTCCAATTTTGATAATGTTCATCAGCTGGTGAAGGTGGCACCATTTTCCTGGATCCATTTGCAATCATCTTTTACAAAGTTAGTTTATTAAATAGAAATTTTTGTTTTTGCAATATAGACTTGCCTAATTGATAAAATCAGTAGGCATATATCCTCATGAGAAAACATTAACAATGGTGTTTGCTTTTATGGAAGAAAGAGATGATAAGGGTGAGCACTGATGACAGAGTGTTTTACACACATGTTTGAAATGAAAATTTGGCACCAACTTTTTTGTGTCTTGTGTGCAAAATTTGGATTAAAAAATACTAAAAACCAGGTTTATTTCTAGTGATTTTTGTTCTCAACGTAGGTAACCCCGACAAGTGGTGACGTGTTTGTTTGTTTGTTGCAGGACACTGAAGATGGCAGCACCAGTTCCCTCCTGGAACTACCGGCCGGGTGGACCGAGTCCTTCGATGACGGGTCGGGAGAGAGGTGCTTCGTGCACCAGTCCGGGGCAAAGGTCGGTACACCCGGTGCACGAACCTCGACCTAAGAGGTGTACCTCTGTCGGGACTCTCAACGAACATGCCACAGGTGTCATCTCGCACCCTGCTTACTATTCATCTATAATGCAGTCAGCTGTTCGATTGTTAAAAATGTTATTTTATTATTGTGCATCCCTAGTAAAGTAGGCTATAACGTTTTACCTTCTTTAATCACAACAATCTGCCTAGCTAAATCAAGAACGTTGAAGATAAAAAGAAGTTCAATGAAACAGTGAAAGGGTTGCTGCTTCAAAAGAGTTATTATAGTGTGGATGAGTTCCTACTTGATAAGCAACCCTAGTTGCTTTTTAGTACTAGGACAGAGCTAGAGGAAGGATGTTTGTATGTGTTTTAAAATAGTTTATTATAAATTTACATTGTTGACAACTTCATTACCTGTCTGCTAGATAATAAATAAATAAACAATTGTTGCGTAGTAAGAGTGTGATTCTACATGAACAACACGTGAGAGATACGGCTTTTGTAGCGGGAAGTGGCTTCTTAACTTATTTCTCTCTCTCTGCACAGTGGTTCTCGTCCTACAACGACGAGCACAAGATATACTTCTTCGAGGAGAACAGCAACGAATCCTCGTGGACGCTGCCCGAGATTCCCACCGTCGCCAACGCCAAGTTCAAGCACGGCATTGCCAAGCTGAAGCTCCTCATCGACGCCGACCAAGAGGAGGCGATACTGCGGGGCCAGCGAGGGAGCCAGAACAACTACCGGCTGACCAAGGCCATGTCCATGGTGATGGTGCCCACAAAGTAAGAGCCGCTAGTTCATATAACACTTAATGTTTTTATTAGGAAGTGAGAATTCATTTCATTAAGAATTTTGTTTAAAAAAGGTATAATTAAATTTCCTACGGACAATGTTAGCCACCCCTACCCGCTACATGTAGTATATGTGCGTAAACAGCCAATGTATTTAACCTTTATGTATTAATTTAACATCTGTCCATTGTATTCATATCGTAGTAGGGATCGGCTGCGGTCTTAGGCTGTCCAGCAGTATACCTTGCACCTCGGTGTTACATCTGCCACCTGCATTTGAAATCACTCAAGTTTCAACATGATGAGCAAATAGCTTCATTATTTAACGTTTCATTTCAAAAACATGAAAAGTGTTTGTGCAGTGTTATCATGTGGAGAAATTTATACTTTATTGGATATGTTACTGGGAATATTGTTACACAGTGCCCGTTAACGGGTTCTGCTGTATTTCTGTTAAAAACCGAGCCCAATAACTAACTTTATTCTTGTTTGGTTTTCAGACCCGACGACAAATCCCCGACCAGCGAACCGCAAAACTGGCCGCATCTTTTTGAAGGAAACATGGTAATTATTATTGAGGTAAAGCCGGTCGGTATCCCACTCAGTTAGCTCGCTGCTCTACTAACTAACCGGCACGCGTTCCACTACTGAGTCTGCACCCCGCACGCTTGCTGATGTTGCATCCACTGCTAACAACTCACGGCTCTACAAGACCAACTATTATTTTGATGTCTTGCTTGGTCTCTGGACTTCCATCCTACAGCAGACTCCCCATGGTTAAAATCTTAAAATTTTCAGGAATAATTAGTTAAAGGTGCATATACACATACACACACCCCTTTTGTACTTTTTCCAAGATATTTCCATTTTTTTTAAGCTAAAAATTCTAAAGTTTGATGGACATTTTGTAAAAATGACACCATTTTTAATCATTCTCATAGTGTCGTCAATCAATAAAAAAAGTACAAAACGAGTTTGTATGTATAGGCATATGTCCCTTAATCTATTTTCCCTGAAAATTTGAGAATTTTCGTCCAAGAGGTGTCCGCATTTCAATGGCAGTACAGATGCTTGTTTTGGCGTTATTTTATGCTTTTATGCTCTAAACAATATCTTTGTAACAAAACATTGAATGCATGTCATGTCAAATTACATAGGTAACAGTGTAGATTCACGGTCCTTTAGGTTCTTAAGTACTTGATGCACAAATGTAATACCTTTTCTTGTGGCGTTTGTGGTAGCACTACATATGTTTTAATAATTGCAATTGGCACAAATACTTCACTCTAACAATAATGTTTTGAAGTTAGAACATACTAAACTTTTGTTACTCTCAAACTTTGATAAAAGTGAGACAAGTGTATTTGTACACTCCACTTGTTGAGCCACACGTTTCTCAATGTCCTCTTAAGTCTAAAGGTCTCTGTGGCCTCCTAATCCATTCTACTTTCCTGATATAGCTACTCTTCCCTATCCCGTATATTGCCCCCACATTTATATTAACATAACATCCACTTTGTTTATTGATAATGACACTATCATAACAGGGGGTTAAGATTCTGGACAATTTACGACTGTTCTCTGTTCTCTTTACTAGGAAAACGCTTAAGTCCCGCCGCGTTGTTGGATGAGCGTAATTGGTGAGTTGAGCTGCCATGTCTTTTGCGGATTTTCTGTTGTTCTGTGAAAAAATCAGAACTTTGTTGAAATTTTTTTTAAATGAAATCAAATTAAATAAAAAATTAACTTATTTTTTTAAAATTAATAGTAATTTTAAAAAAGGAAAAAATCGTAATAATCGGATAAAGCATGTAGGTGTTATAAGCAGAAGAAATTTAAAAAATCGTAAAATTGCGATTTTCATGAGAAATAATTATTTGATTACGCTCAAATTTCACACAAATATATCAATTCATAAAATTAAGGTTCTGTGAAAAAATCATTACAATCGGATAAAGCATGTAGGAGTTATAAGTCGAAGAAATTTTTTAAAAATCGAAAAAAATCGTAAAATTGCGATTTTCATGAGAAATAATTTTTCGATTGCGCTCAAAAACGTGGCAGTTCTTAGTTCAGAGATTTCGAAGGCCTCCATAAAATTTCATCACAATCGGAGTATCGGTTTAGCCGGAATCGTGTTAACAGACAGACAAAAATACAGAAAGAAAAAAAAAAAAAAAAAAAAACCCGGATTTTTTTCTCCAGTGTAGTGAAATGGAATCTTCGCTTCGCTCGCTACGCTCATCCAATTACTGTATCAAAAATGTAATAAGGTTGTTAATATTTTTGGTGTTTTCAGTGCCTTTCTATTGGCAACATTGAAAATATAAGCATTGCCCCCTAACAACAGATAATATGCCAGATGATAACAATCACTGCCACCTAGAATTAACAAGTTTTTGTTCACATTCTCACATTATGCACTTCTGTATTATTTCTGGATGGAAGTAGGCAAGCTGCATGTTTTTGAAAATATTTAATAATAAAATGATTGTTACAGAAATTCCTAAAAGAAGGACCTCTGCACAGAACGAAGATAACCGAACATGGGAAGAAAGTCCGGAAGAACTGGAGTAGTTCATACGTCGTGTTGTCCGAACTGTTCCTACTTTTCTTCCACGATCACAAACACGCACAAGCGTTGGTGAGTTGATCCGAGTGTTCAGTTATGTCAATAGGGAATATTCCACTTCCGCCAAATACTGTACGAATAGATTTTTTAGAAGAAGTATTTCGTCCCGATTACAAATATGTACTTTGTTTTTCCGTGAAATAATAATCCAGTGATTTATAGCCGTTTTAAAAGCAGCACTTTTTTAAAGCGGCAAAAACGACTGTGACGTCAGAACTGTGTTGATCCAACGCCGTCTGGATAAACATACATCCAGACCAAAGATGTTGGAATAGTATTATAGTAGGATCGAGATATACATCAAGACAGCGGTGTTTTAAACAAAGCAGCGCCTAGCGTAGCCTACAGTAATGTAAACAGATGGCGGACATTTTACATTTAACGCCTAGCCAGAAAACGAGAAAAGTTGACATTGCAATCAAAAAACAAAACTGAAACAGTCCTAGGTCTAGGCCTAGACGTAGAAAATTATTTATAATACAACAGTCTAGGCCAATCGTTCCTGTAGGATATAGGCATTGGTATGTGAATACTAAAATTACTCACTTGACAAGCCCTAGGCTTAACTTGCCAACCCTAGGCCTGCACGTTCATGTTTTGACACACATCCCGCACAAAAACCTTACTTTGATGACTAATTAAAGCCTATTGTAGATAAAGAATACCATGATAGTCCAAGGCTATGCAAAAACTCAAGACAAAATGCTCGTTATTCTTTATCACAATGATCTCGCGAAATCTCCTGTCACATACGAAAAAAGAAAAACAAAAGACGGTGAAAATGTACATCCCTGTGGAATTGTTTGTGTTGAGCGGATGGGCGAGCACCGCCGTCTGTATGTAAATATGTACAAATATACGTACATTTAGTTTCCAATTGGCCTTGACTCAACACAGTTATGACATAGTACCGTCCAAAGATGGCGCACGCTCGTTTTTGGCGCGCAAACTGGGGGACCCATTTAATTCTTGTTTAAATTACACAAAAAACATTTTTTTTAAATAAAAAAAAGTGCAGGGACTATTAAGACATGAATAAGAATTAAAATAAAATATAAAATATTAAGTGGAATATTCCCTATTGTACCGTACCTTGTGAATTCTAGATCTAAAATATGCTGTCCTCCATTTATATCAGTGCTAAAACTCTCATTCCTAATTAATTGGATAGTTTGGGTCAAGTCATAGTTGGGGCGGCATTGTATGATTGGCCTCTCCATCTTCTTCTCAACTGTTACTACCAGTTAATAATAGAGTTTGGCCTCTCCATCTTCTTCTCAACTGTTACTACCAGTTAATAATAGAGTTTAATAATTCTTGTCGATTTTTATTTATTTATTTATTTATTTATTCAACTAAACTAGGGATGACTTCGGGTACCCGGAAACCGGTTCGGAACCGGTTCCATTACGATCCGGTTCCCTTTTTTTGGAACCGGTTCTATTTTTAACCTAAAAGTTGCCAAGGGTCTAGGCACAGACGAGAATAAATGAGCCAGAAACACCCGTGGTTGCAAAATTCTTAGGCCTAGGCCTAGGCTCTATGAATGTTGCGTCACAATTTTGACCTAGGCTTAGCCTAGGCCCATGTGTTGTGTTATAATAACATTGCAGAACTTGTAAATAACATTTTAATCATATACTTATTCTATTTTTCACGTTTAAGATCACATAATCCAAACTTTATGAACGAAAACGAAAGCAAACAATCTTGTAGGTAGGCCATTGTCTGTTCAACTGTTCTCACTTAGCAGTTCTTACAATGTCTGGGACACGGCTCCGCCCCCTATCGAAATTCAAATCGATTATCGCCCCGCCCATGTTTTCAATCGAAATTAGCCCGCGCAGATTCAAATTTACGAAAATTGAGAAAGAAAAATATGTGTAGGAACCGGATCCGGAGAGGGTGGATCCGGTTCCGGATTTTTCGACCCGAAGTCATCCCTAAACTAAACACAAATACAGCCATAGGCCATTTTACATTGTGCATTGTAAACATAATAACATTACTAACTTATACTAACTTAAACTAAACATGATAACAGAAGAAATACGTAGAAATACATGAATAATGAATGATACGTATTAATACGTAATAGCAAAAATAGAAAGAAAGAAAGAAAGAAGAAAAAAAACATTGCTAACACTTACACACTTAATTGTTTACACTTGGTATTTGTTTACATTGCTAAGTAAAGAATGTCTGTACACTGTGTACTCACGTGCGACTGTAATGGCCTCCGACAGAAGAGCGGCGACCCGAACCCTCACCCGCCCGAGTTCTCCATCGATCTGAGCGGAGCGCACATCGAGCGAGGCGACAAGTTGTCCCGACGTAAGAACGTGTTCGTCATCACCGCCCAGTTCGGTCTGCAGGTGTTGATACAGAGCGACAGCTCCAAGACGGCGGAGGAGTGGTTCCACTTCATACAGACGCAGATAGCGATACTGGTGAGCGGGAAGGGCTCTAGTTTTGTGTGTGGAAGTAGAATGTTTCTACATTAATAGAAAACAAAAATTATCTTGTCCTTTACACTATGTAGTTTATACTCCTAAAGCGGACGTTACACTGGGAAGTGAAAAGAAAAAGTGGGGAGAAAAAGATACTTTTTAGAAGTAGAGTTAGCATGTAGCTTACAAGACTTTTCCCGTTGCTGTCACACTGGGAAGTCGAAAAGTAAAAAGTAAAAACTTTCCAAACTAGTCTGACTTGGTTCGACAAGTGAAAAGAGAAAAGTAAAATAACCTTGAACAGTTGATCGTGATAGGTTGGTAATGTTGCCATGGACCACAACTTTGGGAATAAGTCGACGGGTACTATAAAGACGTCCCTCTGTCTTTCTCGGAGATGTAAACATACGTGGCAATGGATTTGTTTGGAAACGGAAGAAAACCACAAGAAAACATTGTCGAACCTAAGTATACACTCTTGCCACAACAGCGCACAATAGTTTTGCAGGAAGGCCGAGAGGTGGCGGCACGCGCACACTTTTTCGTTTTGTTCAGAAGTGTCATGTGTGGCGGCTTTGAAAAGTTCTTTTCCTCTTCACTTTTTCTCTTTTACTTTTCTTAACTTTTCTAGTGTAATGCTTGCTAAAGCACCTGTTACACTGGGAAATTAGAAAAGTAAAAGAGAAAAAGTGAAAAGGAAGAGGAACTTTTCGAAGCCTTTACACTGGAAACTCTTGAGCGCGAACACAAAACCGTGGGCGTGGCAACTCTTCAAGGTCACTTTTCTCTCCACTTCTCTCTTGTCGAGCAATGTCCGACAAGTTGGGAGACTTTACTTTCCGACTTGCTAGTGTGACAGCATCGAGAAAAGTCCTGTGAGCTAAATACTAACTCTACTTCTGGAAAGTTACTTTTTCTCTTGAACAGGCACTTTAGTGGTTAATGGAAGAATATGCAAGACCCTTGCCACTTGCAGAGAATAATACTTATGCACAAGTACTGATATTAATCTTCTTTGTCTTCTTCACACATTGATATATTTATTTCATCTAGGGCTGTGCGAATCCACGAAATCCATCTTGGATTCGGATTCGAGTCAATTTTAGCAGATTCGAGTTTTCGAAGTATTCGAAAATTTCCCGCTGTTTTTCCGCGAGTATCAGGAAGGCAGTGGCTTTTTGTCAACATGTTTGATACCCAAATACATTGCGATTTTGTCTTAGGCTTACATAAACCAAATCTTCAGATCTGCAAAATGTGAAACATCAAATTTACTGAAGGCATTTATACATTGTTTTTTTATAACTACTTATTTTACTTGGCCTAGACCTACTTGTTTGAATGTTTGGAATGCAACATGCAAACATGATACTAGGCCTAACCATAGATATTGAACCCCTATTGTAGGCTAGATTAGCAATCTCCTATACCTCCGCACAGGCGCGAGCGTAATAAATTGAAGAGTCAATCGGACCATTTCAAAATGGCGATTTGGCATTTTAATTGATGCTTTTTTAACCCTTTCCAGTACGGTTATTTTCCATTTATTTTACCTGGGAATACCTATTTAATTTCCAAGCGGGCAAAAGTAAAGCGAAACCATATACACTTGTGCTTGTAACTTTGAAAGTTATCAACCAATTTACCTTAAAATTTTCAGGATAGGTTTACAATAAAGAAGTTATCAATTAAAAAAATATAACATGTCTGTATAATTATTATCGCGAATCCAATCCCAGCCATTATTTACGCCTAGGCCTACGCCTACACCGGCGCCGTCATGATTAGAAACTCCTGAATCACTTGAATCAACATCATCACTGTCAGAATCCCCCATTTCACTTGAACCAGAATTATTATTAGAAATAGAAACATTATCATCGTTGTCAGAATCGCTGTTAGCAACATCAACAGTCAACTTCGGTCGCTTAGCAGCCATGACGGAACGATTGACGGCCGGCGTGTTTACAAAACGAACTCGGATGTTTTTCATCGAGGTATCAATGCGCGTTTCACGCCGGTAATGCAGCCGCCTCGATATTCTTACGCGCGGAACCTTCTGCTATCTAGCGGTAAAGATTTCAACTCGATAGGACTGCTGGTACCGGAGATATGGCGGGTTATTTGAACTCGCGCACCAACGACGTCCCCAGGACGTCGTTGTACGGAGCGTCACGGCGATCTATCACGTCCCAGAGGCGTTGTTGTACTGGAAAGGGTTAATGCAATAAAGTATTGTACGGGATCGGGATTGTTTGATATTGTTTTAGCTTGTGCAGCATGGTATTGGCCAAAAAAAGTCATGGTAGATGGCAGCACTACAAAAACAACATGGCGGATCATTGCGGTATAAATTGATCGCACTCCATCTCCACTCATGTATTTTCGGGTGCAATTTGTCCAATACAAATAATAATCTGTAATGTCAGAAAACCCTAAGGTTAGGTGGGACGAAGTTATAAGGTTTATAGGTGATGGCCTACGGCCGTAGGCCTATAATTAAGGAGGGGGAAGGTGTTTAGGAAGCAAATCACATAGCCTAGCCTACTAGGGTAGGCCTACGGTCCTATGCTGTGGGATTAAAGGCAGAAACAGACTGCTTTGAGACTTTTACACTTTGTTTACAAACCTAAAAATTTACGCCGCCTCACAAATTGGAAGTAGGCCTAAGTATAACAGTACGTGATGATTTGACTAAACAGGTGCACAAGGCAGCTGCTTCTGGCCATTACTTGCTGTCACCTTGACATTGCCTAGACTAGGCCTACCTAGCCCTTAGTTCCTTCCTTTACCTATTTATTGTCTATTCTATTCAGTAATACAATTTAATGATTGTTACGAGGTACATAGAGAACCTTATTAGTTACGATTTACATCACCTCACTTGAAGATCAGCTGCACCGATCTTGAGAAGAAGTGGCGGGCAAGCTAAAACTGACTGCAGGAACTTTGTATGTTCCAAGACCAAAGAAGGAAATGTGCTACGTTAAAGAAACGGCCGTTCCTGGTGAAGAAAATAGTTTTAAGTGTACATTCTTGGCCTAGGGCCTAGGCTTACGACTGTGTTTTTTTTTTATATCTAGGGCCTAGGGCGACTATAGTCTAGGCCTAGGCCAGCCCTACGCCCATTTTGACAGCTCGCGGCTAGGCCTAGGCCTACCCTAAAGGCATCTCTGCAAGGGCCTAGGCATAAGCAATGGATTTATATTTCTTCATTAACCTATTATTTTAAAATATTTTCTTGGTTTGTAAAGTATGAGCCACACACATAGGCCCTACATACTTTGTAACATGCCTAGGCCCTACCCCCTATGCATAGGCTAGCCCTAGTAGTTTTCCCGATTTTCAATACGTGTGCCCATCTCTTTCTAAGCGTCAGGTCTTTAGGAAAAAGATGGAAACACACAACTTTCCCCTTACTGTTGCATTTAGGAACGGAGCAGTAGCTATTACAAACATTTGTATTTGCTATAGAGACATAATAACGAAGTCAACGAGCCTTGTTTACTTATGGGATGATCGCCGCCAATTACAACCAATACCGCAATGCGTAGTACACGCGCCGCCGCCGCAGCGCTTCGATAGACTTTTTTTCGCGAATTGAACAAACAGAAACAATACGAAGTTATTACATAAAGGAATTTAGTAATCATTTGGTGTTATAGGCTAGTATGCTTACCTGTCAACCTGGCACCAATCTTGAGAACTATTTGTGCCACAAATTGCTCCCTTTGATTAACATGTAAACTGGAATTTCAAGATGGCTTCTAATTGTCATGGAAGTGGACCACCGACTGCTAATCTAGCCTACAATAGTAATCCTGTCAAATAAGAATTTTTGGAGGAAAAAATTGCGATGTCGCTGAATTTTTGCAGAGACCTTCCTTAAAGGATACTTATCAACATACTAAAACTCCCCTACAATCGGAGTGGAGCTTCGGCCGCCATATTGGAAAATTGCGGCCAAAATGTGTTTGTTATCGAATATCTCCAAATTTGTTTGAGATAGACAAAATATCTCAATGGCAAAAATATTCCCCATTTAATTCCCTACAAAACAGGTGTCTTCTATAGTTTTGGTAGGGGCAAAGGTTACGTCACAAAATCGTGGTTTATATTTTGCTTATTGGAGTACGAGCTAATTTCCAAATTTTCACGCCCAGCATCAAACAATGCCCAGTAAATCCGTGAGAAATCGATTTAAATACAAAAGGACTTTTGTACGGGGTTCATGAAAGCTTCCGTTAGTATTTTAAAAAATCAGTTCTGCGAAATCAGATTTTGCATTTACCCGGAATTTGGGTTTTTCCATTGTTGGCATTTCCTAAACAATGCCATATTTTACTGTCCATTATTAAGCACTAAATAGCATTGAAGGAAAAATTCTTTCTACGCACATTGAAATGACTTAAATAATGATCCGATTACAACCAAAGTTTAAATCCAATATGACTGCTAATTCCTAATATTCACAATATGAATACTGTTTTCGTGCTGTTTTTACACTCTTTTTGTTACATAATTCACTTTGCTGCTGTGGGTATTGGGAATGAGCATCCATATTGGATTTATACTTTGGTTGTAATCGGATCATTATTTGAGTCATTTCAATGTGCGTAGGAAGAATTTTTCCTCCAATGCTATTAAGTGCTAATAATGGACAGTCAAAAAGGGCATTTTTGAGGAAATGACAACAATGGAAAAACCAAAATTCCGGGTAAATGCAAAATTCGATTTCGCAGAACTGATTTATTTAAATACTAACGGAAGCTTTCATGAACCCCGTACAAAAGTCCTTTTGTATTTAAATCGATTTCTCACGGATTTACCTTGCATTGTTTGATGCTGGGCGTGAACATTTGGAAATAAGCTGGTACTCCAATGAGCAACATATAAACCACGATTTTGTGACGTACCCTTTGCCCCTACCAAAACTATAGAAGACACCTGTTTTGTAGGGAATTAAATGGGATATATTTTTGCCATTGAGATATTTTGTCTATCTCAAACCAATTTGGAGATATTCGATAACAAACACCTTTTGGTCGCCATTTTCCAATATGGCGGCCGAAGCTCCACTCCGATTGTAGGGGAGTTTTAGTATGTTAATAAGTGTTATATAAGGAAGGTCTCTGCAAAAATTCAGCGACATCGCAATTTTTTCCTCCAAACGTCAATTTACGATCTTATTTGACAGGATTATAGGGGTTCAATATCTATGGGCCTAACACATGGTCAACATAACCCTACTTATTAAAATGTTTTCTTTACAGAATGGCTAAGCCTAGGACTAGGTGCAGCAAGCTTTTTTGTCAATTAAAGCCTAATCAATAAATAATTTGGCTTGACTTATTTTGGCTTAGACCGTGCTTATCCCATACTCAATAAAGACTATTTTTTCTGACTAGGTATTTAGTAGGCTCTGGGCCCATTAGATTAGAACCTAGGTATACATCTGCGATACACAAAATTCCATTGGAAAATATTCGGATTCGCGAATCATCGGAAAGATTCGATTCGGATTCAAAATGAAAAACATGGATTCGCACACCTCATACTTTACCCGAACTTTGACTTGAAATGACTTCCATTTTTAGAGTAGGCCTATCTTGCATATATAAATAATGCACATTAATATCAATTCCAACACCAAAATGGATTAGCATATTATGTTAATATGGCATTTTAACTGACAATTATTCAGTTCTTTATTCACACAATTTGTGGGCCAAAGGCCACTTGTTTTCATTTTTCAAACTAATTTGCAAGAGTTTGGTTAGAGTTCGATGTTCACTTTTTTGGTTCACGAGTTCGGTTCAAAACAGAATTCAAGGTTCGTCCATCAATATATCGTAGGTATTGGTATGTACCTGTACAGTGCCAGTATTATTTGATACCTTGATCCGAATGACCCGATCGAGTGACCTGATATCAGTGACCAGACTCGCACTAGACCCTCACTAGACACGCACTGGACGCGCACTAGACGCGTCTCGATCGGGTCACTCAAACCGGTCATTCAGATCGAGGTTACTACAAACACCACAATACTGGCACTGTACAGGTACATACAGTTACCTACGATATAGGGATGGACGAACCTTGAATTCTGTGTTTTGAATAAGACCGACGCAATAATGTCGACAGGCCAATAAGACCGACAGGCCATTAAGACCGACTGCCCAATAACACCGACAGGCCAATAAGACCGACGCAATAATGTCGACAGGCCAATAAGACCGACGCAATTCGTACTTGTGAACCAAAAAAGTTTTGAACTTCGAACTCGAACCGAACTCTTGGAAATTCGTTAGAAAAATAAAAACAAGTGGCCTTTGGCCCACAAATTGCGTGAATATTTTCATCATATGCCTTGATTGATAACCAATAAAGATAGGTCTCCTGTTAAAAAAAATTAAAATTAATATATTAATAATATGATCTTTATTAGCAATTTTGCTGAGTTTACATTCAGGTTTACTCTTAATATTATGTGTCTTAGTCTAGAAAAGAAAAAATAGTAAATTACAATTATTTTTTATGTTTACTGAGTTGTATTTTGAATTCCCTTACTGATTTTGAGTTTTTTATACTAACAGATAACTTATTATACTCTCTAAATCCTCTATAAAATATTGTGTTTTGGGCCCTTGCCCTATCTCTTCTGTCAATGAACAAATCACATCGGCCTCTAGTATTATGGCCATGTACATCACTGTTATATTTAACATTTTCACACATATACCCTGGCTGTAATCCATTGACGATGTTATAAATAAATACCATAGTGTTGATCCAGATATGCTCTTCTATACACATAAAATTTAGAGTACTTAACATAAGATTTATACTAGATCTTCCTACTCCTATAATTATTCTCATGGCTCTGTTTTGAATTATTTGCATTTTTTGTAAATCAGTCTTATTAGCTAGAAACAGGATAGTTGAGCAGAACTCTAAATGCGGGAGGACAATTGTTTTGTACACCAGGCATTTTGTCCATGATGACAGGGAACTGCCAACCCGAGCCATGAAGCCCACTTTCTTTGCCATCTTCCCACATATGTACTGGAAATGTTCGTTGAAATTTAAATTTTTGTCTATTATAATACCTAAATATTTATACTTGGAAACTTCCTCTAATGTGCATCCCTCTATTTTAACATCTAGGCCTAGTGGTATCCCAGTAGGTGTTTCATTAGTCTCAAATTCTCGTTTACTTCTCACTATCATGTATTTAGATTTTTCTATATTTAGCTTTAATCTGTTAGTTTTTAGCCATTCATTTATATTTTCCAGCTCCTCATTCATGATTTCTATTAGTCTATGTAAATCTTTCCCAATTAGATGAAGTAATGTGTCATCAGCATAAAGGTTTACTGATAGCTTCACTGCACAGCCTATAATGTCATTTATAAATAGAATAAATAGAAGCGGACCCAATATCGATCCTTGAGGCACCCCATGGTTATTTTCTATATTTTCTGATGTGTAACCACCATATTTTGTTTTTTGAGTCCTGTTTGTCAGATATTCCTTTAACCATTTTAAAACAGTTCCACTAAAACCATATATCTGTTCGAGTTTAGCTAGTAGAATATCCCTGTCGATTGTCTCGAAAGCTCTTTTTAGATCTAGGAATACGGCAAGTACTATGTTATTTTTATCTATTTCACGTTTCCATTCTTCCACTACCACTTGCACTGCAGACTCACACGAGTGATCTTTGCGAAAGCCGGATTGTCTGTCTACAAGTATATTATTGTCTTCAATATTTTATTTAGTTATCTGGTCACACACGATTTTTTCCATAATTTTTTCAAGTGTTGGCATCATATTTATGGGACGGAAATCTATTGCATTTGCAGCATTTGGCACTTTAGGAACTGGAACCACTAATGAGTTTTTTAACTGTTCTGGGAATTCGCCTTTGCTTGATTCTCCCTAGATCGTTTATTAGACTTTTCAGTTAATAATAGTCATTAGGGCAGTAGGGTCTACTCTCCAACTATGTAGTCTACCGGAATGCATTTAGCATGTGTGTGGCTCGTTGGTCTTGTGGTTAGCCTACCTGCTTCCAATGCAGAAGGTCCAGAGTTCGATTCCCGCTAAAGTCAGAAGTTTTTTAACTTCTGATTTGGACTTCAGTCCATCAGTTCTTGTCTTAGGAATTTGTAAACGGTGACTTTGGAGCCGTCCTAGCAACGAGGCACATAATAAATTTAAATTTGTTCTGATACGGCCTTGTTGATTTTGGCGTTGATCCGCGGGTGTTCGCACTGACCATACCACTGATTGCTATATTTCCTATTAAAAATATCGATCTTTGGTTGGTTATCGTTCACTCGTCGATTGCGTCGGGGCCTACAGGGTTGACTTGGTCACTTTGGTTTACTGTCCCCCACTAAAAATCAGTTATGTGTGAGTGGGTAGACCCTAAATACGGATATATTTAATTTTTTTATTTATCATCATCCAAGGTATGTAACCTTTCTTTGCTAGTACCTTACCCAAGTAGAATTGAATGCTGGAAGTTTGAATGACCGGAGTTTGTCTGTTTGTAGCCTGGGAAATGCGACAGTAATCCGAGAGTAAAGGCCAGTCCAGAGGAGAGCAAGAAGTCTTCGAAACTGGGACGATCAAGATCTGTTAAACGTGAGTTTAAGTTTATGTTCTCTATTCTTTCTCACCATGTGAACTCTTTTCCAATCCAAGTAACTCGGTCATTAGACCTCGAACTACTCGAGTAAGTTTATGTTTGTTGTTTGGTGCACGACATTATTTACAATTAACTTGCTGGTTGGTACTGTACTTTTACACAGTCTTGGTAAGTTACTTTTTAAAAGTTGCGTTATTTGCCTTTAAAAGTAACTTTTAAACGTTAAAAATTCCTTGTTGGAAAAAGTAACTTTCAGTTACTTTGACAGCTAAAAGTTACTTTAAAAGTTACTTTCAGGAAATATTGTCAGGATGAATAGCAGTTTAAAGAAATGACAAACACGACTTTTTACCCAAAAAAAAATAATTATGGAAACATCATCAGACGTATACAATGGCGTACGTACAAACAATAGTTCATTCATTGTTTGTTTAAATAAGGCTTAGATAATCTGAGTACCGTACTTTATTTAGTGACATTATTGGTGAATTAATATTCGTAATTACAGTTAGTTACCATCCGACACTTTGCTACAAACTTGTTTCCAGATACAATTTTTTCTTCGAGGACATAAAACTTTTTATAATTATTCCATGGTAGGAGATTTGGAACAATCGATTTCGCCATAAAGAAAAATAACAACACTGAATCAAATAAGTTATGTCACTAATGAAACAGTACAGCAAAACACGCGAGACTAATAAGACGGAACACGTGCGGCGTATGCAGACCGGTACGGGCTCAATGGCCGGTGTGACAGAAACGAATGGTGGTTTTGTTCCTGAAAAGTAAACATGGTCAACATCTACGACGGTCGCTCACGGCATGAGTGCATGCCAACTCTTACATACAGCCCCGACAAAGCACTAATATTGCTTTCAGTTCAGGTTTCATTCAACCCGCTAATCCATGGTGGCGGGCGCCGGCCGGAGTACAGTTATGTATGAATTCTAGGAATCCAACTAAGAACGGGTGGGGTTGGGTTGTTTCGAGGATCTTTGACCGGAAACAGACGCATTGCGAGAGTGTTTGCTGTTGGTATAATTTTTAAAATAAAGTCTGTTTCAACTTTTGATTCTTTTTTAAAGTTCCTCATTAATAGTAGCTTTCAACGTTAAAAGTTAATCCCGCGGAAAAAGTAACGCGTTACCTAAAAAGTTACCAAAAAAATAACGCGTTACTTTCAAAACGTTCCTACTCAACTCTGCTTTTCCAACATCACAAATGTAATTCAACAGCTGCAAATAAAATACAATGCCATCATTGTAGCTATAAATACAACAGTCTGGTGGGCCCTATCCACTTACTTAAAGTGTTTTAAATGTAAAGATCTTTGCAGACATCTACCGCTTGCCATGGTCTGTTGGCTGGGGTGTAAACCTGATTAACCTTTGAAACACATATTGTAATCTCTGTTTTATTTTGAGTAGTGTATAGTCCTACAAAATAATAATCTTTAACCTGACTACTCTAAAATTATTTCATCCTTTTAATAGGATGTACTGCTTCTATATATTAAGAGTAGTTTAAGCTCCCGACAGATATGTTTGAATGCATTACGTGGCAAGTAAACGATACTATCGTGTTGTTTTCTAGTGAAACGGGCGGAGGGTAGCATGGAAGACCTGACGGCTACTCCGGAAGAACGACAGACAAAGATCCGAGCTAGACTCAAGAAGTTCTTTGTACGGCGGCCGACGAAAGACGCTCTAGTCAAGAAAGGCATCTATAAAGGTAGTTGTCCCGCTTGACCACTGCTAGCCACTGCTCCTACTAGAGAAAGTCAAACATGTACTTGAATGAATTCTTTACTCCATAGTCTAGGGAAGGATGTCGGTGTTCTGACTCGATATTGAAGTGCAATCTTTAAACAAATATTAAGTCTTGGGCCCGACTCAATGTCCAGTGGTGTAAATAATTGTTTAAGAAGCTTCAGTGTGATTCAAACACCATACTGAGGGTCTCAAGTGCAGTATTTCCGTACTTTTCGAAACAACGCTCAAATTTTGTTAAGATGTTCACTGTTTGTACGATTTTTGTTGAATTATGAGTGGTCCTGTTCATGTTTCAAAAGTATGATACTAATAGCAACTAGGGATGACATCGGGTAGTAAAATTTGGAACCGGTTCCAGCACTCAAATTACCCGGGTACCCGGGTTCCCTCTACGTCACGATGTGTGGAAACGCTGTTTCCTAGGCCTACTAGATGGTTTGAAGGTCATACCGACTGATTACGTTTCCGTCTCTGGAAACTTTTGCAATAATCGTTCACAAATAAAGAACCGCTTTGATAACCAGGCAATGATCTTCATTCTTCATTACACCAAAGATTAGTTTACCAATTACACTGTACAGGCAGTGAAACTCGTAGGTAGGCCTAGGCCTACGCGCAGAAAGCAGGGGAAAACAAACACACATCGAATGTTGGAAAATCTCTCACTAGTCACTACTATATCCCGCGCTGAAGCTCTCGTCGCAAGATAAGCCCAGGAATAACAATCCTATGCGTCGTGATTACGAATTTCGTGAATCGGTTGAAAGATTGCATCGCGAATTCTTCTACACCCAACCATCTTTGTCAGTCAGCTGTGAGTGTGAGTTGGTTGGATCGTACGCGCATCTCGTACTGCGCAGACGGCAGTGCCCAAGATTTATTGCCGCATCTTTCTCTCTTGCACTCACTCGTGGCATGGGCACGACTCGCTGAGACGGATGGAAGCACGTGATAGCTTACAACGCGCTCTGTCGTCGACTCCAGTTACTCTTTAGGCAGCGGGCACGCTCCGCGGGAAAGACCGCAACCACGTAGCGCGTAATTTAAACTTGTGAATTAGCCTAAAAACGGCCGCGAAATATACTCGGATCTTAAAATCGGCTCCGGGTAATTTCTGGAACCGGCTACCCGGGTACCCGATGTCATCCCTAATAGCAACAGGCCAATACACAGTGTTTTATAAAATTGAAATTAGTTCATTTTTATAATTTACTTAGCGCAATCATTTTAAAACGTTAGTAACAGTTTATTTATACACAGTTATAACAGTTATTAATTTTATAGGTATTGTAAAAAACAGCAGGAAATATCCATTATTTTGGTTTAAGGAAATTCTTAGGCCTCTATACCGTATCCTAAAGTAATTTATTTGTAAGTGTGCCTGACAATGCAATGCTTGCAGACGAGCCGATGTTTGGCCGCAACCTGTCTGACGTGGTCGGCTCGGACGGCAAGGGAATCCCGGTGTTCGTGACTCGGTGCATCGCAGCCATCGAGAGTAAACCGGAGAACATGAAGGCTGACGGACTGTACCGCGTGTCCGGCAACCTGTCGCAGGTGCAGAAGATACGGCTGCAGGTACGATGCATTTCAAACTACAAACACTGTACAAGCTTAAGAAAGAATACTAGATGGTTTTACATTGCCTATTGGCTGAGGTTTGTGGTGTTTGGGGAAAGAGAAAGCAAACCAACAGCTTACGTGAAACATAGTATCCGATTCTACAATATTGTGTGCATGTGCAATACTTATTCTTCTTAATACTTAGCTCTATGTAGGTTTCATTTCATTTCATTTATTTTTATTCGTACCATTTACAATTTGATTTACAATTACATGTAGAAGATCGTTTATTGCTGTTGGTATTGCTTACACGATTCCAATTCTTATACTACACAAGTTTAGGCATAGGCCTACCACATAGGCTGTAAATAAACACGTACAGACTGTGTGAGGAAGGTTGGTTAGCTACCAGAATAATGAAATGAATTAAGTTTACAACTATTTCAGACCTTGACTGGCTTATGTTGCTGTTGGTTAGTAAAACTGAATCCAGTAGACCTGCTCGTGTCCTGTGAACTGTTTACACATGTTAACCTTGCCGTGTGTTTGCTCTGCGCTGCTTCAGGCCGACCAGAACAACCTGACGATGTTGGAGGAGGAGGAAGACGTTCACGTGTTGACCGGAGCTCTGAAACTATTCTTCCGCGAACTGAAGACGCCTCTCATTCCTTCCGAACACTTTTCCAAGGCCCTCAAAGCAAGCTGTGAGTATGTTTATACTACCCGCGTGCTGGCTTCATAGCCAGCCGGGTCTAGTGGATGTCACGCTTAAACGTGGGAGTAAGGTACAACGTTTACAAATGTCCTAGATAAAATTGGCCTAAACTTGACACAATGTTACGTAAATATAAATGATTTCTTCTATTTCGATACCTCAAGATGATTGTAACAGAAAACTTTTTCCCAAAAATTAAATTGATGTTGATTTTGAATTTTGTAAAGTAAAGAATCTTACAAATTTGTGATTTCTTCAGATTATTAGGCTTAACAATTCCTTTTGCGGCTACAGAGTGTTGTACATATCCTTGCTTGACAACAGAGCAAAGTTTCATAATGATTAACAATATTAACAATTTAACAGTATAATTTCATAGCAAATTGTCGTAAAAGTTTATGCCGACTTGAGTCTGAAGTCTGAAGTCAGAACCTCCAGCTGTAGGCACCGATGCTCCTGCCACTTGGAACTGTCGCCGTCAGGGCCACAAGAGTCAACTTTACCTATTTGAAACTTGTTTGGGAACTGTTCCTGCTTCCAGTTGTCATCCGATTGATGTGCAAATTGTGCATAATTGTCAAGCAAGGATATGGTCACTCTTGTATAGTCAAAGATTACTGAACATAATTGTGCATTACGCACAAATAAATCCCAAAATTTACCAATTTTGCTGATTTTACAAAAAATCATAAAAAAATCCATTTAATTGGATGAGCGTAGCGAGCGAAGCGAAGATTCCATTTCACTACACTGGAGAAAAAAATCCGGATTTTTTTTTTTTTTTTTTTGTATTTTTGTCTGTTTGTCCACACGATTCCGGCTAAACCGATACTCCGATTGCGATGAAATTTTATGGAGGCCTTCGAAATCTCTGAACTTAGAACTGCCACGTTTTTGAGCGCAATTGGAAAATTTTTTCTCATGAAAATCGCAATTTTACGATTTTTTTCGATTTTTAAAAAATTTCTTGGACTTATAACACCTACATGCTTTATCCGATTTTAATGATTTTTGCACAGAACCTTTATTTTATGAATTAAGATATTAGTGTAAAATTTGAGCGCAATCGAGAAATTATTTCTTATAAAAATCGCAATTTTACGATTTTTTTAACAATTTTGATTAATTAAAAAAAATTTAAAAAAAATTAAAAAATTAAGTTAATTTTTAATTTAATTTAATTTAATTTTAAAAAAAAATCAACTTAGTAATGATTTTGCCACAGAACAACAGAAAATTCGCATAACACATGGCAGCTCAATGCACCAATTACGCTCATCCAACAACGCGGCGGGACTTAAGCGTTTTCCTAGTTTATGAACATTGTTTTGTGATTTTCTTTTTTAACTTTGCCTGTATACAAGACTGTATATACAGGACCATAATGTGCAAAGTGTGGTAACAATCAGATAAAAACTGGCTTCAGGAAGAGTTCCAGAAAAAAATCACCACTATTGCAGACTCTTAAGACAAACTTTATTTAAATTTAGGGATGTGCGGGTACCCGAAAAACGGGTAATTTTCGGGTAGGTAAAATTACCCGACCTCGGGTCGGGCCGTCAATTCCTACCCGAAAAAGTCGGGTCGGGTAGAAGTAATAAAGAAACACGCCAATCTGCTCCTTTTAAACCTCCCGCTCAGACGCCAAACGAACAGCTGACGTCGGAGCGGACCAATCGCTACGACGTGGGCGCGGCTATGCTATGATGCTGTGTCCTTGGCTCTTCTGGCGCTGTCCCCGCTAAAGTAATAGGCCCTACTGACCGTCATTACTCGTCTTCTGGTTATTCAACGCTAATAACGGCATAAAGCAAGTTGAATATTACGTACGTAGGCGAATGGTGAAAAAGAAACAACGCTAATAAACATCGTCTAATGCCTAGGCGGCAGGCCTAGAACAAAGTTGCAATTCATCTAGAAGTTCGATCTAGTGCGCATCGTTGCGCGCAGCAGAGCGTTGGGCGGAGTCTGACCGAAAGGCTGGTGCAAACGCGCGATTTCGTCAGATGCATGGCTGGTACAAACGCATGATGATGATTTCGTCGGCCGGAAGAGAAAAATACGCAATCGCATCGGTTTTTCTTGGGGTTTTCGTATCGGAAATATTAGAAAACGATCGTTACGATATTATTTCCGAGAATAACGAACGATTGATGCAGGAAAACGATAATAGCGGGGTTTCACTGTACTAGACCTAGGCCTAGGCATACTCAAGCAAAAGTTCATAAGACGCCGATTTGGATGTTCTTTGTGTCAATACAGCCCAGAGTGGCTACCTGCAACCAATGCAAAACTGTTTTGTAGGATTTTTTTTTTAATGAAATCACAAAAAAAAAAAAAATTTCACTACCCGAGCCCGACCCGAGGGTACTTCAATTACCCGAGCCCGAGGGTACTTTCAATTACCCGACCCGAGCCCGACCCGAGTTCAAAAACCACTACCCGCACATCCCTATTTAAATTGCTATTTGTTGCGATTGTTCTGTTCGTACCTCTGTACGTAGAGTCAGAGGTTCTGGGTTTGAGTCCCAGTCAGGGCCCAGAAAATCTTAACAAATCTCTTCCCCTGGTCTAGGATGTCGATCACTGGATATTTGAACTATGTACAATGGTACAGTCTTCTTGTTCTCTTTTTCCAGCAAATCGCAACAAGAAAGAAAGACTACAGCATTTCCGAGAGATTGTAAAAGCTTTACCCAATACTAATCGCGAGACGTTAAAATGTATTCTTCAGCACTTACTGAGGTAAGTTGGCTGTGGACTGTGGGTATCACCCGAGGTTTGTATAACCTATGTGCTATGTCTGGTTGAAATTCGGGTAATTTCGGTGAGTTTCCATATTGTAGTTTATAGTTATAATTAACCGTATTTACACGCATATAAGCTGCCCATGCAAATAAGCCGCACCCTAGTTTTCAGGGTGCCATTTTTTTTAAAACTCTTTGTCAACGCATATAAACCGCAGCCCAAAATGTTGGAATAGATGCATAAATAGTGAAGAATAATGTGTTAGTCAATTCAAACAGAGGCAATACAACGCATAGTTTTATAATTTTTAATGTTTTGCCGCGATGTATTTCCCTTTCGCCCTCTCCTCTTGCAACCAAGCGCGATCAGTTGAAAGAGTGGTCTGCAGTGTTGTCTTCCAATAAAGCGTCGATCTTTTGTTAGCCAAAAAAGTGACCTGTTTATTGTTTTATTATCGTGTAATGCTGGCATCGTAATTGGAAGTTTAAAATGCAGTGTGTTACACAACGTGACAATTACGAGTGAGCGCGGAAACTCCACCTGCCTACATGACGACCTTCCTTCCTTGACTGCCAGCGAGTTACTGACTGAGGGCGAGACGAGAAGAGAGAGAGAGAGACCAGTCGGAGCCTGTGATTCGGAGGGGAGGTACTGAGTGCGAGCGCATCGCTAGGCTTCACGTCAAATGCTAAAATGCCTCTAGTAGCCAGTGCAGTGGCATTGTATCCCGAGAGATACGATGATGTGCGAACAATACTGTGGTATGGCCTAGAGTATGGCGGAGCCCCCGTTGGAACCTTTATTATATAATCAAATATAAATAATATAAGCATATATCAAATATACGTATATTGACGTAAAATTGACGATTTGTTTTCACGCACGGAGATAAGCCGCTGTCGGTTTTTGAGGGGATCAAACTTGGAAAAAAGTGCTGTTTTTATGCGTGTAAATACGGTATTCCGTTTTACATGATGCAAGAAAAAAAATTAAATTGAAGTAGTGAGTGAAAACGTGACAAATTAACCCTAGCGACTATAGGCCTACATTTACTTTTTTCAAAACTTATTTCTGTTTTTAAGACTCCTATATTGGATGTAAAACCAAAATCAGTTTCTTCAACAAACAGCTTTGGTTTCAGGAAATAAGCTCATTGCTACTGGTCATCATCATTCATCATTAATCATTCACTATCCATTGCCGTTTCCTACTTCTGGCAGGGTCAGTTTGGGTTTTGCAACCAAATGTTTCCACTTCTTTCTCTCCTCCCACAATCATATCTCTTCCACATCTTCCCAGCTCTCTCCTCTTGCCTCCAAGTCTCCTGCTGTGGTCTTCTTCCATCTCTTCCTTGGCCTCCCCCGTCGTCTGTTCCTTCAATCCTTTTTTAATACCGTATTTACCCGACTAGAAGACGACCTCGAATTTAAGACGACCCCCTATTTTCAGGAAGTTAAAACTGGAAAAATAATATTTCAACATACTAAAATTAAGAATATTTATTGATAAAAAACATAATATAGTAGAACTTCGGTCCAACAATCACGGCTGCAACGATTTCCCGTCCCCAACGACGATTTCACTAAGTCCCTTCTTTTTCCCATTTAAACCAATGTTAAATTTTCCTTCCCGCCTCGAACGATGAATTTGTAAGTCCCCTGATCAAAATTGCATTAGTTATTACTCCGCTGCAATGACTCTCGAAAAAACCGAAAGAAAATCGGAACATTTACGTTACGTAAAATGTTACGCGCTTGACTCCCGCCCGAGTGCATTGACCAAGCCGGGCGGGCCGGCCTCGCCTCATGAGCCAGCTGGCTTGCTAGTCCCAAGGCGCAGGCGCTCTGCGCAGAAGGCGTATAGTGAGACAGTGGAGCGGGAAAGTGCTATCTCTACAGCTCTCCGTGTAGGTCGGACTGACGCGTCGCTTCTTGCATCATCACACGGAACTTGGGACCTGCGCAGAGACGTACTTCTCCGCTGTACTACGCGCCTATAAAACATCGCCCTCCTTGCTGTACTACGCGCCTATTAAACATCACCCCCAGATTTCTCGCTCTGATTTTCTTGATATAAGAATTTAAGATGACCCCCCCCCCATTTAAATGGAAATAAATATCGTCTTAAATTTGGGTAAATACAGTACATTCTCCTGGGCAACCTCTCTTCGCCCATATGTTTCCTAACCATCTCAACCGTGCCCTTCCCATCCTGTCACCTAACTTCTCCACCCCAAGCATCTCTCTGATGTTTGTAATTCTAATTCTGTCTCTTCTTGTCTTGCCCACTGTGCTCCTCAGGAATCTCATTTCCGCCGCCTGTATTTGGCTCTCTTCTCTATCTCCCATAGTCCAGGTTTCTGCTGCATATGTGAGGATCGGTATGAAGTAGGTCTTGTATAGTGTCATCTTGCACTGTATGGGTATTTCCTTATCCCACACCAGGCTTTTGTATTCTGTTGGTAATCTCCTTTTTAATCTTCCCGCTTGCCATTATTTCACTTCCTAGGTATCCAAAACTCTCCACCACCTCCAGGATTTCTTCTCCAATCTTGATCTCTGCATGATAGTTCCCTAATTAAGATCACTAATAATGTATAATAATACCAACGTAATCCAGGGTATCGGAGTTCGAAGAGAGCAACCGAATGCACCTGGCCAACCTGGCCATCGTGTTTGGCCCGACCCTGATGTGGCCAGAGGAAGAGTCCGCAAACATGGCCATCGACCTGATGCAGCAGAACCTCGTCATCGAGTGTCTACTGCAGGACTACGATACCATCTTCAGGTGATGCTGAGCCCGCGGAGGTCAACGATCAAGACTATGTTCAAGTCGCTCAAACTTAACCGCACTTTCTGCGTGGATTGTGCGTAAAATACCGCTTGAAACGTTAAGACTATGTTCAAGTCGGTTGAACTAAGTAATACTGCGTTATTACTTCAACTCAAGTGTGCAGCTTTAGGAAGCCAGACTACTACACAAAATGCAACTTTTCAGCTATTGAACAAGTTCTATTTTCTGCATTATATCTTCCCTATACTTTATCTGCGTAGATCTATGGTATCACTTTTTATCTGCTGAAGGAAACTGGTGTTCGCTGAAGCAACGTCTCCTATCTTAAGAATACAGTCTTCTCTGGACAAATAAAAACATGGAGTAGACATGGGAGAAATGTCTGCACGGTTGACTGATGAGTGACACAAATGTCAAAAACGTTTCGTATTCATTACAAAAACCAACTCATGAAATAATTGATATTTTAAGATGTTTTTAAAGAGTCCAAAAGCTCCAATAATAAGAATCCATATTCTGTGTTAACAATAATATGCAAATAATATTTATATCTGTTACTAGCTACTTATCGCTCTTATTTCCTTTTCAACTAACAATCAAATGGTTCTCTTTAACTATCCATTCTAAAGGCTGCAGAAGTACGTAATCAAAAAGATTGTTATAAAAGTAGGCTCTCATTGTGTAGTTTAAGCTCGTTGTATAACCAAACTGCTGCGCAACACCTCAACGCAACTACGCGATTGTGCTTCGGAGCAGAATATTCCGTCAAGGATGTAATATAAAGCCCAGTACTTTGCACTGCACAAGGGAAAATAGATACATATTCAAATGACCGGTGATTGTTATTAGCTTTATAAAAAGTTTTGCTTTTCTTCTTCCTACGCATTGAATGATTATTAGCCGCGAGTCGGAGACTGAGTTTTAGTAGAAGCGGCGTCTGTATTGTTGTGGAATTAAACGTTTTTTACAGAAGAATAGTCGAACTTATTTTGTAAAGAAATACAGTTTGGAATGGCAATCTATTTTAAATGAGAATATGCCAGATTGTTATCAAATGAGGAGGGTCACCTATCAAGACTGTTCGCAATTAGATTTTAATGAAATGTATAGTTTTTCTAGACGTTATTTCAAGCAATCGTTAGCACTTGTATTGTTATGTCTTTGTCAGTCATTTTAAATGTGTATTAAAAATTAAAAATGTCAATATTTGGTTTTATTTTTAAAATTGTTATCTTGTAAGTGATGGACTAGTAAAATAATTTAAAGAATGTCTGTGTAATGGTATTAACATTGTACGTTGGGTGTGGTTATTTGTCGTTTTGAAGCACCCGATTTGGCTTTACTTACAAATCTTGATAAACGGTGTCCAAAAATAGTCAATATTTTCTATCGCCGAACGTAGTAAATGCTTGAAGCATTGAATCATGGAATAATAATGTAGTATAATAAGTATAACTAGTATATGAAGCCCTGCTACTGTTCTAGAAGTCGAGTGGTGTACAACACTGTAAGTTAGGGTGCGCATGTTTATCTCTGGGGTTAAGATAGCATCCAACAGCTTATACTTTTACTGAGATCTAATAGATGCCGTGTTGAGATAAAGCGCTATATATTATAGCAAAGAAATGATTAAATAAATAATTCCACTTGTACAAGGACAAAGAAGGCAGCAAAGCTAGCAACCTATTAAGTATTAGCTACGTACGTATTGTGAATAACAAGACCTTGCTACAAAAGTCTTGTTTTCACTGTTATTTTATTAGATGAACGTAAAGATATTACCTATTTATATTTTGGTTTTGAATATATTCAGCTTGGTCACTTTCTGAAGGGCAGGCACCTTTTCTTCTCTCTCACTTTAATACTGTAACCAAGTGGAAAATGTCTAGTTAATATTTGTCTTGGCTGTCATCTCGCCTTCATCAGGTTTCTACCCTAAGCTGTTGAATACTATTCAAACACTCCAGACCCTGCGGCCAATCGGAAGAGCACACTTTGTGTTTAGATGGTCACGTTGCGTATGAGTCTCTGTAGTTCATGTGCAACAAGCAAGGCAGTCATTATCTGATGTGATAAACTGATAATCTGTTTCCATGCCTCCCCATTCTTCATTATACCATACTTACACTTAAATAAGTACTACTATTCATGGTCTTTCAAATTCCATGATGACAACTATGTCAGATTTTATTTATATTCTTCAAACACTAAAATTAATTTTCTATTTCCCATATGTCATTTATTCACTTCCTTAATTCAATAGATCTACTTTCTAGTCGTGTACCGGTACTTTTGTTTTAACTTTTAATGATGTGCAACACATTAATTGATTAATTTTAACGTTTAAAACGCAGCTATTGGTGCACTACGGTGATGGGTGGAAGGATTGGTCATCTCTGCTTGTTGTGGGTCATTGCTGTTGACATTTTAGCAACTATCAAGACTGTTTCTTGCAAACTATGTAATAAGTAGCCTACCTACTACCTAGCCATTGCAGTCAGTGTCGGAAGTAGTATTGTGTTGGGTAGTTACCTCTTCAGTCTTCAGTCATGTAAATTACATTTGTTTCCGATCCCATAAATTTATGTGTTTCCTGTTTACAACGGTAAATTTTATTTTGAATGAAATATGTTTGATATTGAGAATGTAAATGTATGATTGGATTTAAGAAACTTACAAAAGGAGACTGTTTTATTTTGCTTGTATCACAACAATAAAGAATTTTGTTTTTTAGTACAATCTTGAATCATCTTGAGGACAAGATGTATCCGCAGTGTAAATCTCTCGCGAATAAAATGTCGGTGTTGAATATTACTACATGTTAAGTTTGCAAGTTTGCTCACGTATATACATTCCTTCAACAGTTTCCGTTTGTCTTAACTGATCAAATTAGTTCATACACACATCTACGTGTAATGAAATTGTAAATTTGTGTGGATAGTATTTCTGTTAGATAAGCTGTACAGATTTTTTTCTGCAAGTGTGGGAATATTTACAGCAAGGTAGCGTAGTAAATACGTACTCGGAGTAATAATATTTAGCAACAAATATTACGATAGTTTTGTACATATGTAAACGTAAGCACTGATCATTTGATCACTTGGCAGTGTTGTTTTGGGCTGTAACACGCATTCATTATCAGTATCTAACCATGCCGAGGATATTATTTACTAGCAATGAAGTTGCTGCGCACTTATTTGTTGATATTCATGTTGGGGATTGTGGATTCCTAACAAAATGCACACAACTGTGTACTAAGGTGATTACCATAGCATGATATGTTTGTACTGTACTACAAGATCAAGTCAACATCGCACAGCTAGTTAGGGTGGCATTACGCTACCCAGCGTAATGTTCAATCCACCAGAAAGGCTACATAAGGGTCATGCAAATCTCGGTCATCTGTACTGGAAAATGTTCTTTGCGGACCGATTGTGCCACAGAAACTATAGCTCAATGCACAACATTCATCTAGGTCTCCTAGTGAGTACTCTTCAGTCTACATCAGTCTGCCTTCCCTCAATACCATTTGTAATACAATTTTATTGCCGTTCAGATATAAGTTCTGCATTTCTTTCCTTTTGATAAAAATATTGTATTTTCGTATTTGTGAAATATATCTGTGATATATAGATGATGATGGCATGTTAAATTGGGATATATTGTATATTGTTTTCGTGTATATTATTGTTAAACATTCGTCAACAAATATTTTAGTAATATGTAGTCTGTTGATGAGTTTATTTTGTCAGTATTTTAAAATAGAATTCTAAATAAAACTTTAGAACTTATAATAAACTATGCAACCTGCCCCTCCCTTCACAATTCCAACTACTGTATGTAGGATGCATGTGTAGTGTAATATGCATGCATGTCAGTCTGGGGTGTAGCCAGGATTTTGATTTGGGGGAAGATGAATTTTGGGGTTTATATTAAGTAGATTCTAGAACTGCCCACGAAACTATCATTTCAGGAAAAGTACGTATCCTGGTACAATGGGGGGCCGGGTGCATAGCCCCAGAAAATTTTGATTTTTAACATTGCAAATACTATTTTACTACAGTAGTTTTTAGAGTGCTTTTGCCACTGAAACAAACATGTTTATACATGTTCCCAGTTAAAACATACCAGTACATAGTGCTATTTATTTACTACTATATTTAGTATTATTATTACCCTTCTTCTGATTTCGGGGGGGATCGGACCCCTCGCTACGCCCCTGATGTATGTACGTATAATGAAAACTTGGGTATGTATGTATGTATGTATGTATGTATGTATGCAAGCAATATGCATGCACGTATGTAGAATGTGAGTACCGGTATAAGAAAACATAATTCATAATTGTTCAAAGGTGCTCGGCCTATAAACTCGGACGATCGGAGAGCTGGGAGTTCAGACGTCCTTATCTTTCTTGTAGTGACCATCTCGATGTAGTTTCTAAAACTACGTACACAGCTTTAGTTTGCCCCACTTACATCTCTCACTCTAGACTAGTATTGTGTTGAATCTATTAAATTAATTTAACTGAATAGAATAAATGTTAAATAAATAAATTCAATTATTATGCTCTGTACCGTGTTTAGGGACTTCCATTTTGAATTAACTAGGGTGTACTATTTTGGTTGGAGTTGCTATAATTAATAATCACCGTGCTACTTTTTATTTTCTTTCTTTTGTTCTTTAGCTACAGTAGCTAGTTACTAGGGATGCCAAAAACCAAAACCGCTTTAAATCCCTTTAAAAATTGATTTTTTGTTGTGGGTTAGGAGTGGCAAGGATGATTGTTGCCTCTACTTTATCAGCATATTTACGATCGGGAAAGCGGGTGACCCTGGTTGGTTGGGATGGGTGATCTCGATTGTGAAAATATTAGCCCTGCAGCTGAGAAATGGCGCTCACTTGCAACAGATAACTTCGAAAGTTTCCCTTGCATGTCTCGCCACCATTTAAGAAAAAAAATGCTTTTTTTTTTTTGAAAAACGGTTTTCAAATTTGAAACCGGTTTTCGGTTCAACCGAAGTTATCCCTACTAGTTACTATAGTAAAAGAACAAGAGTAGGGTCAAACAAATTGACTCTCTCTAATACGTATATTCTTCCTTTGATCTTGCGGATACGATGTGGATGACATGCAGAATTCATGCGATGTGTGGGATTTGAACCCATGTCTCTTGGTTCCAAACATTTGACATTTAGTCCCCCGGTTGTCCGTGGTGACAGGTACCACCAAAGCTTATGGCTCTTGAGGACGTGGGTTCGAATTCAGCATAGGCATGTTTTGTTTTGTAATCGTCCTACATTGTCATCTATCACCACTCATCGTCTTGAATAGCCTTAGTGCATACATGTCCGTAGTACTGTATGAGCCTCCACAAAAGCTTGAGTTGGTGATAATTCTTGGTCTCTTCCTTGCACAGAGGCAGATTTAATTAACCTAAAGTTTTGTATACGACTTCACTGACTTGCCATTTTTGCCTTGTTTTCTAATTACTAGGGCTACCCAATTACATTTACACTAAATTTTTAACCAAGGCCATTAACTGTTTTAATGTGAATCTTTCTCCAGATGGCAGATACCAACCTTAAGCAAATCATTCATAATATTTCCCCGAGTGTTTGATCCGAGATAAAGCCTCTCCTGCCGGTGATAAGGGTATAACTAGTGTTCGGCTGGATCCCCGTGTATAGAGATGAACGTAATGCAACGTATCAAACTCGACATTGCAACAGTGTTTCGAATGGCTCGTTGGTCTTGTGGTTAGCGCCTCTGCTTCCAATGCAGAAGGTTCAGGGTTTGATTCCCCCATAGGCAGAAGTTTTTAAAACTTCTAATTTGGACTTAAGTTTAAGTCCATTAATTCTTTGATTAGGAATTTGTAAACGGTGACTTTGGAGCCATCCTAGCAACGAGGCAAATAATAAATTCAAAGTTGTTCTGAATCGGCTTGTTGATCCTTGGGTGTTTGCACTGACCATACCACCAATTGATATTGTTTCCTATTTAAAAAATATTGATCTTTGGTTGGTTATCGCTCACTCGCGATTGCGTCGGGGCCTACAGGGTTGGCTTGGTCGCTTTGGTTTAGGCCCCCACTGAAAATCAGTTATATGACTGAATGGGTAGACTCTAAATACAAATAAGCGAGCGTTTCTACTATTTGACTGCCGGAAAAAAATAGTCATTTTTTTGTATGTCTCCCCATAACGTTTGAACGGAGGTTCGGATCGAGTTGAAATTTGGACCATCCGCAAGCTTCGATCTGGATTGAATGCCATTAGTTTTGTGGCAAAATCGTTCAAAAAGTTACAAAATTACATTAAAATTAATCGAAAGTTTTTTTTTCCAAACTAAACGGCGACAAAATCTGAGGTGGCCAAATCATTTAGAATGTCCGTCCGGATCCGATGAGTAGTGTAGATGGAAATTACATTTTAACAAAAGTAACATTACCATGGCAACGAAAAGTTGCACGAGGTTTCTGGCCAATATGCACTGCCACCTAGAAGTAATCAAAATACTATCGAGAAAGCAGTGTATTATTTGTTACCAAAGAGTTAAAATAGTTTTCCCAAAGAAATGATGTCAAGGTCCTCTAGATGGCGGTGGATTTTATCCACAAAGTAAAGGTTTACCCACGGGTTTACTCAATGAAATACCTTGGCAATAATAAATAATATTGGAAACATGGCCCCGTGGACAGCGAACGTCGCAAATTTAAAATTAAAAAAATGTGCAATGTGGGTCTAGCTATAGAGCGCTCCATCTTCTCATGTCCACTCTGGCGGCGAACGCTGGAAACGCGCTAGTGAGGATAGAATCTACACATGCTATCCTCGCGCGTAAGAAATTAACTAATTGAGATAAGTATTGTGATGTTCTATCGCGCACACAACAAACAGCACCTACATGGAATCTAGTCTTCAACATCATATTTTAACAGAAACATAATTCATTCCGTGAAAAAATGCATTGGAGACTCTGAAAACGTAATCAAACGCCGACTAGTTAACCAACTATACCTACTGTTATTTTGTTAGTTACACATTTCGTACGTTGAATTTTATCTGTCCACAATCCACCTACCCACTTGCCACTAGAGTGTATGTTTGCTGAAGCCACTTATTGGAAGATAAGTGACTCAACATATGCACTGATTCGTTATTTCGTGTAAGGAATCTACAAGAAATTACGGAAACAAAACACATTCCCTCTCACTTAGGTAATTCAGTGAGATCTTAATAAAGAGTGGTCTTCATATTAATACATAAAATTCATACCTATAGTTGATAAGACTAATTCATTTTTGGCTTAAGACAATCAGTAGCCCTAGATTATATCACAATAAATGGGCTAAGTCCAGATTTACAAAACCCAACCCTGGCCGGGGATCGAACCCATGCCTCCCAAAAGACCACCGAGACCGCGGTAGTGTATTTGTTGCTGAATTATTGGTGCATTTTGATATTATAATATAGTGAATATCAAATTCTTATTAAATCACCACTCCCAGTTACATAGTCCGCGCCCGGCCAGAGGGAGACCATGGGTTCAATTCCTGTTTTTGTTTATAGTATTTATATTGAGATTTTCGTTATCACAATAAAACAATCAAATCCCCTCAAGAGTGGGTGAATAAGGTTTAAAAAATTTAAGTTTTGCATTTTAATACCTGGGCTACCATGATTCCGAGAAAATTAAGCACAAGACCATGTTGACTTGTTATTCCCAATGTTCTTTTATATTGGTGTTTTGTCCAGTAATTTTTTATTTTGCATTCTTTTACTTTAGGAACGCATAATGTTTATTGTTTACTGCTTTATTGTCTTCACTCTTCACAAAGCTTGAGTGGCTTTATTGTTGTTGCTTGAATTGAAACGCTGTGTGCTACTCTAGTATTGCATTACATTCCATATTAGGCCTATTATAGATTATAGAACATAACTAAATATTTTGCTTTGATATTAATAAATTTAGTCATTATATTGATGTTATTTCAAAGTATGTTGGACTCTGTAACGTTGTACTCTGGAATAATACTACGGCCACAAAAATAAGCGGTTTATATCAATGTCTACGTTCACAGGCGCCCGACAGACTATATCCGTAGGTATTTTAATTATAAATGCTGATATAAATCTAATTAAATACTAGAAATACTAATAAATAAATAAATACTAGATTTTGAATTCACAATGAGCCCCATGGTACCTATTCTATTCCCCAAAACCTTATATATTTCCACTGTGCTTGTGTAGGATCATATGGGTGTTTACAAAGGTATCCTCACTCGGCGGCCATGACGGTGCTACGCCCCCGCGACACTAGCGCATTCTCTAGGTGATTTGAGTCCTCTATAGCACGTGCTCGCTTATCAACGCGTCCAACTGAGCGTTTCCTAGTTATGATTTTAGCGATAATTTAAGACGGCTATAGCTTTTGTTTACCCCTGAATATGTACAAGAGCCACAGCTATTACAGTAGTTTAATTCTACCTTAGACCCACAACCTGTTCTTGTACCGTACTCGTCTCTTATTATGCATCAAGCGAAACAAGTTTTCGTAAGTTAGCAGACACCTTGTCTAAGAACATTTGCTATAATGAGTCATTGGCTCGTTGGTCTTTGCGGACAATATTCTTGGCTAATAGTAAAAGTCAACACTTCTTCCAGTTGGTAATTTTTTGGTGAACATGATGGCCGTCGTATATTATTTCTTTACGTCTTATTTTTATTATTCATCATTTCTTTGAAGACGACTAACATTAACATCTCCAATTTGATCAACTGGCTGGCAAAGATATACATAATAATTCATAATTTAATAAATGAAATAGCCTACATACCAGGGATGAAGAGTACCAGGGTACTTGGGTTACCTGAATCCAAACATTAACTTGCATCCTTACTAAGAATTTTAATCTTCTATGGGTATGATTCGTTGTTAAAATATATACCTAAAAAGTAAAACAGCAAATTTATACGGACAAAAAGTTGTGGTCATCGAAACTACTGCAATATTTAAAATTTGTGACTCAAATTTTGACTCTTTGGAAGTTTCCATGACTTTGACCTTTTCATCCAGATAAATGTACAATATTTTAGTTAAGTGGTGTCCAATATAGACATTCTGGAGCTTTGTTTGTTCTTTGGTTTAGTTTAAATTAGCTTCACTTTCACTGCTGTAGACAAGTGTTGAAAGTTGAGCCACATGAAATGAAGCAACGACTATCCAATGTTGCCCCTACTACGTAGTACGTACCTTACGGCTGGTAGAACCCCGACTATAGTAGGCTAACTTTGCAAAACACAACTGGGATGCAGACACATCTCGTGGACTTTTTTCTTTCAGCTCCAAGCTGCACGAACATACTTCGCTATTTAAGCGCCCTAAAACTAGTAGCTACTTCTACTCCATGATGTGCCAAACTAAAGGGACCTTGACTACGAAACAGATTTCCATCCATAAACCTTGCAATGCAAAAGTGGGAGGGGGATATTTTCTGAACAATATTACTAAGGAAAAGCCAAAGTCGTTGATAGACGAGTGAGTGAGCCATGTGTTGAGTACCTGGGAACATCCCCTTTCCTCCCCTATACCTAAGGCTGGATCTAGCCCAGTATGGGGAATTTCAACACATGGCTCATTGTCGTTTCCCTAGTCTAGTTGGCTAAGGCGCCCTTATACTCGTACTGTGGGTCTGGGAGACCTGGGTTCAATCCCCTGGTCGGATAAATTTTGTAGTTTATGTTTTGTATTTTAAAAAAATATTAAACGTTTTGAAATGCATATAACGCAGTTTAGTCTACATCAACTGTGACAATACTATGGAAAACATAGTCAGTACGAAATACGAGTAAAGATTGCAAGGTTTACTCAATCTCAGCCAGTACAAAATGCGAGTAAAGGTTGCAAGGTTTACTCAATCTCCTAGCGAAATATGGGGGTACCTTGAGTGTGCAAGTTTCGATACCCTATGGTCACTGCATAACAGCTTTACAAATATTTTTCCACTGCCTCCATTGCAACCGAGTAACATCTAAGAGGCAGTGATTTTTTTAAAAGCAAAACCATTGTCGTTAAAAGAATTCCTATATTTTTCAAAATATTATTTCTTGTAGGTTTGAATCGCAATGGACTGTGCTAATTTTGTTAGCAGTTCTCAGTTACCTGGTCACGGATGTGTGTTTAAAATTTCAGCTCCATCTATTTGGCCGTTCGGCCGTATGGGACCAGACAGACGACAGAATTAATCATGACAAGGCCCGATCGAGTAGCGTTGCGTTATAGACTTTGTTTCGCTGCGCTCACTCGTCTAATTATCTTTCGTGAAATATGTGTTATACCCTACGCCTTTCGTACTACACATGGGGCTATGAAAACACAATAAAATACTCATTTACAATATAATTGTAT
This sequence comes from Sweltsa coloradensis, assembly GCA_024449915.1. NCBI lineage: Eukaryota > Metazoa > Arthropoda > Insecta > Plecoptera > Chloroperlidae > Sweltsa > Sweltsa coloradensis. The sequence continues at coordinate 97,986 of JAMZAV010001418.1, forward strand.
TATTATTTACATTGGAAACAAATAAAAACATTAAGTATGTCAAAGAAAATATGTAAAACAATTTAAACAGTGTTGAAAGTGTTGCCTTAATTTTTAGAATTTATAATGTGGCACAATATTATCATATGTACTATTACTTAATATAACCACACTGTAAGAAAGTATACAATGTTTGTACATATTACAAATAAAATTAATCATGAATTCATGACAGTAAGTAGTAATAGATAGGAATTGATAAATAATTATTAAAGTAACAAACTTATAGGTTTACATTACAAGAGAGCACTCTGATAATGCCACAACAGAATAGTACCAAGGGCAGAAATACACAGTATGTAGCACAATGCCACACTACAGCTGCTATAACATTGAATAAAATTTGCAATGAACACAGTAGAAAGGGTTCTTAAATTACTAGGTAATCATAGTTGTGTAATTACAGAAAGCTATATGGTAATAAGTAGGCCTAATCATCATATTATAATTGGCAATTTCCTATCGGGTCTATTGCATTGCATTACTGCTCATCAGTCGTCACAAAGCACAACGAATCATGGTTAATACCTATGTTATGATAGGCCTACTAAGTTTATATTAGATACCAGGGGTGGGATAAACCGGTTTTCATTGCAGGCCACCAGGTGTACCAGGACAATTAAAAAACAATTTAAAGTATACCTTAGAAAAAAACTGCCTTACATAGCCTATATATTTTTTATTAACACCAGAACTTGTAGGTAGGGCCTACACTATTCCCTGCTAGCAACAGTACACAAATCCAAACAACCACGATTTTTCCATTATTCTTGTTTCCTTTTTTATCTATAAAATATTGTTTATTTCTCCATGAAAGTCCTTCAACGTTTTAACAGTTACGAGCGAGCGATCAAACGTTGAACTATCCCACCCCTTATTAATACAGCATTATGTTTGAAACGATTGTAATGTCTTGAAGACTTGACGCCTGAATGTGTCATGACGTCCGATATATGCTGGATGACAACGTGGGGATAAATGACAACTAATATAGCTGAAACAATTGAATTTGACAGTTCCTAGAAGCGCTTGTGTACTTCATTGTTGTGCCTTACAACCTGTTCCCCACGTTACCGTCAATCGTAAACCGCCTTAATGATCGTAATGTGCATGTATTTTTAATGTCAATGTACAGTTTTATTACAGATTATTACTAACTACCTACCTTAAATACAGCGTAGAAAATAGTTTAAAATTGTGATTAAACGGCTATTTAAAATTGATGTATTGATACCTGGCATGTACGTGTCTAACCAACCTACGTGTTACATCATTGTTATTAATAAGTGAAGGATATGAATATGTATCAGTTGTGTAGACCTACAGACTAATGGGAATTTAAAGTTGCGTGTTACGAAGTTTCTACAACTTCTATAGCTAAACATAATCTCACAAAATTATCAAACATTTTGAAAAATACACCATTATACGTGTAAATGTCTCGAGTCCAAATTGTCTTATAAATCAGTTGCACTCGTGCGTTTCCACCCATCTTCTGCACGTCTTGCATTTAACGAAACAACACCAAATGTATTTACACTGACACCGTTCCACTTTCTCTACGATGACTGTTCGATAGCCGCGACCACAGCACATTTCGTCGCAGCTGTCGTAGCCTGGCGAGGTGGCGTTGCACGACCTGGAAGCAGGAGGATAAGCGTGAGTTGAGGGACAAACTAACACTCTTGGGGTGAAAACCATGTCGCTACGAGGTGACAAGGTCTGGCGACGGGTATTTACGCCAGTCTAGAAACCGTAAATTATAAATCATTTTCAATACCAATTCACCGCTTTTTGTTCGGAACAAAACCAAAGATGCAAATAAGTTCCACCACAAATACCTGCCTCTGAATTCTCATAACTACATTTTATTGTAATCTGCAATTCTTTTACAAGGTCTCACACCCAAAATTTTCAAAAATATCTGGGGGGGGGGGGAAGAGATATAGAGCTTTTAAGTAAATGTTGAATTATTTTCACCTCAAATACTTACCTCTGATGATATGTTGGACTATTGCATGTGGATATTACACAGTGTTAAGGAAAACATTGTATTTTAGTCTACCTGTCAAGTGTCAACTCTTGTTGTAAAAACTACTGTAGCCTACTGTTTCGGAGATCTTTTCCCGACTGGTCATTTAAAAAATTATTCTTTAAAAACCATCGATTCCACAAAAATAATAGCCTAACTTGTTATTTTAAAAACACATGTCCGTTATAGGCCTAGTATGAGTAGGTAGCAAAACAAGGAACAATTAAGTACTGTACTGTAGTATGGGTTGCAACTTGCAAGTTATAAAATCTGCATTTTGTTTTACACATTTAAGAATTTAAAATAACTATCCCAAGCTTCTTAATCACATTGACGGATGAGTGATTAAAGTACAATTTTCACGAGAAATATTTCTTCAATTGTACCGTGTACTCCAAATATTTCATCAAGATCAGAGAAGCCATTTCTCTGGCAGAGTAAAAAAACGGACAGAAAATAAATGATAAAAACACCCGAGCTATTTTTCTCAGGGTAGCCACATTGAAGTATTTGCTATGTGTAAATCCAGTTATGTAAATACCTATGCAAAAGTTATGAGATGATACGTATTAACGAAGTCAATACCCGGTAGGTAGTTTGCAAAAGCAGAGCCTTCCATACGAGCATGGATTAACTTTCTGAATAACACTCTCCTTAAATATCTAGCGTTTGCGTTCCACAACACAGTTAATCTGCTTTAAATTTTATGTCTCCCATTGAAAATCAGTTAAGATTTATATGTGATCTCTAAATAGTAGGCCTACCTAGGGCCTAATATATCATTAAATAAATTAAATTCACCGTTTGCAACCCGCACCGAACGCTAGAAATAACAGAGTCTTGGAGATCCCACGTTCACTGAAAGACACGTGCTTGCCCGCACATGGGCGATACATTAGCCCCGCGTAACTTGGCTATGGGACTCATATCAAGACCGAGTCCATCCTGATAGCTGGACTACTGTGTAAACCAGTTTGTGAGAAAGGCAGATCGAGTTGTGTACCATATTTCCGTAAGACAAATAGTCCCAAGTCCCTATACTTCTCCAATGATTTAATGTTGCAGAATGCACTACTATGCCTAATTGGATGAGCAAAGCGAAGACTTCAATTTCACTGACCCCTCAAATAATTTGATGAGCGTAGCGAGCGTAGCGAGCGAAGCGAAGATTCCATTTCACTACACTGGAGAAAAAAATCCGGAATGTTTTTTTTTTTTCTTTTTCTTTTTTTTTTTTGTATTTTTGTCTGTTTGTTAGCACGATTCCGGCTAAACCGATACTCCGATTGCGATGAAATTTTATTGAGACCTTCGAAATCTCTGAACTTAGAACTGCCACGTTTTTGAGCACAATCGAAAAAAAATTCCCATAAAAATCGCAATTTTACGATTTTTTTCGATTTTTAAAAAAATTTCTTCGATTTATAATACCTACACGCTTTGTTCGATTGTAATGATTTTTTCACAGAACCTTTATTTTATGAATTTATATATTCGTGGAAAATTTAAGCGCAATCAAATAATTATTTCTCATAAAAATCGCAATTTTACGGGGTTTTTCTTTTTTAAAACAATTCTTTGACAAATAACACCTACATTCTTTATCCGATTGTAATGATTTTTTCACAGAACCTTAATTTTATGAATTCATATATTCTTGTAAAATTTGAGCACAATCAAATAATTATTTCTTATGGAAATCGAAATTTTACGATTTTTTTCTTTTTTAAAATTACGATTTATTAAAAAAATTAATAATTAAAGTTTATTTTTTATTTATTTTAAATTATTTTAAAAAAATCATCAACTTGTAATGATTTTTTCACAGAACAGAAAATTCACATTACACATGGCAGCTCATGCACCAATTACGCTATCCAACAACGCGGCAGGGACTTAAGCGTTTTCCTAGTTTAGCTCCAATGTTTTTTTTTTTTGTTTTTTTTCTGTATGTTTGTTTGCACTCTACTGGGCAAACGGCATATGCGATCTTCATGAAAATTGGAGGGGACCTTCGAAATCTCTGACCTTAGACCTGCCACGTTTTTGGGTACAATCGAAGAAATATTTCTCATGATTATCGTACTTTAACGATTTATTTTTATTTTTAGTGTGATATTTTTGTGACATTTGGGCCGATTCTGACCAAACGGGTGGGGGTACAAAGTTCATATTTGGATGAGCGTAGTGAGCGAAGCGAAGATTCCATTTCACTACACTGGAGAAAAAAATCCGGAATGTTTTTTTTTTTTTGTATTTTTGTCTGTTTGTTAGCACGATTCCGGCTAAACCGATACTCCGATTGCGATGAAATTTTATGGAGGTCTTCGAAATCTCTGAACTTAGAACTGCCACGTTTTTGAGCACAATCGAAAATTATTTCTCATGAAAATCGCAATTTTACGATTTTTTTTCGATTTTTTTTAAATTTCTCCGACTTACAACACCTACATGCTTTGTCCGATTGTAATGATTTTTTCATTGAACCTTAATTTCGTGAATTGATATATTCATGTGAAATTTGAGCGTTATCAAAAAACTTTTTTTTACGAAAATCGCAATTTTACGACTTTTTTCAATTTTTTAAATTTCTCCAGCGAATAACACCTACATGCTTCATCCGATTGTAATGATTTTTTTACAGAACCTTAATTTTATGAATTAATATATTCGTGTAAAATTTGTGCGCAATCGAATAATTATTTCTTATGAAAATTTCAATATTACAATTTTTTCCTTTTTTAAAATTACGATCAATTAAAAAAAAAATTAAGTTATTTTTTTATTTAATTTAATTTAATTTTAAAAATATCTTCAACTTAGTAATGATTTTTTTCACAGAACAACAGAAAATTCACATAACACATGGCAGCTCAATGCACCAATTACGCTCATCCAACAACGCGGCGGGACTTAAGCGTTTTCCTAGTATAGGCTACATGGATATTAAGGTTTTGGTTATGTAGTACATTTTGAAAGAAAAAAATGGAAAAGTTACCCAGAATCCATAGAAAGAATTAGTTAGGTAATTAGGTAGGTTTTAGTATGAGTTTTTTAGGTTTATAATAACAATTAAATAAATAAATAAATTGTATTTAGAGTCTAGGGGGACAGTAAATCAAAGCGACAAACAGTAAATCAAAGCGACAATTAACAATAGAAACTTGACAACAATCACCTACAATGCATTCAAAAAGCACTTGCAAAGGAAAAGTGGTCCTACGCAAACTAAAAACTTACAAAAAACTCATCCATCAAGCGTTTTCCTAGTTATAACAAACCATAATACCTAGCTCATTTTCCATCGACACTTAGACCAACTGGCCAAGTCACATGTGCCAGTGTTGCGTGCGGCTGAGGCATGCCGCATGTATAGGGTGACCATATTACAAAACTAAAAACAAGGGACACGTAATTTCAAATAGGGGAGAGGGGTTTGCAAATCATCTGAACCAATTTTCCTGCAAAAAATATTTGAGATATTCTCGCTTTCAATCGAGGCAAAGGACGCTTTTTAGTCGTTTTTGGTCTTTAGAAATGATGCTAGTCCGTGCCTGCCCTTCATTTATCCATTTTATCCAGTAGGCCTACTGAAACATGTTTTAAATCACTTGAATCGTGATTAGCAGCTAAGCAATGCTGTTCAAACTTCAATGTATCGTATTGAGTAGGCCTAGGCCTCAACATTGAAAAATAAATTAAAATGGTAGGGCCTATTTGCCACATTTGGAGACAAATACATTGAAATAGTGACAATTAAGTCAATAAAAACAACCCAGAATGGTAAATCTCCCGGGTGGGGACTGTCGGGACAGGTGCCTGAATACCAGGACTGTCCTGGGAATAGGTACCCGGACGTCTGGTCACCCTAGGCATGCATGTAGACTGTCAGGACAGGTGCCTGAATACCAGGACTGTCCTGGGAATAGGTACCCGGACGTCTGGTCACCCTAGGCATGTAGGCTACACTGCATACGATCAGTCAGAGAGCATGCTCAAATACTGTAGCCGCCACCCAGATAGTTAGTTTATTAATTAGCCTCTTTTACAGAAATACCGTACCTATTAGTGGTGCAGTGACGTATAGGCCTAGGCAACCTAGGCAGCTGCCTAGGGCCAGAGATACTGAAGTCTGCCGGGGCCAATGTATTTTAATATTTTTTCACAGTAGGGCCTACTGAAAATTATTAAAAAAAAATATTTTTTGCAAGACAATAGATAGCCCTCTCCACCATGCAACAATAATGTGATTATAACTAGGGAAACGCCAAATAAATAAAATAAATAAATAAATTTTATTTAGAGTCTACCCACTCAGTTATAGAACTGATTTTCAGTGGGGGACTTTAAATCAAAGCGACCAAGCCAACCCTGCAGGCCCCGACGCAATCGACGAGTGAGCGATAACCAACCAAAGATCGATATTTTTAATAGGAAATATAGCAATCAGTGGTATGGACAGTGCAAACACCCGCGAATCAACGCCAGAATCAACAAGGCCGATTCAGAACAACTCTGAAATTTATTATGTGCTTCGTTGCTAGGACGGCTCCAAAGTCACCGTTTACAAACTCCTAAGACAAGAACTGATGGACTGAAGTCCAAATCAGAAGTTAAAAAACTTCTGACTTAAGCGGGAATCGAACCCTGGACCTTCTGCATTGGAAGCAGATACGCTAACCACAAGGCCAACGAGCCACCCAAAGTCGTTGTTAAACGAGTGAGTGAGCCATGTGTATAGTACCCGGTATCATTCCCCATACTGGGCTAGATCGTGCCTTAGGTATATGGGAGAAAAGGCGATGTTCCCAGGTACTCAACACTTGGCTCACACACTCGTTTAACATCGACTTTGGCGTTTTCCTAGTTTAAATTGAACATTCAAAATGTGAATCGTGTTCAAAACGTATTAGAGTGAAACATTAACAAATTTCCAAGATAGGTAAAACAAAATCACCTAATTTTTATTTCCCATTTCACATCCCTCAAAAATAATATGTAGGCCTAGGTGTAAAAATATAAAAAAGTTCAAAACTAACGGGTATCGAACCCCAACCCTCTGTGCGGTAGGCTCTATGCTTACCACTTTGCCATGGGAGACACGTAGAGTTCGTCCCGCTAGCTGCTACTAAACAAATGGTATCGATATTTTTATTTTTTTGTTATTTTTTTATTTTTTTAAAAATCAGGGATTAAATTGCAATGGATCTAGCTGATTTTGTTAACAGTTCTCAGTAAACTCGTGCCGGATGTCTGTTTAAAATTTCAGCGCAATCTGTTCAGCGGTTCGGCTGATTTTCGACGTACAGACAGAATCACAGAATTAGAGCCGTTTGAGTTGAATGGAGACACTCAGTCGCTCCGCTCCCTCGTTTAATTATTTGTTTAACTTTTAAGTTGGAAACTTTTTTTAAGTTGTACCAGTGCAATTTGCATCAAAATTTTGTTTCGGCGAGTATTTTGCGATTGTGTCGATTCGATGAACGCCAACCTGCAAAGTGCAAGGGTTCTAAAAATTTAATTTATTTTAAGGGCCTTAGGTTTTACCTAGCGATTGGTCCAATTCATGAGATCGGCAAACACGTTCGAGGTCACCTGATTTAGTGCTATGTTTAATTAATGGCCTAGGCCCTAAGGGTGACCAGACGCCCGTTTCCAAGGCCTAGCCTATTTAAATAGACATTGACATTTGAGCCTGGATAGGCTTTTAAAAAATAATATTATATAACCATGGAGTTAAATAGTTACTGGCGTACTGGAGGCGCAGGGGTGTGGTCGGCGGTGTACAAGTTAGCATTTCAAATTGGTAGACATTTTGATTGTTTACTTTGGTAACCAGGTACCTAGGGCCTTAGGCGCTCCACGCTAAGAAAGGAGTTGGCGTGCGCTTTTTAACGGGTGAATTGTAGCCATTCAGCAGGCTCCAATTTAAATAACGATCGCTGATTGGCCCCGTCGAAAGCGCGCGCATCTCCTTTCTTAGCGTGGAGCGCCTATACACAGTTCTTTGTGGCAAAGTTTAACCTTGCTAGTAGTGGTTATTACAATCAAATGGCGAATAGGCTCAAACAAACAAACAGGATCGTGGACGTAATGTTTCCATTTGAGCTAACCTCCTTATCATCCAACTCCATGATATAACTATGAGTAGGCCCCCTATGTGTTGTATTTTAATGTACCTGCCTACAACAGCCTCTATACAACAAATGCCTAGAATCAATTTGTGGGAGAGTAGGGTGGGCTCATGTCTCTACTGCCTCAGCAAAAGGAAGGTTACATGTTTCAATCATGGAAATGTGGATGCAGTGCAAAACTAATAGTTATCTAAAAGTGCTTGATATCTGGGCCATTTCTCCTCATAGTCATACGTAATCTAGACTCTAGAGAATGCAAATAGCCTAGAGGCCTAGTACATCAAAATTTAACAGAAATTTCCATCAGGCTCGTCTCTTTCTCTATTTCATTAATCATTAGTAGGTAAACTCTCCCATAGGCTGTGCAGGTCTAATTGATAACATATGGAAATCAATTTAGAAATTTAACAAAATCCAAACTGTTGTCTGCATTCAAAACACACATAGGTAGGTAAGCTCTACCTATTGATCTGCTGTAGGAGAAAATAGGCCTAGTACAAAGGAGAAAACTCGCGAGGGAAAATGTCCCACTAATCAAGCACTTTAAGCAGAAATCACAACATGCCAGTGTAGGTAGTGTAATGAGAAGTTTACTTACAAAATGAAACATACACTGCTAGGCCTAGCCTAGGCTTACTCTAGGGCCCTAGGCTCTACAATACAACAGGCCTAGAAAAGTGAATCAAGAAAGAAACTTGGCCATGATGGAAATGAAATTTAAAATAAGGGCAGGCCCTAGATTGAAACCTTTAAAAAGAAAACACAAAGATAGGTTTAACTATAATTTGCAATTACATGCCTTTATGTAAATCAAAACGGCTACAATGCAACTAAATACCGGTAAGTCTGTTAATAGGCCTGGCAATAGTTGCATTGCATGCAATATGTTACACTATATTATAATAATATGGCCAAGTATTATTGTAGCCTACATAAAAATAATAGCAAATAAGTAGTTAAGCATTCCAAATAGGCTGCTGTAACAGTGACATACCACTTTAACTAGGTCTTTAGTGTAGCTGCTCCTCTCCAAAATGTCACAGGCCTAAGCATACTTGTTAGTTGGTACGTGGTATAACAAATTTTTGGTAGCAACAAGCCCGATCTTCTATGGGATGATCAAAATAAGTACGTAGGTAGTCGTTGTGATGTGAAAGAATCCATAAATTTGGTTACTGCCAAAGGTAAAGAATTCACCATTCAGTTTAAGAATGACACATTGATTAAAACAAATGGATTAGGTAGGGCCACAGCATAATAGTAGAAAGTTTTTTGGTAGGCCTAGCCACTAGTTAAGATGGAAGTCCCCTTGGGACGGTGTTGGACTCAATCCTCCAGAACGGGTACGAGGAGAAGTACGAACTTCTGCGGATGTCAACGTAGCCGAAGAGCTGGACGTGTCCGAGTTCCTTTCAGACGCTTTGTTCCGCTTTTCGTTGTCCCGCAACCATTGAAGGTAACTCTCACGTGCAACTTGCTCCTCGATTGCTTCACTTGTTGCCTCCCAATCTGTCGCACGTAGTTTGTCTTCCAGCATGGCCTGCTCAATTTCAAAATTCTCACTTTGATGTACGGCTTCCTTCACAAGGTTTCTATCGGCCGAGCCAGGAGAGTAGTTCGGCAGTCCCAAACCGACTCCGATTGTCGCTTTAAACGGATCCACGATACTGTTGTAATGTGAACCATATTGATACGACAGCCGAATGGGCTCGTTATCATTTTGGGTACGGCTACTATGGAATATATTGATTGGCTCTTCTCCATAAGAATAAACCTCGACAGTTCGGTTGTACATTTCGCTCATTGCCTGGATTTCAATGTGGTTTCCATGGGTGAAGTCCTGTCTTTTTCGAGCAATGTAGGTCTTGACATCTTCAGTAAGATAATGAGAGAAGTAGTCCTGGTTGGTTTCGATATAATCCATGCAATGATGACGTACCACGGAATGCATATCTTGATCTCCATACACTTGGTCAGCAACAGCTCGGAAGAGACAAGCACCATCCTTGCCCATAGCCTTGATTACATACCCACGCCTTCCCATTAATTTCTCAAACATTCGGTCTTGCTCCAGCCACTCATTATCCGTCTCGCATTCAGCAGGTTTGTGTTCATCCCCACTGTTGTATCCACCTTTGCTGTTTTCAGATTCTTCGACCACTGTCGACGAACCACTAGCTTTGGGCGAAGCAGGACTGGTACGACGACGTTTGCTCTGGCTAGTGCTACTTTCGTCATAATTGGGTGCATGTTTATCACAGGAATTAGTATGTGGCCAACCCTGTATAGGGTTTAAATGTTCAAGTCCTGGTGGTTCCGAGTTAGCAGAATGATTTGGCATTGGTCCCAAAGCCAAAGGAGGAATGGAGTTGGTCCCACCGTGATGATGCAAGGGTTCAGGAGGTTCTTCATTCTTGGCTTGGGGTGATTTCTTCTTTGGTTTGATTGTCATTGTGAACTTTCACAACTAAACTTCGGATATTATTTTAACTTTTAGCTAACTTTTCATCACTAAATAATGCTCGTAACTGCCCTAACGAGTATCAAATATGACACACAAATTCCCTAACCTTCACAACACAACAATGGAGGACTACGATGATGAATTTCCAGGAACAGGAAACAGCTGTTACGCCATCTCGTTGTAACTTCCGGCGAAGTAGTACGGTCGGTAATACGCAGTACAACAAACTACTTGCTCGGCATTACCTTCCAGTAGCTGGCGCTCCTAGCGTCAGTAGACCGAACCTAAAGGAAAGTGTGGCATCTTTGAAGTCTAGTTTTTCACAGATGAGGTATTTTAGATCTATCTTCTTTCGTTTCCTCACATTTTATGCGTCTATTTAGTTCTCAGGAATCGATTAAATATTTCATTCATAACAATACAAATTTTCGTGCTCGTGTTCATGTATTTTCGACTACAGGAATTCGGAAATATTCTATTGTATGTACTGTATTGTATGCATTGTATTGTACATTGTAGATCTCAGCAAGTTGAGGATTGTAGCTTAGCTCCTTTGCACATAATAAACAGCAGCTGTTTATTGTCTAACATTAATGGGTTTGGATTATCTATTGAAAACAGTCTCATTGCGAACTTCTTAGAAAATTTGTGAAATTACTACAAATAAAGCTGTAACAAAAACAATATATCACAAATGTGAAAAACAAAATGTAAGCCCTCTTGATTCGAAGAGACCTGTTATTATGAATTAAAAATTAATAACATTTTTATTTCTGGAAGTTATAATGGAATTCCAACCCCAACCGTAATATCTTTGAGTATGGAACCTTTGGTTATATACTCAATGGTAATATCACCTGTAAATTAATTTTATTTTTAGGTCATAGTTTCCAAGTTTCTTCTAAGATTGGTTCCCCAAGCAAATGCCAGCACAGTCAAACTGTGAATCCAAACTATGGTGGCCACCCCATTGTGAAACAAGGGGATGATGAGAAAGTAAAGCACACAATATTTCCTCAACATCCAACAGCCCCCCACCCCCAATATTGCCCCGCCTTGAGCTTGATCGAGTGCTCGTTGTACTTGAAACAAGGTTCCCAACAACCTGGGAAGTCAAAGAAAGTCAGATAATTATTAATAACTTATCAGGGAAATGTGTTAAACATTAGAATAAGTCGGAGAAATTGAGAAACGTATGTTTAAAACCCAAAAGTGCATTAAACGGGTGCAGGCAGGTGCAGCTAAGGGTAGGAGGAGGTACATAGTGATCGTTTCAGTAATAAAATATGTAATTTTATTCACTGAGATGATGTGTGGATTTATTTTGAGAGTTGCACCGTCGAGCGAAACAATTGTCAGGTATAGTTTCGAGTGTTTGTTGTCCGTCAGCTGGTTCTCATCTGAGCAGCCTCGCCCAGCCAACATGCCCCGAGTGCACTCGCTTCAATACAGATGCACTTGCATTAGTCTAATGGACTTGGAGATGCAACACGACCCATCAATCAATGTTACTGAGTGATCGATAGTTGTACTTTAGCTCGTGTGTTGATAAGAGAAAGCCTCACTCTCAGAGTGGCAATTACATTTCACTGACATGATTTACATTTCACATTTTACATTCGCGAACTTGGTTGGAAATTAAGTGCAATTATTTAGAAAAGTAAAAACATTGCTTTATACTTGTTACTTCTTGATTTATAAAAATTAAAATTGATCTTTCCAAAGCAATCAGCTCAAAGTCATGAATAAAACTTGTGGGGGTTTGAAAAGTTTGTAATTTTACAAAAACTGCTGAAGGCAGATTTTAATGTCTCTCTCTCTCTCTACGATGACGTGGGTTCGAATCCCACCACTCATCGTCTCGATTAGCCTTAGTTCTTAGTGCATTACTATGAGATTATCACCATCATCATCATCATCATCATCATCATCATCACCATCATCATCACCATCATCATCATCATCATCATCATCATCACATCATTATCATCACCATCATCATCATCATTATCATCATCACCATCATCATCACCATCATCATCATCATTATCATCCCATTGGAATACCATTAATTTATTTCAGAAATTCAGGTATTTCGGGTACAATATGAAATTGTATTTTTTTCTATAATTTTAATATTTTTTCCGGGGCATTATTATATTATTATAATAAATATCCCGAGTGTCCCCGAGTGTGCACGAGCGAGACCGAGCGAATGGCCGCCTGTCAGGATTCCTGGTCTCGGCGAATGTGACTCTGAATGTCGCCAACACTTTTTCCTCTCATCTCTCTCATGGGAACATTGCCGTGACAAATATGTTGAAACAATAATCCCTCATTCCGCTCCTAAGTGGATTCCGCATGGACATTCCGCGCTCGTAATGTCAACGCTCCAATAGGGCATTGTTTAACTTGTCAGTTTTTAAATCTTTTACGGGGTTTTTAAAGGTCATTAATGTAAGTAAATGGAATTTGAATTGTTTAGAAAATCCTGTTTTGAATTGCCGCAAATACTAATGCAGTGGCAATAAATAAATGAAAAGTTTAGGGCAAATGCTTAGGCTATGTTGCACCGTCAAAAAGATACGGTGGTATGTCAAAACTTTACTGGTTGATTGGGATCAAATGATGGGGGGGGGGGGGGGCCATATGTAAGTATTCATCCACTTTCCTATTTTGATAGTACGGCCTAAATGTTAATTGTGTAATATTTGTTTATAAATAAAATAAATAAATAAAATTAATTTAATTTAGAGTCTACCCACTCAGTTATATAACTGATTTTCAGTGGGGGACTTTAAATCAAAGCGACCAAGCCAACCCTGCAGGCCCCGACGCAATCGACGAGTGAGCGATAACCAACCAAAGATCGATATTTTTAATATGAAATATAGCAATCAGTGGTATGGACAGTGCGAACACCCGCGAATCAACGCCAGAATCAACAGGGCCGATTCAGAACAACTCTGAAATTTATTATGTGCTTCGTTGCTAGGACGGCTCTAAAGTCACCGTTTACAAACTCCTAAGACAAGAACTGATGGACTGAAGTCCAAATCAGAAGTTAAAAAACTTCTGACTTTAGCGGGAAGCGAACCCTGGACCTTCTGCATTGGAAGCAGATACGCTAACCACAAGACCAACGAGCCACACAAAAGTGTTTAAAGTGTTTACTGCGACAGCGATAACGTTTCTGTCAATAGATCAATAATACCCTTGTAGTTTGTGTTTTGGACAACAATTAATTACACACACAGCATTGTATTCCGAGAAATTCGCGCAAGAAAGGCTACTTTCAAAATAAGAAATCCATTAGATTAGTGAAATGTTTCTCAGAAGACATTAGTAAAGTTGTTGTATAATGTCAATATTAATTGTCACTAACTATAGCCGTCCTTTAAATTGCTAATAAAAGTAATAATAACTATTTATTTCCTAAGAAATGAATTGGAAAGTATGACTCGCTCCCGAATCTAGCAATACCACCACCGACTCAAAGTACTTGAATCTTTCGTGGCCAACTAGTTTTTAATGTGAGGGTGGTTTGAGAGGACTCATTCCCTCCATTCTCGGATAAACCTTCAGTCCGAGTTGCCGGTTCCTACGGGATTCGAACCCGGGACTTCCGCCAAGCATGTACAAGCTGTACTTGTGACTATAGTACACTCGAGTACCAGCCATGTGCGGCGAGTGTACCGTACGTCCCATCTCACACATCATGTCACCTAACGTGTTATTAGCCCGTAATATACGACCCTGGCTATAGGCTGGGTGTGAGTTGGAGTCGGTCACACCCCCTCAATGTCTGACACAGCTGATTGGTAATTATCACATTCTAGACGCCACTAATTGCGCACATGTGTCTGCGGCCACGGTCATACGGGGCTTGGCCGCGGGAGACTTTCACACTAAAACAACCAGATAGGAAATAAACGGGGTTTTACAAAGAGGCCACAAATTAGTATAACATATTATATTTTTAGGTCGAATTCAACAAAATCGTTTAGATTATGTTTGCGAAAAAAATTGCAAACATTTGTTTGTAATACTGTTACATTCTCTGTTTCTTTAGGTACAAAAACAATTTGTTCTTCGCACGGGAAATGTAAAACAAACACTTGCTGCCTAGATAAAGACAAATAATACTCGGCCGCTCATGCTATAAGTTACAATCCACTATATTATAATGAACCATAAACTAAACTAGGAAACGCTCAGTTGGACGCGTTGATAAGCGAGCACGTGCTATAGCTAGACCCACATTGCACATTTTTATAAATTTTCAATTTACGACGTTTCGCGTTTCCAGTATTATTTATTATTGCCAAGGTATTTGGGTAAACCCGTATGTAAATCTTTACTTTGTGGATAAAATCCACCGCCATCTAGAGGACCTTGACTCATGGGGAAAATATTAAAACTCTTTGGTGACAAATAATAGACTGCTTCCTCGAAAGTATTTTGATTACTTCTAGGTGGCAGTGCATTTGAAACTTCGCGCGTCTTTTCGTTGCCATGGCAACGTTACTTATGATACTAAGGCAATCTCCATCTACACTACTTATCGGATCAAACTAAAATTAACATATTCGTGACCGGACGGACATTCTAAATGATTTGGCTATCTCAGATTTTGTCGCCGGTTAGTTTGAAAAAAAACTTTTCGATTAACTTTAATGTAACTTTTTAACTTTTTGAACGATTTTGCCACAAAACTAATGGCATTCAATCGAGAACAAAGCCTGCGGATGGTCAAAATTTCAACTCGATCCGAGCTCCGTTCGAACGTTATGGCGAGACATACAAACAAAAAAAAAAACAAACAAACAAAAACAAAAAAAAAAACAAAACGAGTGACAAATTTTTCCGGCAGAGTCAAATGGAAACGCTCGCTTCGCTCGCTTAATAAGAGAAGTTGTGCTTGTTCAGGAAGCGAATCTCAAGTAAGACGATAACTCCTGTGAACGTTAGTTTGGGGGTGTTGGTTGAGACCTAAATTTGCATTCCTCTCATGCACCTCTTCAGGCGTGAGGGGGGGGGGTGGAGTTGGGCGGACGTAATGTCAAGTTTTGTATATATTATGAGTAGTTGTTTTGTTTTTTAGCCTACACGTTAGAAGATTGGCGAGAGATCGACCATGCTAAGATAAACTTCTCCTCTGTAGAGTTGGTCAAACAAAAACAACAGTGGGTTAAAAAGTGCTTGATTTGTGAATAACAAACTGGTCAAATGTTATAATGTGCGGGGGGGTTAAAGCTTGTCTTCATGCAATCACTCGCCCTATTGTAAAATAGCTTCTGAAAAATTTGTTTAAATGTTTTTTTTTTGTGTTTGAAAGTCATTGAGTTTTGACTATTTTTATAATTTTGTTAAGGTAAATAAAAGGGGTAGACCAATTCATTCACATGAATATGGCCATGGGGCACTACAGTTTCTGACCAACTAACTACTGTATCACTTCAATGTGAAGAAAAAATACACCTTTTAAAAAGATTTTCGAAAGTAGCTTATGTATATTTATTGCTTGCAATATATTATATTCTATTGGTGAATAATGTAAATTGAATATTATTTAAAAAAAAGCAATGGTGCATATGTAATGTAACGTGAAAGTGACTCAATGATAATGGGTAAACCTATCGTTTTAAAAAAAATAACTATTCGTAAGTGATTTAGTATCCACTATTCCGAGCACATACTTTTACATTCCGAGCCTAGTGTAGTGTTATAATAGTCTAGTGTCCATGTAACCTACACGTCTTGCAGTCAGTTGGATAACTATACGGATTAGTATCATTCTAATGGAATGACTAACAGATATTCATAATTTGATCTTAAATTTCAGCCGTCAATAATTATAAACGAACCATAACAAAGTGGACACGTCCAAGTCCCAAGGTTATGAATCATCTATTTATAAATCCTGGCCCCGCCTTGGAGTTAAAATCGCGATAAAAAGCCCCGGGAAGATCTCAAGTGTCTATTGCCAAAAGATGCTCCTCGACATGTAGGTGCATGTAAATGCTAATACTTAACTCGGGGTCTATACTCTCTACTCTCCATACGCTTTCTACAATGGGTAGACCTTAAGAATGTCACACCTACAAAACTATCTAATTTTGTAGGTGTGGTCAGTTTTCTGAATATATTTGAACGCTCCGCAATAATTTATGGAAATGGCATTTCAATTAACTTACATCGGCTATAAATATTGACAAGATATTCCTCTGTATGTTTTCTTTTATATTGAGTAGCATGCAATGAGTTGTAGTGTTGTAAAGTGGTAAAAGTGTTGGGAATGCGGTACATGATGTATTGAGTGCGAGGGGTGTTGGCACGAGGCGAGAGCACAGGTGGCTGCATATGCACGGGAGAGGAAGACATTATACACTCACTTATGCAATAACGATACTGTGGCCATTGCTCCCTTGATTAACTTGAAGTTTGTTTTTATGTAGGAAAGCTGTTTAGAGACAATTCGCCACTCTTCCACTGACTAACGAGGTATGGGAGGAAACTAGAAAATAATTTGACTTTTGACTGAGGAAATGCCTTGGAAAATACTTGTGCTGGACACGAATGTTTACAACAAACGGTTGAGGTGGCAAACCCCTTTCTGAAACTAAAAATCACAATGTTGGTGAGATTTATTTTACCAAGCAGCCAATCGCCATAAAATATATTTCACTAAATAACTAGTATATGTCCAAAATGTGATTTAAACAAGCAAAGATTGTATTAGTATAGTGACGTATTCCATCACATAGTACACACGGTTTGGATCCATATAAATACAACTAAATCCCCTCATTCGTATTTCTATTCTATAAAGGCTGCTACACGTGGCCCAGCAACACGTGCTACATTCTTCTCAGGTCGTCAAACAATGAGTTGAGAGGGTTCAATTAGCGAGCGGACTCAAACTGTCTGGGCCGTGTTGTTTGCCGGCTACCATGTAGGGCCTAGCTCTAGTACATACTAACACTGCCCCAGAGTACACTACAGGCGCACCTGGGGCAAGACTCAATGCTAGTGGCTTCATTGCGGTCTATTTCATTCCGAATATCGTGTTAAATCATAGAAAAATGATTCACCATTTGAAGTTGCCTGTTGTTGAACTTTTAACGTCCCTACTGATGTCCAAAGATACCGTAGATTTTGTTTTGTTTTCGTTAAAAAAGTGATTTGGTCTTTGAAACTTGAAAGTTATTTGTCCCCCATGGAAGTTCGTATCTTGTGGTTCTAAGGGAAATGGGCCTTGTTCTAATCCTGAATAAGGCATAGATAGATTATTGTAATTGTCAGTCATCTTTATCTGCACCGAATACCAGAGACTTTGGGCAAGAACCCCCTGCCTATTTCACCCCCGTCTGGGCCCGGGGTAGAATAGGCCCAGAGCATGGCTCTGCTGATCGTAAAAGGCGAGGAAAGAAGCAAAGTCCATCTCACAGGGGAGTATTTTACTCCCCGAAACTAGGAGCGAGCTCTGGACGTCGACGTGCGACTCTCCCCTTCCATCCCCTTGTCTGTGGCTGGTTCTGCCCAGCACGGGTCTGTCCTCCCACATCCTCCCCTAAACATCGCAACACTCTCTGGAATCTTGTCTTATGATGACGTGATGTTATGATCACCCAGACATCCTAGCACCGCACCCTCCTGTAGCTATAGTTTTAGTTTTCCTGGCCCACCTCTCCACACATTGTTGCGTTCGCCATATCAATCACTGGTGTACAACAGGCTGTAATTACAAGGATTGCAGTTATTCCACTAACTTATGATTTATGGCCTTCTTCGGATGTTGCCAAACTAAGTTGCGCAATCTCCTTCTGTCAGCGTAGCGTGCGTGATATATCTTCAGGGATATTTCACAAGGTTACTGACGATGACTTAAACTAGACCGAAGTCCAACAGTAGGAAGGCGCTGGGTGCAGGTAATACAAGCACTGGAACCCAGCACGGGTGGCGTATCCAGGGGGGCTTGGGCCCCCTACCGAAATACCAGCTTAAATATTATATTATGCAAATCATAAAATTTAATTCGTCTATTCATTTTTCTTTTTTTTCTTGCAGCAAAGTCCCTTAACTTCTTCTAAAACACATAAAAACCACTTAAAATACCCATTATTTTAAAAATTGCCTGCGACGCCATTGTGGGGAGGTATCTCCCCCATTGAGTCGTTCTTTCAAGCCCCCCCCCCAAATAATTTCCTGCATATGCCACTGACAGAGCAAAGTTCACTGTTAGGTCTCGTCATCAACACTAATGGTGGAGGTGCCGGGCACATACATGCGCGGATCTTGTAAGCCCCGCCTCATCAACACTGATGGTGGAGGTGCCGGGCATGTGCGCGGATCTTGTAAGCCCCGCCTTCCTAACCCTCAGGCTCACCGAAAACATTCGGCATCATCCTTGTTGAAGAGAAATGGCAAAAAACGATCGAGTTTTTATCGTGAGATGCAAAGTTGAATTGTGTACCAACCTCACAGTTTTCTCTCCATGGCTTATTGAAGTAAGTAAATATCTGATGCCTCTAGAAGAGCTTGGCTTCTAGAGGATCTATAGTCACGTGTGCAGATATTGGAATGGAGAACGAATGTGTCTAGACTGGCTAGGCCTGCTCACAGGTAGTGAAGATTAGTTCTAGATCTGTTCGCTGTAAAATGTGAAAACTGGATCTGCCAAAGAGATGACCGTGATGTGTTCAAGGTAGATTCCTAAAAATAATTATGTTTTTGAAAAAACAAGAACTCAATTAATAATGTAATGTATATTATTTTTATGGCGCTTTTTGAGCAAAGAACATCTGGAAACTCCATGTCAAAATAATTGTAGCTTCCGATAGTTCCCCTGCAGAAAACAGTGTGCCCCCCCCCTTCTAAATTTATCCCCCCCTCCCCGTTAAAACCTCCAACCCAGACAAAGGGTTTGCCCCGCGCGCGCACCCAATGAGCCTAATGTGGCCACGGAGAATAACCACACGGATCTGAGTTTTTGTTCCGTGTTTTATTTGTTTATTTCACGTGTGAGGTTCCACATGACCGGAGCGTTATGAAATTACGTATTATTCTCTGAACGCGTCTTAAAAAGCCGTTAAATAAAAGCAAAGAAGCCGCAATGACCGAGGTAGGCACTTAATTACGGAATGCTACAGGCCGGGGCGAACAATGGCGAGCTGTGATTGCTTAGGAGAAAGAAATCCAATGCACTCCAATAAATCCACATTGTTCATCTTTCTTGTGGCTTCTCTGACAATGCGGACTGTGGACGTAGAATGGTTTGTGCAAACATCAACGACTGCTTTTCACTTCCTGCATATTGTTTTGATCACTGAAATGTATCTAATTAGGTGCCCGTTAGGGCGTCGCAGCCAAGCCGCGGTGCGCTACACACTCAGGCACCTTATACAGCAAACAGAGTTGGGGTGATTTCGAGGTGTCACCCAGCCATCATGAAACGTGATGTGAACTTGAAAACTATCAAAATCTAGGGGATTTAGGTACCCGACAACACATGCCAAATTTGGTTGGGGTACGAGCATTCCTTCTTGGTGAAAATATGACTTGAAACATGCTCAAAATCACTTTAAGGACGTTAGTTACTACTGGCTACTACTATCTAATTCGTCAGTTTCAATTGCCCAGCGATTCTGACCAAACGGGTGGGGCTACAACGTTCATATTTTACATGGACATTAAGGTAATAGTGATGTAGGGTAGATGACCGACAGTGTTGGCTCGGGCGCTAAGCGCTCGACTCTGATTCGGGAGGTCCCGGGTTCGAATCCCGTCGAGACCGGCAATCCTGACTGAAGGTTTTTTCCGAGGTTTTCCTCAGTCGTTAAGGCGAATGCAAGGGATTGAGTCCTCTTAAACAGCCCTCGGACATCCCTTCACAATTTCCTATCCGCACATACCTAGTTCACCTGAAGAGGGGCTAATTGCACCCTATAACAGGTTTCCCACGATAAAAATTTAAAAATTTTTAGGGTAGATGAGCTTGGCCCTTTTTTTAGATCTCATTTCTTTTGAGTGTGTAAGGTTTGGCTGTATTTTTACAAGTTTTTGTTATGTGTGTAGGGCCTACTTGAAACAATTCTTTCTTTCTATTGGACGAGAATATTTATTTATGAGAGGCTTAAAACTTAGATTCAACGATATGCAATAAATTGGAAAATTATTTTAAAAATTATGCTCCATGCGTAGAATTTTCTAGAGAAAGAAGAAGAAATTTCTCGTAAGTAAGCTTGGGGACACTTGAGCTAGATGTCCCTCTTCAGGTGTCCCATGAGGTATATTGTAGTTTGATAATTGTGATGCTAATGTTCTAGAACTGTTTGAGAGGAAATGAATGAAGAAAACCTCGTAAAAAACTTTCAGTGTGGATTGCCGGTGTCATGATGCGAACCCAGGACCTCCCGATCAGAATCTCGCGCTGGCGCTTTAACATCACTTTATTGTGACTCCAATGCACGTTCTATTTTTGTTTTTTAACAATGCCCTAGTTAATCACGAATTTAAAGAGATAACATTTTAGAGATAGACGAAAGCATGTGTCCTAGTTCCTAAAGTCGCCCTGGTATTTGCGAAATTAGTTTTTTGTCCTGATCAGGAAGCAAACTACAAACTAATCAGTTCATCAGAGGACAAAGTAGGGCAGCGTCATAGACGTCTCTGTGATGAAACATGGACTTGCTGCACCCAGGATCCAAACAATCGACACTGTTTTACATGCGCACCGTGTCGGTTGTCTGTACCAGTGTAATTACAGGAGATGGTGTACACACCTTGAAGATGCGTTTCTCTGTGTGTGTTTCTCGTGGAATGTCGGCATCACCACACATGATCACATGGACTTATCACAGATAGTACATTTACTATTACACTGGGTGAGCTCGGGCAAACGTTCTTCACAATGATAAATATACATTTCAAAATAGTTTGATCGCCAAATCCTGCGAATATCACAAAAGCTTGGGCCACTGTTTGACCTCTATTGCGAGACAACCCGTCGTCTCACTCGTGGCTTCAATTAACATGTGAACTTCTTCCTCTTGAGTAACTCCACAAATAAACGACGTCGCAAGCAACTTATTTCCTCAAAACACATTTCGTGGCATGAGCACAACTCTTTCCTCACCTCTTAGTCATGTTACTTACCTTTGTTTCTCCTTGATAGCGTTGGGTGTTGTTGCTCGAGGCTCGAACCACGGACCGCGCGGCGACTATGAACTCGAGCTGGCGCAACTGTATTTCACTTACCTCTGCCTTGCCATTTTATATCAAATGTATCATCATCAACAATAATTATTTTTCACTTGCAATCCAGTTTTTACTTGTCGATACATAACTTACGAATAACATCCTAAACGTTTTTAATTTTTCGGGGAAATATTACCAGAGTAATTCAATTTCAGCAATTTAAATAGATACATAACAATTGCCAAATTTGTGGTTTATATTTGTGGTTGGTTACGGGACTCATGTGCACCAACATACCGAGTAAGAATATGAACACATTTACCTGCCACTCGTGCCCAGGCTGCCAACCTTGAGGTTCCTCATACAGTAGTCGGGGCTCTTGGTGACGTATATGAGATCGTCCTGGTTGTAGGACCCCATGGTGGGGCTGGCGGGGAGCAGCTTCCTTCCCGCCCCCACCCTCCTGCTGACCACCTGGAAGAGAGAGAGAGTCGTACGTTAGGTCGAGTAGAGAGGGTTGACGTGTACCCAAGGAAGGATGCATTGTCAATTATCAACATCTGTACGTGTATTTACCAGACGAAATGTGAGGAAAAGAAGACTCTTTTTGACATTTTAACAACCAAAAGATGTAACTATCTGTATCCATGGCAATAGTTGCCAAGTTGTGCAAAGTTTCCTACAGCTGTGCAATCTTGTGGAGGAACAAGTTAACTAGGACGATTTCATTTTACGGAACTTTTGTGGACCTAAGGAATAGGTTCCTTTCGAGGAATTCCCAAGAACGAGAACGTCACCTATAGTTCCTTTTTGACAAGGTAACTTAACTGTTTAAAGTTCCTTATTGTGTCGAGCTTGGCCAAGACTGCACCAGATGTGTTGTCAGTTGGTCGTATATTAGGAGAAAAGTGTCTAATGCCATGAGTTCTACAGTTTTAATGCTCTGTTCCTTCCACCATTGCACGAATGTACTTGCCTCTGTGGCCATTGAGAACCTCCTCTTGAGCTTCTCCCCGACCTCAGAGAACCTGGGCAGTGATCTCCAGCAGGTCTTGATGTTGCAAGAGCCGGACACGCCGTGGCACTTGCACATGGTGACTAGGCTGGACTCCACGGCCTGTCAGGGGAGGGGACAGTCAGTGAGATGTTTCACAGTTCAAACAAACAAACAAACAAACTATCTAACTAATACTAATACTATATAACCAGGACTGGACTATCTAAAGGAGTAAGAAAATTGCTGATTGAGAAAAGGAGAGGAAAATCGGACGATTGCATCACATCTCCCTTTCCAGAGCTCACCAAAACTTGTAATTCCTTTGTCCTTACCTTACCAACGAATTCACTTTGATCTTACATTTGGTAGAAATATTATGTTATAGTAAAATACCCACTTGCCTATCAACAGGTTTATCTAAAACTGGTAGATTGTCGGTGACGTTGAGCTGTACCTCCCTAAACTGCATTGTGATCAATAAATAAATGGAAAATCAAGTTGCAAATGAATAGAGAAAATCACACATCAAAATCCTGCTTCGTTCATTATGAGGAAGGAAATGACGACTGATGAACACTTTCAGATACAACATTCAAGTCGCTGAAGAGTCAAGGGTGACAGTTGACTTACCCTCCTCCCTGCCCGGTTGTTGTGGAGATTCACCGCTGCCACCATTGCCCTGATCTTCTTTCTTTGTCTTTCTTGTTCGATCCTCATGTGATCGACTTCACTCACTAACGCATTGTCTAGTCTCGACTCCGCACTCTGTTCAACTCTGTTTGCGTATGAAGCACCACCGACTTTCGGATCTTCGGTGTGGCCAAAATGTCCCCTCCCCACTCGCCTAGCACCATCACTACTTCTGTATACTTGAGAGTTCCTCCGCTGCTGTCGCACGGTCACTAAAATAAGAAAATAATATAAGGAAAAAAATATCTTTACATATAGCAATATGGCGGTAACTTTAAATATGAGTTGAAGGTATTGTTACACAGTTTAACCAAATTTTTTTTCTACATTGATAACGTAAATCCAAGAATTTCTTATTGACTAATTGCACAACTCTTTGCTATGCAATACTTTTACTTTGCATTACTGCACCGGACTTTTCATGTCAATGTCCACCTACTTTTGAATCCAAAGTTATAGTTCTTCACATATTAATACAGTGACTTGGTTGGACTTGGTGTTTTAAAAGATATTTTTTGCTTTGCTCCGTGTACCCACCTCTGGGCTCCTCTGTGGTCGTGGTGGTTATTTTCTCCCTCCCCTTCTTCTCGGGATCCGCTGTCATCCGCTCCTCCGAGTCTGCGAACTTCTTCCCGAACTGCGAGCCCCACTTGACGTTATCCCCACATCCCCCCCACTTGAAGTTCCCGTTGGGCGGGTCTCGTGGGGGGGAAGAACAGGAGCAGAGAAACAGGGAGCCCGTGGCACACCCCCGGGAGATGGTGAAGGCGATGGCCGCGGAGCTCAGTGCGTAGACGTACGCTTGCTCTCGGGTGCCTGGGGGAAAGACCGGTGTTTCTTTTAGCCTAAGGTGGACTTCAGGTAAAGAATGGCCTAGAGGGGAAGCATTCTCTACTGCCCAATCCCAAGTTCTCAACCGACCAAATTCTCAATTGGCCGAAAACTCAATTCACCGCAGTTCAGTTGACTGCAGTTTTGTTAGGTTAGAGGTTAGTTTGCCTTGAGACATATGGTCAGTCAGGTTTCAACTAACCTAAGTCTTAACTGACCGACCATTGCGAAACCATGGGAGATCAGTTTCAGTTGAGACTCAAAACTGGCCAGTCGAGATTTCCGCAAGTTGAGATTTTGATTTGTTGAAACGTACCTTCGGAGGTACATTCAATTTTCCACCGTCAGTGCACATATAAGAAGAGTCAGAGTTACATTTCATAAAGTTAACCTTGCGGGTGTCAAATCTCATACCTGAGGTCAGGTCCGCCGAGAACCTGGGCGCCGCCTCTATGGAGGAACAGTTCCACCTCCGGTCAGAGAAGACGGACTGACAGGTGGTCGTCGCCTGGGTCGCCGCCTTCACTATGTGCGGCATCGCGTCCACAGAGGTTCGGCACAGCTTGACCTGGCGTCGCGCTAGCCCCGCCTGCAGACGCGCCTCACGGCACGCCGAGCTCACGTTCCACTGTAAACTAGACTTGCGTAGCGCCCTGGAACGAACAAACAAACGCTTACATTGCTTGGTTTATCTGGTTTTGGGGCGCGTCAACCGCTAGGTCATTATGCGCCACTGGAGGAATTGAAGGTCTCATGCTATAGTCACCCGTCTGGGCTCGGGGTAGAATTAATTGGTCCAGAACATGGCTCTGCCTCTGCTGATCCTAAAAGAGACAAAGTCCATATCGCAAAACATCAGCTACTTCCAGACCCAAGGCCGGATATCACTTTACTGTGTGGGTGGGGGGTTTTTCTGCCCGGTTCATTTGAAAAGAGCGAAAATCCGTGAAGCTCGTGGTGAGCTGTGGCCTTGGCGGGCAGCGAAGGGGGGGGGAGCCAATCCCAGCACAGCCTGCACCCTCGCACCCTTGTTAACGACCCTTTTACCACCCCAATTTTAATCGTTTCTGACCTGAATAGCAGGTGCATGTTGCCATAGTTTGCATCGGTCTTCTGTTCAAACACAAACACATCTTCACACACTCATCTGGTAGAGGTCCGAGCAATATATGGCAGCACTGGGGCTATATTTCAAACTGCCCGCGCTCAAATATGCCCCCTACAAACTTCAACCACTACGTCCGGTTTGGTTCCTTTAAAAGTTAACACCAAGTTAGTATAGTATTTAGGGGAGTGTTATGGGCCTATTCTCCAAAACAAGAGGCGAGCTCTGGTGGCTCTGGTGGCCGCGACGTGAAGAACTTTCCCCTTTCCTCCCCTCGCTCGTAACTGGTTCTGATCAGCATGGGACTCTTCTCCCATTCCCAACATACTCTACGTTATAGCTGCTCCATCGGAAGTTTGCAGGTGGTAACGTCACCGGCGGGCTAGTTCTAGCCAATCAGCGACCCTTAATTAAAATACCGATCGCTCATTGGCGCGCGCGGCCCCGCCGATGCCGCTAGCATCTGCATTCTTTCAATGGAGCAGCTATATATAGTGGCGCAATGACCTAACGGTTGACGCGCCCTTAAACCAAGTCAACCAAATCCATGCTGGCAGGAACCAGCCATCGGTAGGGGGAGGAAAAGGGGGGGTTCACATTCTCATGTCGTGGTCGTCATCGTCTTTACTCTTTGTGGTCGTTCTATGGTGTCATTGTCTCGTCGTCGTTGTCAGGGTGGTCGTCTGGAGGTGGGGGAGGGGTCCACGTCGACAACTGCTTGATGGAGAGCTTGCGTCATTTTATAGTTTATACTGGATTTACTTTTGCCGTATTATGGCTCTCTCGCCATCAAATTCCAACTCGCAACCTTCTCGTGGTTTGGCCCGTGATTACTGATTAGGGGAGTTTTTCTCCCTGAAACTAATGGCGAGCTCTGGGTCGTCGTCGGGGAACTTTCCCCTTCCCTTTGACTACCTCCCCGACGGCGACGACAATGACATCACGGACGGATGAGATGATGACACAGACGGAGACGACCACGACGTGGGGGCAGGCCCGTATTAACCATTATAGGCTAGCTAGGCCTATAGCCTAGGGGCGCAAGCGAGGGCGCAAGCTCTCAGAGGGCGCTCTTGCAACAAAGTTGCCTTGTTTCGAGTATGGACTGCACAAAAATTACATCATTTTGGTATTGTATTTAGCCTACTACTTTTTTCTAAAACCCACCAAACGCATTCTAAAAACCTGATTTTCAACATTTTCGCCTGCGGCGCTATTGTTGGGGGCCCCCCAAGCTCCCCGTGCTTGGCCAACGAAAGTACAAAATTTAATTTTTGTCCCTCCCACCCCCCTGCCAAAATTCCAGCGGGCGCCCATGCAGGTAGGTAGAACCAATACAGGGGGCGCTTAAAATATTATAGCCAAGGGGCGCCAAATGCTTTAATCCGGCCCTGAGTGGGGAAACCCCTGCCCTCCCCATTCGCTTGTGGCTGGTTCTGACCAGCACAGGCCTGTCCACCCCTTGTTCCCCCGCGTCACCCCTTACGTCCCTCCCTTCGTCTCGATTAGCCAAGTTGCAAAAATATGAGACGTTATAAGCAATATCCAATCCAATCGAAGTCGAAACGGTAGTGAGTATCGGCGTAAGACCGCATACCGGTATAAATTTTCAATGGTAGGCCAAGCTGAGAAACAGTTCAAAAAAACCTTAAATGAATACTGTCATTTGTCAAGTGAAATGGAAGCTAATTACTCCAGCGTGGAGGAGGATTGGAGTCCCGCCGTGGTCGTTGGGTGAACCATCTCCCCTCCCCCTCCCAACTTGTTGCAGTGATCGATCCGAGCGCTCGCCGTATCCCCTCCACTCCTCTAGTACCAGCGTGCGCTCTCATCTTCACAACAGCCTCGGTGGCGCAGCTGGCAGCGCGTAAGTCTCATAATCTTAAGGTCGTGAGTTCAATCCTCACCCGGGGCAGTTTTTTTGCCCTTTTTCCTTCATATCATTGGATTCCTTTTACCATTTGCTTCGGAAAACTTCAAACCTTTTTCTTCTGCGATGAAAACTTCGCTACTTATCCCGTACAAACAATACGATTTTAACAATCGTCATTGTCGAGTCCATTGTTAACATTTCATTCTCTCCAAACGTTAAAACAAAAAAACTCGATTGACCTGGGATTGAACCCGGGTACCCGCTTGCCGAAAGTTGGTTGAATGAAAGAGGAACTTGAATAAAAAATGGAAAAAAGTTTTGACTCGACAATAGCTCGTTTTTGGCCACTATATGCAAATTTTAGGTCAATAAGAATAGCAAAGTTCTATGTTCAACCGTGCAATACTTAATTTTGAGCTATGTTTTTTTATTGTTTAAACACACCCTTTGTCTCTCTCCGCTACGAGTATAAGGGAAAATAATTTTCTGGAATAACGTTTGATGAATGATCTTTTTCGTCCACCGGTTCAAAACTTTTATTTGTACCATGTGACAAAAAAAATCGCACATCGAGCATTATTTCAGAAAATTGTTTTCCCTTATACTCATGTTGTCACAAAGGTGTGTTTGAACAATAACTAGGAAACGCTCAGTTGGACGCGTTGATAAGCGAGCACGTGCTTTAGCTTAGATCCACACTGCAACATTTTTTTAATTTTAAAATTTACGACGTTCACGTTTCCAGTATTATTATTATTGCCAAGGCATTTGGAAACCGTGTTTAAATCTTTACTTTAAAATCCACCGCCATCTAGAGGACCTTGACTCCTTGAGAAACTATTAAACTCTTTGTTGACAAATAATAGAACTGCTTCCTCGAAAGTATTTTGATTACTTCTAGGGTGGCAGTGCATTAGAAACTTCGCGCGTCTTTCGTTGCCAATGGCAACGTTACTTTTGTTAATGTAATTTCCATCTACACTACTAATCGGATCAAATAAAATTAACACATTCGTGACCGGACGGACATTCTAATGATTTGGCCACCTCAGATTTTGTCGCCGTTGAGTTAGAAAAAAAAAACTTTTTGAACGATTTTGCCACAAAACTAATGGCATTCAATCGAGAACAAAGCTTGCGGATGGAGAAAAGTTCAACTTCGATGCGAGCCTCCGTTCGACCGCTATCATGAGCCAAAAAAGCTGCACGACTTTCCGTTGCCATGGTAACCGTACTTTGTTATAATGTAATTTCCATCTACACTACTTATCGGATCAAAATAAAATTAACATATTCGTGACCGGACGGACATTCTAAATGATTTGGCTATCTCAGATTTTGTCGCCGTTGAGTTTGAAAAAAAAACTTTGGATTAACTTTAATGTAACTTTTTAACTTTTTGAACGATTTTGCCACAAAACTAATGGCATTCAATCGAGAACAAAGCTTGCGGATGGTGAAAATTTCAACTCGATCCGAGCCTCCGTTCGAACGTTATCGCGAGACATACAACCAAAAAAAAAACAACAAACAAACAAAAAAAACAAAAAAAAAACAGTGACTATTTTTTCCGGCAGAGTCAAATGGAAACGCTCGCTTCGCTCGCTTAAAAAACATATTGCAGCTCAAAATTAATTGTTGCACCTAGAACTTTAATTTTCTTATTGCCCAAATTTGCGTATGGCCAAAAAAAAGCTTTTTCAAGTCAAAAAAACATTTTCCCCTCTTTTATTCAAGTTCCTCTTTCATTCAATCAACTTTCAACCCTTTTCCTTTGACTTTCAAAATATCGGTAAGAGTGCTCTGGAATACATGTTCTGTACATGGGTTGTTCACGGCCTGTTCAATGTGTCACGGTTGTAAAGAGCATTCCCATTGGTTGTTTGACATGAGTCCACCTCCAGCATTGACGAGAAGTATGCACGTGTTGCGGGAGGCGGGCATCGAACTGGCACTCGCGCGTCACTCACTCATGAGCCACCTCTGTGATGACGTCAGCTGTCACTGTCGGTGAGATAACGTGTGTACACTGTATAGTACAACAACCATTGAGTGTGTACAACACGGCTTCGTTTCTAAACAAAACATCAGCGCTCTGGGTGGCGTGGGAGAGAACTCACTGATCTGATACCACGAGCGAGTGTGAAACCTTTGTGTCCGTATCTTTATTGTCCCCCCACTCAAACGGAAGTTCGGACAGACGAAAAAAAATGATCTAGCTCGCTTTTTACCAGGACATTATGTCAATAAAAAAAGAGGGGGTTCAAATAGAGAAATAAAACAAAATAATATATTATTCTGTTTCTGCTTCGCGAACGCCTCGATAGATGTGCAGATTTTACCATGTCCGTCCATGCTTTCGTACATTAGCAAAATCGTAATAGTGTGACTTTCATGAAACCGTTATGAAACATATCTTTAATTGCATATATCTAAATAACCTACATATTTTGAGCTTTGAAGGTACCCTGAAAGTTTCATCAAGATTTAATAGACATCTCCCGGTAGAGAGCTAACAAAATTGCATAAAAAATCTAAAACCCCTTTACATACTCTTCCAGATCCAACTATATTGTTCAATATATAAAATTCCCACGCGTATTCAATTGGCTTCTTGCTACTTCATTCTTGATTTGCGGTCGACCCGGGTTGCACAATCCATTACTTGCAGTTATCGTTAAAAAAACATCCATCCCGATCGGGGCTTCAACCACGGGTACTCCACGATTCCAGGTCGTGCGAGTATAGCCAACCATTGACCAACGATGTATGATGGAATGGATCACAACCCAAAAAGCAACTTCCGCCTACGGGGTTTCCCGACTAACCAACCCGAGAAAAAAACTTCTTCATTCTTTGATTCTTTTTTTTATTTGTCAGTGCTTTGAAAGATAAATAAGCAAAGTCCAATCTCGGTAAAGCATTGTTAGTGTAGGGCAATATTTCAATATTTCCCGAAACATGTATAGGCGCAGAAGCTCTTGCCTCCCTTGAACGAAACCGACGAGACTAACTAAAATAAAAAAATCAAATAACGATGACTACGACGTGAAACCCCCCTCTTTCTTCCCCCTACTCGCTCACTCGTCGATTGCGTCGGGGCCTACAGGGTTGGCTTGGTCGCTTTGGTTTACTGTCCCCCACTGAAAATCAGTTATATGACTGAGTGGGTAGACTCTAAATACGATTTTATTTTATTTTCCTGACCAGCATGGAATTTCCACCCCATATACCCTCGGATAGAGTGACGCATTATGACCAAACGGTTGACGCACCCTTGAACCAAATAAACTATAACTTCATCAAATACCTTCTTGCATGGGTTTGCCCATTGGTTTACTTACATCTGCGCAGTTCAGATCTTTGGCACAAATATTACTGCACCAACAACTTTGTCCTAAGTGGAATGTCTGCCTAATATATTATACCTACACTTCCAGGACACTTTTGCATTTCCTTTATACACCTAACACGCTTCAGCCATTAAGATTTGATTTCTCTCTCACTGCAGAAACTACATTTAAAGTCATTTATTTAATGCCTGTATTAATTTATGTTCTTGAATTCACACGTGTCCGCTCTCTGCCACCATCATAACTTAGGCTGAGTTAAACTTGACCACAAATGTCCATTATAGGCCTACGACTGTTCTTCTAATGTTGCCTTTAACATCGCCTGTCCTGTACATTGTTGTACGTGATTAACGTACGGATAATTTAGTAGTAAAAGTACGTCCTAATCAACTGCCACTCTACAATTATTATCATGTTTATGGTTGTAGATAGTCTTGATCTAGAACTCTGACGTTTATGCCGTCACTTTTACAGTCAAGTCATTTGTTCACAGAACCTTTTAAGATCATTTAGCAACCGGGCCACAAACACCAAGTTAATGTCATTTCAATCGTAAAATTGCGTTTAATGTTTTCATCCATTTTAAAAATACTGATTCGATTTACACCTCTAACTCCAGTAGGCTGTGCCGAGGGCTATGCCCCCTGTGGTTTAGTGCAAAAGTGCTCTTGTGCACACAAATAAATTTAGAGTTTCAGCTTGGCTTAGCTTTGTACTAGTTTCAATGTCACTAGCAGAGAATAAGTAATTATAGCGACAACATGAACAAGAACACGAGCACCAACATTCATTTACTAACAACCAAAGCAAACTTAAAATAAATCTTACTTCTCATTTACGCAAAAAATGTTAATATACATTCTCAATCTTTGATAAAATAAGATAAAAAATGAAACAAAAAATAATTTAATTTATGTATATTTTTTAAATTATTGTGCAAAGATGTAATAGATCCAACGTATTGTAAAAGCTTGCGTGCGGTGGCATTCCTTTGCTTAGCGTGCGTGGCCCAGTTCCGCCAGGCATTGTTCACACCTTCACCCCATCAGCAGATACTGTAACCAGAAACCACCCTTGTAGATCGGGACCTGGGTGTGAAGGCAACAGCTACAGGTAGGCCCGCGGGGTCTGAACAAGCTTCAGCACATTCCGTCTGGCTGGGCCCGGGGTAGAGTTGGACCAGAGCAGGGCTATGATAAACTTACAAGGCGAGGAAAGAGGAACAGTCCATCTCGCAAACATGAACCCCAAAATAGATGCGAGCTATCGCCCGGCGACGTGAGAAATTTCCCCATTTCCATCCCCCTTCCCGCGGCTGGTTCTGACCAGTATGGGACTTTCCACCCTACACCCGCTAAGTTAGAGTTCGCATTCTACACTTACGGTTCGCGCCCTTAAACCAAATAAACCAAAACCATATTGGTATAACCTGAGCTACCTTTGAAGTTTTCCCTTGTGGAAATTTTTTCTTATAAAAATGTAAACAATAATTGTTGGAACTCAGGAAAATGATGACGGAAGTTAGAATTTCCCTAAGGGAAGGCTAAATGTTTTCATTTTTTCTTACAATGCGACAAAAGGTCAAAAGTGTTAAGAATTGTTGTGAGGGGAATGTCCAAGGGCTGTTTTAAGAGGATTTAACCTCTTCCATTAACAATTAAAAACTTTCAGATAGGATCGCCGATGGCGGGAATTGGTCGACGATTTACCCAGATCAGAGTTCTAGAGTTACACATTCTGACAACTCTGTCGCTTATGCTTTACTTGTAAGACTTGAACACGGAGAGAGAAATAATTACTTTATGATAGTTCAAACAAAATCGGTTCATAACCTGAATTTTTTAAATTTATTGTGCAATAAAGATGAAGTTTGTACAAGTGAACATGCAGGACTCGTCGGTAAAACCAACCATGTTTTAAGCCGGGGTTAATGAGTTAACCCGAGATTACGGCGAGAGCAGGGGGCGTGGCCAGGAGCGCACGACTCTCAGTGATAGAACCCTACGTCACTACAAGGGAAGCTTGACGTACTCTTGAAGGGGTATTCACCCGCTAAACTCAAAAAATATAATTCATTCAGTCTAACTAGTTATGAATTTAGAAATAAACAAGAAAAATTATTGAGGCCACCTTGACCCGGAAAACTTGGTATTTTTCGAGCTAGGTCCCATCGGCAAAAATCTTCCACAAGAAATAACATGGGGTAGATCTTTAAGCCCAGTGACCTTGGAGGATTTTGATCCAAAAAATTACTGGCTGTTATCGACGTACTTGACAGCCTTTTATGTAAATCCTCTATATTTTGTTTTGTAATTTGGGCAAGTGGTTCGGTCAAAATATGCTGATTACCAAGAAGAAGTGTGATTTTGGAATGCATATTTTTGCGTATTTCCGTGTGTTTTTGTGCACAGTTTCAAGGCACGATGTTATAAAAGGGTATTATAGATTGGTACGATGCTCTAGTAGTAGTATGTACGTGGAAGAAAAAAAGAAGCAAGTTAAAGCCGTTTAAAGAAATTTCCCAAAAACGCCAATTTTCGCAAATTTTATGATCAAAAAAATTGAAAAATTTGTGTAAAATCACAGTTACAAGATATATTTTTTAAACGGTCAGTACTATGCTAGTATAGACTATGTGGTAAAAATATTATTTTTTGGGGTAATAGCCCCTTTAACTTTCAAGCGTACGCGACAATCTCAATAACGCGCGAGACTGTGATTCCATGCTCGTCGCCGGCAATCCTGACTGATTTCCATCCCTCGGACATCCCTTCACAACTAACTTTACTCTGAAATACCTAGTTAATAGTTAAATATCTGAACTTTCAGTCAGGATTGCCGGTGGCAGATATCAACCAACTGCATCTGCCATCTTTCTACATTTCCTTCATATTTGGATGAGCGAAGCGAAGATTCCATTTCACTACACTGGAGAAAAAAATCCGGAATGTTTTTTTTCTTTTTTTCTTTCTTTCTTTCTTTCTTTCTTTCTTTTTTTGTTTGTATTTTTGTTTGTTTGTTAACACGATTCCGGCTAAACCAATACTCCAATTGCCATGAAATTTTATGGAGGCCTTCGAAATCTCTGAACTTAGAACTGCCACGTTTTTGAGCGCAATCGGAAAATTATTTCTCATGAAAATCGCAATATAACGATTTTTTTTCAATTTTAAAAAAATTTCTTCGACTTATAACAACTACATGCTTTATCCGATTTCAATTATTTTTTTATAGAACCTTAATTTTATGAATTAAGATATTCGTGTGAAATTTGAGCGCAATTAAAAAATTATTTTTCATGAAAATAGAAATTTTGCGGGTTTTTTTCTTTTTTAAAACAAATTTTTGACTTATAACACCTACATGCTTTATCCTATTGTAATGATTTTTTCACAGAACCTCAATTTTATGAATTTATATATTCGTGTGAAATTTGAGCGCAATCAAATAATTATTTCTTATAAAAATCGCAATTTTTGATTTTTTTCTTTTTTTAAAATTATGATTAATTTAAAAAAATTAAGTTTATTTTTTATTTTATTTAATTTTATTTAAAAAAATCTTGAACTAAGTAATAATTTTTTTACAGAACAACAGAAAATCCGCATAACACATGGCAGCTCAATGCACCAATACGCTCATCCAACAACGCGGCGGGACTTAAGCGTTTTCCTAGTTTATGCTAACGTATACATTTTTGGATGAGCGAAGATTCCATTCTAGTACACTGGTGAAAAAATCTGGAATGTTTTTTCTTCTTCTTCTTAATTCTTTTTTTTTTTGTTTGTATTTTTGTGTGTTTGTTAACACGATTCCGGCTAAACCAATACTCCAATTGCGCTGAAATTTTTTGGAGGCCTTCGAAGTCTCTGAACTTAGAACTGCCACGTTTTTAAGCGCAATCGAAAATTTATATCTCATGAAAGTCGCAATTTTACGATTTTTTTCGATTTTAAAAACATATCTTCGACGACTTATAACACCTACATGCTTTATCCGGTTGTAATCATTTTTTCACAGAACCTTAATTTTATGAATTAAAATATTCGTGTAAAATTTGAGCGCAATCGAGAAATTATTTCTCATGAAAATCGCAATTTACGTTTTTTTCGTTTAAAAAAACTACGCTCATCCAACAACGCGCCTGAAAAAGCGTTTGCGAAGCTTCCTAGTATGTAGAGGCCTATGTTGCTTTCGGTTTTGCTAAATACGAGACCTCCATTGGGCAGTCACTTCATGAGATTGAGCAGTTATGTCTCTGCTCGGACAACTCACACAGGTGTTGAGTGACTATAGTGATCTCTCCAAGGTGTAAGTTCCATGTTCTACATCATCAGATCAATCTCGGTGATAAACCCCGCGCTCAATGTTTTCTGCGCGCAGAGTATTCCCGGCCACCTAGGGCAGGAATTAGTCTAGGTTTCCACCTGGATACACCTCTATTAAGGTGGTCAGTCCTTGAGAAGCCAACACCGACACTGTTATTAGACCTAACGTCTTTGATACCTGTGTTTGATGGGACACTCGCGTCGCGAGGATGATAGACCACGTACAAGCTTCACTTAGCTGACCTCACATTGGCTACTGTGTCAGTATAATAAACAAATGAAGGATATGGGACTTGGAGTTTAATTCCTGTTTTTTTTTCGGCTGAATGACACCACAGTCGTTTGAAAACTTTTTCATGGAAGTGGAAATGAACGATTCCATATTCGCACTTTTCTAAAAATAATTGATTGTGTATAAATAGTAAAATATTAATATCTTAAATTGATATTTGGACGTAGTTATGCAGAAAGCAACCAACCCTCACAAGTATGGAATCTTGCTATAGCCATTCTAGCGTATGCATTAACACCACATGAGCAACAAAATCAGGTTAAATAAATATATAAGTTCTACCTGGATTTTGGGGCAAATTGTTTTGTGGAAACATATTATTTGTATTTTGTCTTTAAAGAAATAAAGCGTCGGTTGGTTCCTTTCTGCTTAATGGATAAGTCGACAACAAGAATCAACTTGTGGGTTGGTTCCTTTCTGCTTAATAAGAATCAACTTGTGGGTTGGTTCTTTTCTGCTTAATGGATAAGTCGACAATAAGAATCAACTTGTGGGTTGGTTCCTTTCTGCTTAATAAGAATCAACTTGTGGGTTGGTTCCTTTCTGCTTATAATGGATAAGTCGACAATAAGAATCAACTTGTGGGTTGGTTCCTTTGGACATATTGTTTTACAGTTGTTTATATAGACCTTTAGCAAAAAATGATTGGCTATTAAAATCATGAACATAAAAATTAATGATCCTACATTCATTACACGTTATAATAATATTACAAACATTTTTTGGGAACCAACCCACAAGTTGATTCTTGTTGTCGACTTATCTTTCAAACAGAAAGGAACCAACCGACGTTTTATTTTTTTAAAGACAAAATACAAATATGTTTCCACAAAACAATTTGCCCCAAGATTCAGGTAGAACTTATGTATCAACCCTGATATTATTGCTCATGTGGTGTTAATGTATATTGCATTTAATTTGACTAATGCTAGAAACTTGTGAGTGTTGGTTCCATTCTGCTGTGTACATTGTCATTTGTGGTGTTATAGTATTTTTATTTTACTTATTATTTATTATATGATGTTTTAACCTTGGTTTATAGTAGGCGACTATGACGCTGTTATGTTAGTACTTTAAACAGAAATTGAAAAAAAGTGCCTACATCGGGGATCGAATCCGGGATGTCTAAAGAACTATAACATAACAGGGTCATAGTCGCCTACAATAAAACCAAGGTTAAAACATCATATATCCCAACTTTAGGGTTACAGAGATTGTTTGTATTTCTCCAGTTAATTTCGTATGTAGTCTAATAATAGCCTAATAGGCAGAACAATCTGCTCTACACACGTAATTAACAATGTATAATCATATCAAAAATTATAGACATAATTAAATTGGTGGCTGCAAAGAGCATGGCCCGGAAAGTCAAGGTCCCGGGTTCGATCCACGGTGTAGTCACTTTTGTAATTTCTGTCGAAAGTACTAATAATTTACCAGAACATGGAGAACACTTGAAAGTAATCGTGGTTTATGTCTTGGTTAGTATAGACATGGTTTTGTATAGTTTTGGGTTGGCATATACTTCAATTCGAAGCCTGAGGAAAATAGTTCGGGTGTTTTGTTTTGTTTGATGTTATCTATACCGGGCAAGTGGCTATTTCGATGATGACATTTTCAGGGGACCTTCAAAATGTCGAAACTTAAAACTGTTACGTTTTTGTATACAATCGAAGAATTATTTCGAATAACTAGGAAAACGCTTAAGTCCCGCCGCGTTGTTGGATGAGCGTAATTGGTGCATTGAGCTGCCATGTGTTATGCAAATTTTCTGTTGTTCTGTGGAAAAATCATTATTAAATTGAAATTTTTTTTAAATTAAATAAAATAAAATAAAAATTTAACTTTATTTTTTTTTATTAATCGTAATTGTTTAAAAAAATCGTTAAAATTGAAATTTGTATAAGAAATAATTTCTCGATTGCGCTCAAATTTAACAATAATATAGTAATTCAGAAAATTAGGTTCTGCGAAAAAATTATTTCAATGGGATAAAGCATGTAGTGTTATCAGTCAAAAAATTGTTTAAAAAAAGAAAAAACCCGTAAAATTTCGATTTTTATGATAAATATTTTTTTAATTGCGCTCAAATTTCACAAGAATATCTTAATTCATAAAATAAAGGTTCTGTGCAAAAATTATTAAATCGGATAAAGCATGTAGGTGTTATAAGTCGAAGAAATTTTTTAAAAATCGAAAAAAATCGTAAAATTGCGATTTTCATGAAAAAAAATTTTTTGTTTGCGCTCAAAAACGTGGCAGTTCTAAGTTCAAAGATTTCGAAGGTCTCCATAAAATTTCATCGCAATCGGAGTATCGGTTTAGCCGGAATCGTGTGGACAAACAGACAAAAATACAAAAAAAAAAAAAAGAAAGAAAGAAAAAAAAAACATTCCGGATTTTTTTCTCCAGTGTAGTAGAATGGAATCTTCGCTTCGCTCGCTTCGCTCGCTACGCTCATCCAAATATTTGACTGATTCTCGCTCTACCGGCAAATCGGCAACTCTAATCTTCATGAAATTTTCATGGGAACTACTAAACCTTCAGACTTACATAAATGTTGATACAATGAAGAAATATTTTCTCCACAGAATTCCAAATAAATACAATTTTGTTACATGTTTTAATACTAGGAAAACGCTTAAGTCCCGCCGCGTTGTTGGATGAGCGTAATTGGTGCATTGAGCTGCCATGTGTTATGCGAATTTTCTGTTGTTCTGTGGAAAAATCATTACTAAGTTGAATTTTTTTAAAATTTAATTAAATTAAATTAAATTAAATTAAATTAAAGATTTACTTTAATTTTTTTTTTTTTAAAAAAATCGTAAAATTGCGATTTTTATAAGAAATAATTTCTTGATTGCGCTCAAATTTAACACTAATATATAAATTCATAAAATTAAGGTTCTGCGAAAAAATCATTACAATCGGATAAAGCATGTAGGTGTTATAAGTCAAAGAATTGTTTAAAAAAAGAAAAAACCCGTAAAATTTCGATTTTTATGATAAATATTTTTTCAATGCGCTCAAATTTCACAAGAATATCTTAATTCATAAAATAAAGGTTCTGTGCAAAAATCATTAAAATCGGATAAAGCATGGAGGTGTTATAAGTCAAAGAAATTTTTTAATTCGAAAAAAAATCGTAAAATTGCGATTTCATGAGAAAAAATTTTCTGATTGCGCTCAAAAACGTGGCAGTTCTAAGTTCAGAGATTTTGAAGGTCTCCATAAAATTTCATCGCAATCGGAGTATCGGTTTAGCCGGAATCGTATGACAAACAGACAAAAATTACAAAAAAAAAAAAGGGTAAAGAAAAAAAAGAAAAAAAAAAAAAAACATTCCGAATTTTTTTCTCCAGTGTTAGTTGAATGAATCTTCGCTTCGCTCGTACGCTCGCTACGCTCATCCAAAATATTTGACTGATTCTCGCTCTACCGGCAAATCGGCAACTCTAATCTTCATGAAATTTTCATGGGAACTACTAAACCTTCAGACTTACATAAATGTTGATACAATGAAGAAATATTTTCTCCACAGAATTCCAAATAAATACATTTTTTTACATGTTTTAATACTAGGAAAACGCTTAAGTCCCGCCGCGTTGTTGGATGAGCGTAATTGGTGCATTGAGCTGCCATGTGTTATGCGAATTTTCTGTTGTTCTGTGGAAAAATCATTACTAAGTTGAATTTTTTTAAATTTAATTAAATTAAATTAAATTAAATTAAATTAAAGATTTACTTTTATTTTTTAATTTATTAATCGTAATTGTTAAAAAAATCGTAAAATTGCGATTTTTATAAGAAATAATTTCTTGATTGCGCTCAAATTTAACACTAATATATAAATTCATAAAATTAAGGTTCTGCGAAAAAATCATTACAATCGGATAAAGCATGTAGGTGTTATAAGTCAAAGAAATTTAAAAAAATCGAAAAAAATCGTAAAATT
Source organism: Sweltsa coloradensis (assembly GCA_024449915.1). Lineage (NCBI taxonomy): Eukaryota > Metazoa > Arthropoda > Insecta > Plecoptera > Chloroperlidae > Sweltsa > Sweltsa coloradensis. Next base: position 137,278 of record JAMZAV010001418.1, read on the forward strand.
GCGATTTTCATGAGAAATAATTTTTCGATTGCGCTCAAAAACGTGGCAGTTCTAAGTTCAGAGATTTCGAAGGCCTCCATAAAATTTCATCTCAATCGGAGTATCGGTTTAGCCGGAATCGTGCGGACAAACAGACAAAAATACAAAAAGAAAAAAAAAAAACATTCCGGATTTTTTTCTCCAGTGTAGTAGAATGGAATCTTCGCTTCGCTCGCTACGCTCGCTACGCTCATCCAAAAAAATTACATTTGTACGAATAGGCAGATACTCTGAACTGAATGTCATTCGATATAATTTATCGTAACAATGCTTATAAATCTTGTGGGTGTATTTATTACAACTGTGGCAGGCCCGTGCTGGACAGATGCAACCACAGGCGAGAGAAACCGAACACCCTTCCTTTAGACTTATACAAAGAGTAAGCCTAGGGCCGCCTAACACACCTTACATCATTCATCAGGGGAACGATCCCCCTGAAGCGAATCCTGACTTCGCTCCTGGGCTGTGAAGATAATGGGATTAACCTGAGTTATTTCGACATTTACAACCAGCACTGACAGTTATGTTTCGCTAAGTAACATCAACCTGGTTATGCGAAGATTTAAACTTCCTTATAAATAACTTTGAGTATTAAACCAAGCCCAGGTGGCATGGAATACAATAATCATAAATAGGTATAAATAAAGGGTTTTTGTTTTTGATTCTGTCCGTCAGGTTTGGGGAATGGTCGTGGGGCTCGAAGCCTCTACCCTGGTATATGCTAAATCTGTGAACATATTGTTGGAAATGCCACAAATACTAATTTAAAAAAATAAGATTGACCTATTGACAATATCAAATTCTACTCTCGTATTACGTGGCTATAATATTGATTAGAAATGTTTATGATTGGCCGGTTTTGGTTTTGGTTGATTGGAAGGGCGGGGCTAGTTCTCCTATGTTTGCAACTAAATGCCCGGCACCTCCACCAACAACGGACTTGGAACGCATAATGTATTCCTCTCGTCAAACTGTTGCTTTCTTTCTTTTTTTTGTTTGTGGTTCTTGTGTTTTGTTTGCTTATAGCTACATTGGGCGTGAACAACGTACGTGCATAATTCATGTTTTGGTGGTTGCCTACTTCACTGCGGTCGGTTGCATCTCACATCAAACTGATACTTTAGATTCACGAGCTTTACTGTTTACAATATTATAAGTAACATTACACACAACTTCCACTCACAACTGTTGCATTTATTTCATAGCAACTTACTACATTGAAACAATGAGACTAAACGAACAACACTTTGTACGTAGCTGCTCCAAATTTATATGTATTGATTTCTTTGGGTTGTTTTTCAAAATACACTTTGTAAACGGAATCTTTTGTTTGCAATTGCTGTGTTTGTTATTAGTTTTACGAAAACATTTTCGTTGAAACTTCACTTCCAAGTAACGAGTGCTTGTACATTATCCAGCGTCACAGCAAGTACTCCGAGCCGAGGCATTTATTTATGTTGACATTAGCAAATTACCTCCCCACTATTAATAGAGAACTGTTCCTTATAATGTTCGACTTACGAATGACGCGCGCAAACGTAGCTTATACGACGACAAATTGCTGTTTATTTAAAGATACCCGAAAATAATAATTAATTAGCACCAATAAGTTAGGGTACTATATTCACGCGTCTCATTAGCCTCTCGCTAATGACTGTTTGCGTTACTTGTGACATACAACATGGCCGAGACCCATTCATAGCTTGATTTACCTCACAGCTCGCAACCAAAGCTTTCCTGGTTCCTTACAAGGATAATGTTACTTTTCGCAATTGCCAACCAAATAAATGTTAATGTTATGTAAGTTATTAAGGCTCTTGTTACGTCACATGACAGCAGGATACAACATCCTTGAAAACCGTCTCATTTGTTTATGTTATTCATGTTTACCATAACGGGCGACTCTCAGTCTACTAATTGCGTTGGTATTTTGTCGTAGCACGGATTTTGACGTTATGGTGTGAATTATCTTCCTCGGCGCATGTTCCATAAGTCTGCCAGTGAAGTGAAGTATATACCGTCTAGTGTTGACTGGACAATAACACTAAAGTTCAGCGGCTTCAGGGTTTAGCCCTGTACAAGGCAGGCAGCCCCCCTGCCGAGAGAAGGTCATGTCGCTATCATAGATCCGCACTTGTCCAGCCCACTAATAAACATACGCATTTTCACATAAGTCTGCCAGTGAAGTGAAGTATATACCGTCTAGTGTTGGACTGGACATGACACTAAAGTTCAACGCTTCAGGGTTCAGCTCTGTACAAGGCAGGCAGCCCCCCTGCAGTGGAATCTGTCGTATTACATTGGATCCGCACTTGTCACCCACTATAACTACGCATGTTCCATAAATCTGGCTGTGAGTGAAGTATTTACCGTCTAGTGTTGAACTGGCCAATACACTAAATTCAACGCTTCAGGGTCAGCCGTACAAGGCAGGCACCCTGCCGAGGAGAAGGTATGTCCTATCAGGATCCGCCTTGTCAGCACTAATGAAACATATGCATGTTCCATAAGTCTGGCTGTGAAGTGAAGTATATCAGTCTAGTGTTGATGGACAATACACTAAGTTTACCGATTCAGGATTCAGCTGTATAGGCAGGCAGCCCCCTGCCGAGAGAAGTTCTGTCGCCAATTCATGGATCCCACTTGTCCACCACTTAATAAATTACGCATTTCCATGAATCTGCTGTGAATGAAGTATATACCGTTAGGCTGACTGGCAATGACCATAGTCAACGTTCAGGAGTTCATGCTGTACAAGCAGCAGCCCCCTGCCAGAACAAGAGTTCATGTCGCTTATCATAGATCCGCACTATGTCCAGGCAAATAAACTTGCGCACAATCGGTAATATTTCAGTGGGTTGCAAGGTGAAGTGCCAGCTTCAGTTGCATCTTACAGGGCGACTCTGGATATTTTTAGCAGGTATGGCACATCACTACTGTTAACCGACTAGCCTGATTGTTTTTAAATCACCATTGTTCTACTTCCCCTATACGACCTCAGTAATAGAATCTGTAATTTTTGTGTGGAATCCCCATCATAAAATTAAAACTGAATGCATGGAAAAGTTCTTAAGCTTTTAATTAATGAAATATTGTGTGCACACGGGTGCTGAATATCACATGCATGTTATTGTTATGAAATTATGCACATTGTACTCGATGTCAAATTTCAGTTTGTAGTCCCTACTCCCTATATTTTAATTCTGCCAACTTTTCACCATTTCACCATTTAAATGACATTGAATAACATATAACCGTAGGCCTAGGCCAGATGACCGATGTCGAACTGTAAGAAAATTATATGTGTGGAAACTACTCTAGAAAGAATCAAGAGTTAGAAGTTAGTTATTTATATCGCAATCAATAAGAAAATCGTGCGATAAATTGAAATCAAATGGCATTGCAAAAGTAATATTCTGTTTACCATTGCGGTAGAATTTCTTGCTGGTATGAACCACAAAGGCGGTACTGTATACTGTACTGTACTGTTGCAAATGACTTCACCTTCTATAAGTTACTACTGTCGGCCACCACACCACACATGCATTAGCATTAGCGTGAGGAGGAACGAATGTAAGAGTCGCTGTTAATTACATTGTAATTACTCTAGCCTAAGAAAAGCCGCTCTCCATTCTCCAAGGGTCGTAAGCGTCATCAGCATGACGTATATAAAACAAACGCTCACTGAGGGTTTGTAACAAATAACAATTAAGTCGCAGTTCCACCCCTGTTGTCAGATATATTAAAACAATCTGAATGCATTTTAAGACAATGAATTTATATCTTAACAGGTTTGAATCGCACATTTTAAAATGGTTTAACATAAACTTTACCCACACATATGCTTTTCAAGTTGATAATTTTAGAATATAAAATGTCTTGTAGAACTATTGTTGCAACATACAAACATAACAACATAATGTCAGGCTCTGAACCGATCACCTCCAAACGTGTTGCATTGGGTTTTATCTCTGTAAGGTTGTTCATTTATTCATCATTAAGAATTATTGAATTCAAGTAAATGATTTGATTGATTCATTGTACGGAATTAATCACGTATCGCTTAATAGCTGAAACTAATTGATTATGTAGCCAAACTCGTTTCACACAAGTATAATTTATTTATTCTTCGATTCCTACGAGAACCATTTTGCTTGATAACATTAAAATCAAGTTTTATTATTTGTTGTTATTCATGTCGAGTTTGTAGAAGGCAGAATCATTTGGCCCAGGGAATTCCTTTCGATTGTCCAAGGTGATACAAATACATTGTTCTTTCTGTAATAGTTTCAAGAGTGTGGCACAATTTTTTTCCACGCCCCCATTTCAAGTTTCGCCAATCATAAGAATTACAGGTTTACACTTGATAATTTTAGTTGTTTAGAGGAGAATGACACAATTCAAAATACTACAGTATCACATTATGTAAATTCTCAAATGGCCCTTACGCAATTTTTGTTTACTATACTAACAATTTATGAAACGCGAAAGATATTGACAATTTTTCCAGATAAGAGCCAAAGCAGACGACTTAAATTATATATTTACATTCCCATTTTCAAATGAAGTGAATATTGTTTTATAGCTGTGAATTCTCTTTATTTTTTAATGTGTGATAAATCTCTTGTTGCCTACACAAAGGCGGCTTCTGGGGTGTAGTCCCAGTCGAAAACACAAATTTTAACTATAATGCCATTCCATAAATGTATTCAATTCATGTTCCTAATTTTTAATTGAACGAGGGTATTTTAAATGGTTACTCTGATACTAATTTTGATGCTGTTCTTTATGGAGCCCTCCAAACACGAAAACAGTTAACAGTTAAAACGGTGGGTGAAAAATGTTATTATTACGAGGATGGATGGCATTGTTATTTGTTAGTGTTATCGTTGTTGTTGTAGCCTATGCTAAATTTCCATAAAGCAATTATATAACTTTACAAAAATAACGGTAACATTACAAGAACCTGATCATGTATAACGGTAGTGGGAAATTGTAATATTCACAGGTGTTTCTTTTTCTTGCCAACATTTTGCATTATTCTATATTTTGTTTACGACTTACGACATAAAATATAAATGATTGAAGTGTTGGAGAAGGGAGCGAAGCAGATAGTTATTATCACAGTCACGAACCGGCCGCTGTAGCTACCGCCCTTCCACTCCAGCACTAGCCCACTATAACTCGTGCCGTATTATTAGCTCCTTGTAATGGCTAAATTTGCTATGCATAGAAATATTTCGCAGATTAAAACCGCTATATTTTACGATGGGCAGGTTGCATTAGTCACTGGTAATAAATGCGTCTCAAGTGAAACGTCTAACCGAAGTTGAGGGGAGATTAACTAAATGAAAAATAAATGATTGTCCTTCTCTTGGTGCATTTGTAAGTTTTTTTTTTTTTTTTGGCCGAGGGAATGCCTCTCTTCAGTCTTCAGGTGTCGTAACTAGGTATATTGGAGTTAGAACAAATGTGAAGGGATGTCCGATTGAGGTAAACGTCGGACAAAACCTTCAGTCAGGATTGCCGATCACAACGGGATTCGAACCCGGGACATCCCGAAATTAGAGTCAAACGGTCAGAACGATTTTACAATTAAAAATAAAAAATTCTTTCATTTAATATAATATATTGCTTATGTGATACTGAACAATATATATATTCTATAATTAATATTATAATTAGTCGACCGGTAAAATACGAGTATCCCTATATCCCCCCGCCTCCGCGGAAGTGTATACTCACTTATGTTACTATTAAAGGGGGGGGGGGCGAGGGGTAATATTATAATAAAATCAATCTCTAGTGCCAGGATGACCGGGCGTAGCTAGCAGAAGACGGCTGATCCTGTTATAGTTCATGCAAATTCTACTTGTGTGATGTAGGTACGGGGCAGTCAACGTTTATGAATTAAGGATGCGAAAATGTAGAAGGGTACATGAGTTTGGCCCTTCTTTTAGATCTCATTGATTTTGAATGTGTAAGGTTTGGCTGTATTGCTACATGTTGTTTGGCGTTGGGTCTCAAGTACCATTGCAAATGTTTAATTTTAATTCTAATTCGTCTTGTTAGCGGTTATTGCATTTTTATCTCCTGCTAACATCACGTATGCAAGCCTTGATGTCAAATAAAAAAACAAACCAACTTGCAGTTGAAATTTTGCTGGAGGGTTCCCGTCACCGCCATTAATTAGATTGTTGGATGAGCGAAGCGAAGACTTCAATTTCACTGACCCCCCCAAAAATTTAGCTCCAATGTTTGTTTTTTTTTTTTGTTATTTTTGTTTGTTTGTTAGCAGGATTCCGGGCAAACGGCATAAGCGATCTTGATGAAAATTGGAGGGGACCTTCGAAATCTCTAAACTTAGAGGTGTATTGTTTTTGGGTACAATCGAAGAAATATTTCTCATGAATATCGTACTTTTACGATTTTTTTCGATTTTTAGTGCGATATTTTCGTGTCATTTGGGCCGATTCTGACCAAACGAGTGGGGCTACAACGTTCATATTATACATGGACATTAAGGTTATGGTGATGTAGTACCTTTTGAAAGAAAAAGTTTGAAAAATTAGCCAGAATCCATAGAAATAAAGCTTTTAATATAAGTTTTTTACGGTAAATAATAACATTTGACAAGTAACAAAAGAAACATGACAACAATCACCTACAATACATAGGCAGCAAAGCAAAACACTTGCAAAAGTAAAGATATCCCACGCAAACTAAAAACTTAAAAAAGCTCATCCATCAACGCGGCGGGACTTTAGCGTTTTCCTAGTTTACAAATAAACTTACAATGTGTCAAACCATGAGTATACTTAAAATCCATGTCAAACAGCTTGTATTAGGGAATATAATAAAAATTAGGTCTATGTAGTAGTTATAGTGGATCATCTTGCAGAGTTCAAAACAAATGAAAGCTGCATTTCAAATTTTCAAATTTTTACTTTGTGAGTTTAAATCGTTACGGAATGGGCTGATTTTGTTAACAATATTGCATCCTAAGGCCCTACATTAATCAAATCAGATGTAACATGATTATATAATTGCTCAGTAAAACTCAAATATCGCATGTTGCAACACCTGTGGCCGCTGGTTCGATTCTCGCCATACTGACAAACTTCACACAGGTTTAACCGATCAATATTGTGACAATACATTTGTTGTTCGTTTAAAATGTATTGTTAGTTGTTACCATTCGCAATTAATATATAATATCAGTTGGCCTACATCGTTGAAGAAGTGTTAAACATCTATGTTACGTAGGCCCTACACACGTGAGGAATGCTCACACACACAGCCTTGCCGGTGCCTGGCATCGACCCTGGGACCCTCCTCGATCTCGTCGCATTCACCACGATCCGACACTCAATGGCTCTTGTAGAGCTTTAATTCATTAATTAATTAATTTGAAGTTGTCACCACCACAACCACCACCACAACAACGACAACGACAATTAATTAATAATCGTTGTGTTGTTTTACTTGTTTTAACACTTTCTTGATCCATCCCTTTAGATAATAATATAACCTCAATATCACAAAAACAAATAAATAATGTTACCTATCGTAAGATTTTTCCATTTTAATTGATCTTATTGATGTTGATGACATGACATCATAGTCATTAAATAATAGTTTGTAAAATTGTTTATTATTAACACCTCCACATTGTTATGAATCGTTGTTCCCGAGCGAGACCGAGACAAATTTGATATTATAATTGAATGCAAAATATAGGCTCTTTAAATACAAATCATTCAATAAATATTTGGTCATGTTATTTAAAGTTATTACGTCAGAAACAATAACTGAGAAAAATTATTAAAAAGGTCAAGTCTCTAACATAGGCTACATTGTATTTTAATGGTTATTTTTATTATTAATAATTCCCCCGTCTGGGCCCGGAGTATGAATTGGCCCAGAGCATGGCTCTGCTACTCGTAAAAGGCGAGGAAAGATGCAAAGTCCATCTCGCAAACGTCAGCTAAGGGGAGTATATTGCTTCCCAAAACGAGAGGCGAGCTCTGGCAGTCATCGTTGGGGAACCATTCCCCTCTCCCAGACAACGACAATAACAACACGAACGATGACAATGACGATGACGACCACGACGTGAGAACCCCCTTTGCTCCCCTACCCGTGGCTGGTTCTGACCAGCATGGGTTTTTCGCCCTTACGTCCCTACCTTCATTTAAATTTGAATTAATATTCATTCTTATAAAATTCCTTGTCGCATTCACCTCCAGCGCTGTGAGGTCGGGAAAACCTTCAACCTTTAATAAAATACGAATTTAATTAAGTTGTTCTGGTATTGTAAACATTGTTACAAATTCAATTAATGGTTCTCAACCTAACAATAGTGGACTTGTGCCCCTACTTTGAGTTTCAAGGGGTTAGGGCAACTATAGGAACTGTACAAGGTGTATTGCAAGCTACTCACAGCCATCGTATCCCCTCTGCTTCCCCCAGGAGCGACAGGAGGACCAGGAAGACCGGGATGCAGACCCCTGACCACCACGACGCCTGACATGCCCTCATCTTGTATCCTCCTCTAGCACGCGATGCAAAACATTTCACACTTCAAAAACACATTTCCAACACTTTCAGAGGCCTAACTAATATTTACCGAACGATTTCCACGCTCGCAACACTAACTCATTTCTACGTCAGTGTGACGTCACAATCGCTCATTAGAACACGCTCATTTCTTACTCGCTCACGACTCAATGACCATCACTTGATTTCACACGAGTCAAACTTGAAAACACCAAAGATATTTCGCTTTTCCTCGTTAGGCACAATGCAATGTAGAGTAGGCTAGGTAGACCCTAGTCCCCGGTTTATCCTGGTAAATATTCACTAAACCGTCACGACACCCACTCTACGACTCTAATCAACGCCTCACGACAACTTACACTTTCCTGCGGAGGACACACAAATAAGTAACCATTTTCTCAGTGCCACTCGCAATTCACACACTTTACTCCACTTAACTAAAAAAAAACACTTGTCACTTGAAATACATTCTTCGTGTGGAAAGTATCATCACCTTTATACGTTTCTAAACACAATCGATGTAATGTGATTGAAATAATATTTCGCACAGAACAGTAATCCGGTTGAATTGAAACTATAATAATACGTACACATTCACTATAAAGTATAATTTTAAATATTTTTTTAAAAATGTATTAAATGTAAATTTTCTTTGTTTTCGGTTGTTTATGTCGGTGAATGAAATGAAGTGTTTGTCAACTATGGCGGTCTTGTAGTCCGGCTGCGCCTCGGCCTAATTGCCCTGACGTCTTGATCGCATGGAGGTTGGACGGTGCACTGGCTGCTCGGATCAGATGGACAAGAAGATAGATCGCAACACCTCAGAGGACGGCGGTCTGTTTGTACCGGGGGGGGGGTATACCTGGGGAAGCCGCTGTTAGCACCTCGAGCAGGGGAGGAGGAAATACACCGACCACTGTTTCGGGTTTATACGAAAAAATAATTTTTTGATTTGATAACTTGTTGATAGACGTCTCTATTGTTGCGACTGTTCGAGACTATGGGGGTGATCGATGAGGGTGAACATGTACAGGATTCGAACCCGCGTCCGTTTAGTTCCATGCGCTTCTGACACACTCAAAACATACGGACCGCGGTCGACTTAAGTTTTCGAAGATCATCTGTAAGGTTTTTAGAATTGTAAATCTTGTTTCGGGTACATTTCTGAAGGAGATTAGCAAACTATAATTTTAAAAAATAAAAAAGTTAATTCAGGGTCGTATTGCTGGATGTTCTGCAAAGTATTGCAGTAAATCCCCATGTATAGTGAACCAACTATTTTAAATTGTACTCAATGTTGTACAAAGGAAAGGAGTGTAAACAATCATCAACCACGCGTTACTTATTTAAATGAATAGAAACAATCTTCGACATTTCGTAATTAGCAATAACTATATTGGGTGAGTTTACAGTCTTGAGCTGATAAACTTACAACCCATGATTTTAGTTTTCTTACCTTAAAAAAAAAACTAAAAAAGGGGGCTGGACCCAGGAATCCCCCTCAAGTTTCAATACGCCACTGGGTGGATTAAGGTTTTGCCAGCCTTCTTACTTATTGCTTCGAAGGCTCTACGACTTTAATTTGCCCTCCGAGATTCATACAAATAAATCTCTGATTTGAATTCACACTTTGGAAATTTGAGGATGCTAAATATTTAAAATTTCAACCCCCTCCCTCCCCTTCATGAACTCATAACATTAGTCACTTCGCCGTCAACACCACTAGAATATTCGTAGTGATGACATAATTACATATTTTTTTCTTTTTAAAGATGCGTGTAAGTTGTTCTTAGAAAACCCCATGAAGATATCGTTTAGAAACCCGCATCAGGAAAGTCTCCCCTGCAGCTGCCTGACTCACAATGTTCCTGGACCCCTGCAACCTGTGGCGCCTCCACCTGATTCACCCGGGCGAGACTACGTGACGGGCAATATATCATCTAGGTTTCCGGGGCAAAGAAGGGTTTCTCTCTCTGTCTGTTGGTCGGAGCTCAGCCTACCTTAGGGGTTGAAGATCGAGATGCGCTACTCTCTAATTTCAAACATTTTTTATATCTAATTTATCATTCTTTTTTGTCCCTATAATTAAATAAATTGTAGCACTAATCTAGGAGATACTATAACTAACTTACAGTCAGGATGTTATAAACCAGGTTGGACCGAGAGCTGTAGCTAGAACGCAAAGCGCGGCACTCTTAGCTCGGGAGGTCCCGGTTCGATGCCCGACACCGCAATCCTCACTGATGTTCCAAGGTTTCTACAATCGTTAATGCAAATTCAAGAGATTGAGTCCTCTTAAACAGCCTTCGGACATTCCATTCACAATATCCAGATTACCTCCAGAGTACAGAGGGGAATGTAATTGCACCCTGGGCAAGTTTCCCAGGAGAAATTAACACTCACTTTTAACGTTTGGTTGTGGATTCTTACTTGACGTTGTTGACATCATGTTTTAAACTTCAAATTTTAGGGTCCTCCGGTATTAAATAATTTATAATTAATGGTAACGGAAAATATTACAATGGCAATCATTTTTTATCAAAGTGACAACATAATATACGTCTTGGCTACGATTTTCTCTCTTCTCTAGGACGCCATTATTATTTTTAACCCCCATAACAAATTAAATTGTAGTAATTCTGTCGAAGAAACTGTCAGAATGTAATAAATCTCTCGTTGTAGATTCTATCTTGTTCTTGATGACGGGTGACGAATGACGATGCTGATTGTTGATTGATTCAACGCTCTAATCAAAGCTAAAGAAGGGAAGATACATAGATACTAGAGCATCGTACCAATCTAAAAATACACTCAAACACAATATGCATTCCAAAATCACATCTCTTTCTTGGCAGCATATTTTGACCTAACCACTTGCCCAAATTACAAAACAATATGTAGTAGATTTACAGAAAAAGTTGTCGAGTACGTCAATAATAGCCAACATATTTTTGGATCAAAATCCTTCAAGGCCACAGAGCATAAACATTGTTCCCGTGTTATTTCTTATGGCAGATTTTTGCCTATGGGACCTAGCTCGAAAAATACCGTTTCACAATTATTTTCGGGTCATTGTGTACCCATTTTTTCTGTTACTATCTAAATTAATAACTAGTTAGCCTGAATGAATGATATTATTTTAGTTTCGCGGGTGAATATCTCTTTAAAACACTGTCAGTGAGGATGTAGGCGACCGTCTGACTCTGCAACGGTTCACCGCTTATTCGATTACACAAGACGTTGATAAAACACGTAAAACGATTAGTTTTACGAATTTGTATAAAATGTTACAAAAGTATTTGAAATATTTCAAGGCCACAGGACAATGACAATCCCATTAATTAGCCATGTTTTACAGATAAACATTTTACCTAAACATAGGACGTACTATCTGCGTTATGAAAACATTAAAGTCCATGATGAAATGATGAGTGTGACAAATTACAAATCTACCGTGTTTTATTAGGTTTTCAGGTAAATATTTTGTAGCAAAAAGAACTTGATATTGTCGGACTCAGAAGGACAGGTCAAATGGCGCAACCTGCAACCGTTACCTGTATGACATGGGCATTCAATTAATCTATGAAGCGATGTCATTACTCCTTCGAGTCTTACGCGTGTTTAGTTGGCGTAGGCATGACATGGGCTGGGCAAGCCGGTCACATTGGTTGACGTAGGCATGACATGGGCTGGTCAAGCTACACGAGAGCACCCATAAAATACGACTTGACCGAATAATATAGGCCACCATAATCACTCAACAATTTTGTGAGTTTTCAAAATATTAAATCTTGGTAATTTTATATTTTTTAAGTACCTCATTTATGTTATTTTCCTAATTATTTTCATATGCTGTGAAATGTTTCTGTCCACAGTACACAAAGCTTCTATTCGCCTCGTACGACCATGCATAAAAAGAACTATTACAATTCCTTATAGGCAGAGCAAGGATTACTATTATACACTTCGTTCGAAGCAGAGCTACTATTGAACGATTTTATTTTGAAAGTTTGAAAGTGGTTCACAAGAAACTTATGGGATTTTTGAAACAGAGTACCATTCCGAATATAATATGGCACCGAGTACCGACCGTAATAACTTACACAAATGTAAATCAAATTGAATTTATTTACAAATGTTTGCTTTAAAGTTTACACTTATTTTCTCACTTTGCGCGCGTAGCATGCACCAGTATATTGCGAATATATGATATTGATATATGATTATTATTGTAAGATATAATTTCATGCTCACATCACGCATGGGTATTAATAGTGAGATATTCCCGTATATCTGTCTCGAGAGAGCCTTGCCCCCAGCCCCCACTGAGTAGACCTCTAGCTCTGCCAACAAGTGGTAACACTAGTTCCACCACCGGACTACACGGGTTCTACCACCGAGCTCGCGGCACTCTTATTAAACTATCTTATTAATGTCCTTGTTTTAACATTATTACTACTACTACGTACATTTAACAAGTAGTTACTCATTGACAGGGAAATCATGTACTTTATTAGCTGAGGTCAGGGGAGTCGGCATGAGGGCCGGGGCCCCTGGATTTTAAATAGTGTTCGTAATGTTTTTGTTGGTTTTCTAGTTGCTTCATACAGGCCTTTACACGTGCAAACTAATCTAGACATATTTTGATTATGATAACATGTGTATCATGCAGCTCTATCTGCAAGTGCATGTACTTGACAGGTCTCTGTCATTCCATTCTGTCAGCACTTGTTTCTAGATTCTACTTGGGACGGTTGTTTAGATCTGGTGGGCGCCATTAGCTATGACAACAATCAAATAACTACAAAATGATTTTAAACTACCAGAAATTCGTGGAACTCGGATATTACCATTGAGTAGAGAACGTTCTATACCTACTCAATGATATAACTAAGAACCACTTGGTTTTATATTGCAAGATTTACAGCTTGGGTAGGCTACTCCAGACATTTCGTCAACAGGTATGATTGAAAGTGTAGTTTTGACCGCTTTGCCTGCACAAAACCACACTTGCGAGTTCCAGCTTGCAGAAACTAGTGAACCAAACTTTATAGAGATATTCTAACAATCATGAACACATTTCCCAATGTTTTCCGTGCGGTGTTGCAACCCGCCCTGTGATTGGCTGTTTGATGAGCCGAAGATTGTTTTGATTGGTGCAGAGATTAATAGTCGTCTGTGAGAGTTGCTAATAAGTCGCGCACACATCTCCGGCTCCTTCACCGCGCTCAAACAAACAGTAAAACATCTTTTAGAGGTGGCGCAGCCTACGACTCCACATGCGTCGCTGCAGCCACAGCTCTGCACACGGGAGCTGAGCTAACACAGCACAATCATGTTGTTTCCGCGGCCACTGAGAGATAAACTGAGACAAATCGAAATCTACGCCTGTCAATCATCATCGCAATATATCAGTGGCGGCTCCAGACAAAAAACAATGGAGGGGGGGGGGGGGCAAGCAATTTTTCTGGAGCCCCCCCCCCTCCCCGTAGCGCCACCACGGCAATATGTGCAGCGTGTAAGATACAAAGTACCCAATAGAGAGATATTTACTGCGTACAAGTATGGGTACTTTTCAAAACGGAAATACGGATAAATGAAAGAAAGTAAAATAATAATAAAATAATAACCATAACCACACAAAGCCTGGCCATCAGGGACGAGGGAGTCTAATTGTGGACCTGCATGTCCTGCAGACAGGATGTAGACGCAACGGTTGTATTTACGATCACTGGAATAAACTCATTAGTATTTCAATAAAGTTATTGTGCAGAGTGAAGTAGACCTCTGAATAGGGGGGGTTATTATCTGTACAGTTCCACTTGACCGTCTAATCGACGATCAGTGTATTATATTCGGATGCAATTAACATTACGAGTTGATTGTGTGCGATGAATGTAATTACTGACGAAGTGTCTGGACAAAATTAGCGACAATGCTTTCTTATCATAAATGCATAATTTCACTTCGAAGTTAAGCTAAATCTAGCTTAATTCTTCCAAAGATCATGACTGTATACAATTCAATAATAATAATCAGGTACAAAGTAAATAATATAATACATTTTTAAAGCTGTCATTTGAAATAGATCTCTGTTATTTCTTATTCTCCGCCCGTCTTTTCATATCTGCATAATATCCATTACATCTCTAATCATGAATTATTATTAGGTCTACGACCCTAACGGGCGTGGGCTCGAATCCCGCATAAGGCACAGATTTTTGTAATTGTCCGAATCCGTCATCACCCATTGTCTCAAATAGCAAAAATTCCAATTGCTCACCACCTATATAATATATTCTCTTATTCCTATTACTTTTGAACCTCTTTACATTCTTAGTTATTCCTCCGACCGGACCTGAAGCAATACGACATCGACTTTCATTGTTCCTTTGTACTTTGTAAACAATAATTTTGTCTTTCGACTTTCTCAAGCACTGATAATAATATTTTATTTTGTCTAATGTATCGGTTTATTTGATATTCAATGGCAGCCCCTCACTTCTAATAGCCTCTTGCGTTCCCTACCGATATAGTGAGCTGCTGGTAGCACATTTCCCGATTGGTTTTATTTTATTCCAGTCCACTGACATGTACATTGTACATAGCACATGTATGGGACAAATACATCCCAGGTAGAATACGAACACACACTTAAACATTAACCCAAAGGTCATTAAGGTCACTTGGTTTCATATCGTACATCCAGGTAGTTACAATACAACAAAATACACAAAACAAAAGTGAAAAGACAATGCTGATGCATTTGTCATTATACAATAATAAATACAATAATATCCAAACCAAGTTCATGTTTTCCATGAATTTATACATTTTTTTTACCAAACCTTAATGATTTATAATTTTATTTGATATTTCGTGGAAGACAGCTGCTTAGTTTCCTGAAGAGTGAAGAGGGGCACACCGTAGGGGACTGTAGGTACCCTACAACACAACTACAGCGGGCAGGCATTTAAAAATGTCGGTTTGATCGAAACTAATTTTAGACACGATCTACGTTTAAAATTTTGTAATACTAATAATTATATTTCATATTATTCCATTAATCCAAAACATTTACTGCCAAATTTCGTCGTATTTATTAAATTATTTAAATAATATCATTGTACAATTATTTAATATATTTTCTCCTGAATGCTTTGAAGCAAGATACCTTCGGCGCTTTTGAATCCAGGGCAATCGTTTACCTACCAATTTCATCTCATAAAACACCAATAACCGCCATCCACAAAACAGAGAACACTTCACGAACGAATCTTGGCAATAGTATTTTTATTCTGTGTCATAAACCACGATATTATTCTCCTGTAGGAATCTATCTGACGGAGTGGTGTTTGTGTATTATTATACTGTCAACAATATCTCGGTGCTGTTTGTCGGCTGGGTATCCTGCTCGTAAAGCCTGCCGACACAATGCTGCACCTCAATTACAGGCGCTCAATGAAATACCTGCAGGAGGTGAATGAATGTGAGCTGCAGGTAGCCAGGGGTTTATCTCGCCATTGTTGACCAGACCTGGTTCTCCTCATGCTGTGATGCGCGCGCAGGGCGTTTCCGACAACACGAATATTCAACAATCATCAACATATGTGCAAACGCTTTTTACACTCGCGTTGATGGATGAGCTTTTTTTTAAAAAAAAATCTGTCCATTGATTGCGTTTTTAAATGAGATAACATTACTTTTTCTGTAGTTACTTGATATTACTTGTAAGGTACAAACCTGTGAAAGGCTTATATTAATTCTATGAATTTTGACCAACTTTTTCAACTTTTTCTTTCGCGAAGATAGGCCCCTCAACTCCATCTTAGCTCTCCTGCCAGCACAAGCCAGTCTCCACCTCGTTGTATACTAATCAAACTAAATAAAATAAAATTAAACACTAAATATTAGTGAAGCTCCTTCACAAGCATAAGCATCGCTTTCTGTCCGTCCGTCCGTGTGTGTGACACGTCTCACGCTAAAAACCGAACATGACCTCCGATTGACACGCGGTTCTTTTGTCGACGTTGTCCTTCAACAAAGATGAACATAGACTGGGGGTTAGATAGTTTGAATATTCATGTGCGCGGCACCTCCACCATTAGAGAAGGCTAGAACAAGCGAGGATGTTGGGTTGTGTACTGTGTAGCCCTTTCAGACACAAGTTTCATTGATATAAACTAAGCCATTTTAAGCAATTAACTCTTTTAAAAAATCTTAGATTTTTATGGCTTTCAAATTTTTCAAATTTTTTTTAAAAGAATGTTGGAAAATGTTGTCTTTTGAATCAAAACTTTATTTAAAGTAAAAATTCTAATTTGAAATAAATTCCTTAAACTAACTAACTTTTTCTGATTTTCTTTTGCATATTTTACTTTGAATTTTTCGTGTTCCTGGACAAATGGGATTTTTCCCATTTTTAGCCTTTTTGCAGATGTGTATTTTCAATCTTCTCTAAAAAATTCTCTTTTTGTCTAATTGGAATGTGGACAAAATGTTTTTACTTATTAGGCTATTTTAAAAAAAAATGTGTTGAAATTGAAAAAAACTCTTATTTACCCAGATTAAAATTAAAAAATGTTTTGTGTCTATATGGCACAGTTGGGCCGGAAAGGGTTAGTGGTAAATAATATTATAAAGATGCTCAGGTACGAGATGAGAGTAGACAAAAGAAAATAGGGAGCGAAGCTACGTAATCAACAGATTGTCAAGAGAAGATAAACAAATAAAAACCTCATGCAGCGTTGACCTCTTTTGGTGGTGGTGCCGGGTTGAGTAGTTTCCCCCCTTCAAGTGAGGACTCTAGCTTCCTATGTCCCCGATCACCAGGGTCATAGTGAGGACTCTAGCTTCCTATGTCCCCGATCACCAGGGTCATCCTCGTTGAAGGGCAATGCCAACTAAAACCTAATGTTAATCGGATGATTTGTTCGGTTCTAATCACAGACAAACACAGTCGGAGGGAGTGAAAACTGCTGCATGTAAGGGAACTTCGCTTCCTAAATAACTGGAGGGGGTTATGTTGTATCTGGTAAAGTACACCGTACCTGTACCAGCCTGCGGCTACTGAGATGATCAAAACTGCAATTTTTTTTGTAATTTTTTTTTGGATTTAAGTAAGGAAACATGTTTTCAGAAACATAATTTTCATTTGGAACAAATAAAGTTATTGCAATATAATGTGTCCAACGAGCTAAAAACATTAATTCCACCATAAGGCACCATTTTGCTATGGCATCAAAAATCTCATCAAATAACACAGTATTTATGTAATTGCCAACCCCCCCCCCCCCCCTAAGATTGTAACAATAATATCTTAAAAGCTTCTGCAAACCATCATTTATATTTTAAATAATTATAATTTTTTACAGCTTGATTGTTATAATGTTAAATAAATAAACTCCAAGCCATGTGTTCTGTCAATATCTGCCCATAAACCATTACGAACACTTGCCTGGAACGCAAACAGTTGAATGAGAAACAAAACACCAGAACTACTTGTCTACAGTACGCAGGCCCGGACTGGGACCATTTGGGGCCCTCAGCTAAAACCTGTAAAGGGGCCTTCTACCGGGGGGTCCGGGGGCCCTCCCCCGGATTAAAAAAAAAAATTAGTTGCTTGAAAACAATGAAAACGCGTTTTTACGCTATTTTGGCACTTATAAAGAAGAAGAAGAAATTCAGCTAGAGTTTTATACGAATATTATGATTTTCGACTTTTGTTGACTTTATTATTGATTAAAATAAGAAAATTCACAGTATTTTTAGGGTTCCAAAAACACTACAAAAAACACATGCTGTAGAACTGCCAATAATTACAACAGAGTTCAAAATAAAGTGCAGTATTTTTTTCACCCCAAAAGCATTAATGAATTATGTCAAAATTATTTGTGTAATAAAAATAATGACAAACGGATTTTAGGGATTAGAAAAATAATACAAACATTTTTTAAAAAATCCTGCGTATTTAACAGTTTACAATGTTGTTATACTAGAATAGAAGGGGCTTAACTTTCCTGAGATGTTTCAACATTTACTCCCCTAGCCCTAAAGGGAACAGCTTCTTTGTAAGCAAAACTCACTTGTTAAAGCTACGTCATCTATTATTTTATTTTGGTCCAAATCATAAAAAAATCCCTCTCAACATTAATAAAAAGCAGATGGACATAAGGTCTGGCCAAAAGACGACCGAAGTCGATTTTTGACTATTTTAAGTTTAGAAAAAAACTCGTTCACGTGTGACGAAGCATTACACCACAACAACGTAACTCAACACTCAACTCACAACACAGTAGCTCGTATAAAGCTTTCGTATAAACGGCGAGATATAAACAGTTGTTGGACGTGTTCTACTTTTGGAAAATGTAATTTTTTTTTGAAAATGTAGGCCTAATTTGGAAAATGTAAACAAAACATTACCAAGAACACAAAATAACTGTAACAAGGAAAACTTTTTTTGATGTTATGTGGGGACCGTTATGTGTGACCCTTCAGGCCGGGGGCCCTCCGCGATCGCGGACCTGGCCAGTCCGGGCCTGACAGTTTTTCACCTAACCAAATTACTATCTTTTGACTTTACCATATTATTATTTATTATTTATTTATTTAAGAAGCCTTCTACAGTGTTCACTCATATGCATGTCATATAGACATGCGAGTATTTGAAGTTGTCTTTTAACAATTGTTAAGAAAACAAACATAAAAAAACAACATAAACAGTTTACAATTTTAACAAATTTCAATTCGAAAAAAAGAGTGCAATTGGTCAATTAAAATAGTTTCAATGTAGATACAATATATCAGTCATTAGATTAAAATTACAATTAAAACTAAGATATTTGGGTTCACCACAACATATGTACTGATACTATAGTTAGCTTAAGCTAGTCCTATACAAAAACAAGTCTAAAAATTATTCACTTACTGAATAAAAGCTGTGTTCCAAAAGGAATGATTTAACCCTAGCCTTAAACTCCTTCCTAGAGCTTGTAAACACCAACATTCGTAATTTTTTCAGGCAATTTGTTATATATTTTAAATTTCCCATGTTCACGGGATCATTATCCAGCAGCTTCAATCTATGGCTAGTCTGGTACAATTTTCCCTTCCCTCTCGTGTTTATATTAGGGAACATTTGCATTCAATTAAAAATAAGTTAGGAAATTTTTTTACAAACAGAAAAACTCAAGCAGATACAGACAAGCTACAGTTAATATATTTGCATTTTTAAAAGCCTGTCTGCATGATTTCTCTGGGAGTAAATGGAGCAATACCGCAATGCTCTCTTCTAAAGGCAAAAAATCTTACTTACACTCGTTGAGTTCCCCCAAAACAATATCCCATAGTTTATCAGGGGATGAGTTTTGGCATGAAAAACTTTTTTCCTTGTATCCAAATTACATTGGGGTGGACAAGGCTTTCTTTGTAAAACAAGAAGAGCTTGACTCTTGCCCAGGTCTTCAATATGAGATGACCACTTTAGTTAAAACCCAGTTAAGGCCTAGGAATTTGGCTACCTCCACTATATCAATTGATAAGTTGTTATGCTCTACTGTTAAATGTGGATGTTGACCCTTAACTTGGTAGGTAATTATTGGGTTTTTGAACAGTTTAGCTTCAATTGTTAGCTTGAACCATGCTTCAAATTTCTCTAAGAATAACTCCCAATTTGTAAATTAACTCTTTCTATGCTCTGTGCCGTAATTATCACGGTAGTACCCATCTGCGAAAAGAATTGCTTTGCATAGACGCGCTAAATAAGGTGGTAAATCGTGATATAAAGGCTAAAGAAAACTGGACCAATATTAGAACCCTGCGGAACCCCACTATTAACCTGTTTCCAACCTGATGAACACTCAAACACCTTTGCTGTTAAGTCTACGCGTTGCTTTCGGTCAGTAAGATAGGATCGACCATGAACCTGCTGTACCCCTTAGTCCGTAATGTTTTAATTTATCAATAAGGATAGAATGGTGAAGTGTATCGAATGCTTAGACAGATCGCACATAATAGATCCAACCACTAGTTTTTTATCTAAGGCGTTATTGATCTCATGTATTAGTTGGAATGCTGCCGTCATGGTAGAGTGTCCTCTCTGAACCCATGTTGTTTCTCGCATAGTATATTATTGTCATGAGGAACACATGGAGTTTTGCTAAGAAATAATTTTTCGAAACCCCTTTTGACAATGTCGGCAGCAAGCAACTGGCCTATAATTTGAAATCTAAAGTTTTTTCCCCCTTTTTTAAATAAAGGCTTAACCCCCGAGTATTAAGCCGTTCCGGAAAAATTCCTCTGTGAAGGAGCAATTACATATTTTGCGCCAATGGTTCGCAACAAAATGGCTACTATATTTTAAAATAACATTAGAGACACCATCCCACCCTGCTGAATGTTTTGATTTTAAGTTATTTATTATATCTATTACTTCACCCAGGACTAGTCAGACTCAATACAAAGTCTGGGATGTTATTATCAGTAACCTTTTGTAGTTTGATCATACATTTTTCATTGGTATTGGTTTTCTGATCTATTAGATCCCCTGCAATTGAAGTGTAGTACTGATTGAACTGTTCTGCAATCACAGTTTATCAGTTATTCCTTCTTTTCCTAATTTGATTTCATTTATACTAGAACTGTTCCCTTTCCCTTGTTTTCCTGTCAGATAAAAACCCAAAAATTCCATGTTGTTTTAACCCTGTTGTCTGATTTTTCTATTAATGCTGAATTAAAATCGTGTTTTGCCTTTTTTATAATTTTAGATAGATCCTTCTTGAATGAGTTGAAGAAACTTTTAAATCATCACGGGTATCTGTTTGCTTTGTACATATAAATCTTTTTTCAAACGACATGCATTTTTAATTTCATCCGTAATCCATCCTTTAAAAATGTGTGTATGGTCTTTGGGCGACATGATTTTTGGGGAAATGTGTTTCAAAGAGTGAGAGATATATGTTCAGGAAGAGATTAAATTTTTTATCAACCTGATCTGTTTGGAATGTTGTAAATGTTTGACCAGTCTACGATAGCCAAATCACATATAAAACTCATGGGTGTTTCTGGTTTAAATTTATCTTTTCAGTATAGATTTGGATTTTATGCCTTTGTCTATCTTCCAATCTAGAAAAAAGGGCAAGGTACTGAGATTAGTTGTCCGCTATGATCCGATAGCCCAGATATAATATTTGAATATTTTGAAATTTGATTTTTTTTTTTGAAATTTGAATGAAACGCACCTCCTTCTATCACACCGCTGGCATGTCCCAGGGGGCACTGCAATTATCATATACCATCTACCTCTTGATACTCACAAGACTTCTTGCACCGCTCACTGCGATTGCAGCAAGCCAGCAACCTCCATCTCAACTGCCTCTGCTACAGGTGTCCTCCGTGTCGTTGCTGCCTACTCCCCGCCAAGGAAAACTTTCGACTCCCAAACCCAAGACCAAAACATTATATTTTCTAACAATATACCAACAGTCATTGTACATGGCATTGTACTTTCATCAGAACAGAATGTCTGTCAACTCTACATTCTTAATGCCCCACAACCACAACCCACTCTGACATGGCAAAACGCGTGTTTTCTCCCCTGGTAATACAATCATGCTACATTTGAGGGTTTCAGACCCAGTATTGAATATTTAAGCAAGAACATATGTTCGTTCATTGCATAATCCTAAGCTCTAAGCTAAGCTAATAAATTAATAAATAAAAAGTTAGAGTCTACTCAGTCATATAATTGATTTTCAGTGGGGGACATTAAACCAAAGCGACCAAGGCCAACCTTGTAGGCCCCGACTTAATCGACGAGTGAGCGATAACCAACCCAAGATCGATTTTTTAAAATAGTAAATACTAAATAGCAATCAGTGGTATGGACAGTGCAAGCGCCCGCCGATCAATGTCAGAATCAACAAGGCCGATTCAGAAAAACTTTAAATTTATTATGTGCCTCGTTGCTAGGACGGCTCCAAAGTCACCGTTTACTGATTCCTAAGACAAGAACTGATGGACTTAAGTCGAAATCAGATGTAAAAACTTCTGGCTAAAACGGGAATCGAATCTCGGAACTTCTGCAATGGAAGCAGAGACGCTAACTTTTATTGGATGAAAACATCAGGAAAGGTGGTGGGAAGATGTAAAAATATGGAAAAAACTGGAAGAAAATTATAATATAGAGGAAGCAAGAGACAATGAGGGGAAGCGTCAGGCATGGCTAGCTGACTTCGAAGAACCCAGAGCTGCTGTGATAATGGCTTAGAGATTAGATCGGGTGGCAGTCGGTTGAGGTTCTCAGCCAGTTTTGGTGAAGTTGAGTTTAAACAGAACTGTCACCAAGTCAACCTGGGTAAAATAATATTTCAGTACAAGATTAGAAAAATGTTTCTTTATTGATTACAACATACCCGCCGTCACAGCCTTACATTCACTGCGCCGTCACTCCGGCAACAAGGAACCATTACCGATACGTTAACAGATACCTAATACTAACGTCTTAACAGTCACAACATTTCAGAAAACAAACAAATGTTAGAGCAGAGAATCAAAATAACTTTCTCATATTAACACACGTCATATGTCATTAAGTAAAAATCAATTAGTTCGACAAATTCTGCCTTTATAAAGAGCAAAATGTTCAGTTGCATCATGAAATGTACTTTGTTGTACTAGCTAGTTGTTTCTATAATAAACAGCTGAAATCATTTATCAGCATAAGTTTAACTATGCAAAATAATGTTTTGCAAAATGTAGACAGTACGCCTACTGTGACAATAAACCATTTCTTATTACGAGTCAGGAAACTTGAAAAAACATTCTTAAAACACAATTAAAAATACAGCTTGCAAATTACTGATTCATAAATCATAATCATCACACATGTATTTAAATCAATAGGATTGTGGACAACAAAATAAACAAAAGAATGACATGAATGTACGGCAATACCGTTGGGCCATACTGATAACGGTACTTTTATTTAGCATCCATAGGCTAATAAAATATTTGACTTATTGTCGTAAACCTACCATGGCCCATGGTTAAAATATTAATACTGGTACTTATAATAGTAGTTGTAGACCTACACATGTTTTAATTTGTAAATCTACTTTTTATGGAT
This sequence comes from Sweltsa coloradensis, assembly GCA_024449915.1. Classification (NCBI taxonomy): domain Eukaryota; kingdom Metazoa; phylum Arthropoda; class Insecta; order Plecoptera; family Chloroperlidae; genus Sweltsa; species Sweltsa coloradensis. Next base: position 161,000 of record JAMZAV010001418.1, read on the forward strand.
TGATTGATAATATGACTGTAGCCCTACTATTTTTTTATTATGAAATATTTTTTCAATATTATTTTAAAGCCTTGTTACACTATCAACTTGTTGACCAGATGTGGATGACACGGAAATGTGATGCTGCTGTCACACACTGAACCATGTTGACAAGAAGTTGAACGAGTTTAACTTTTGAGCAATGCCGACCAGATGTTGAAGACATTCAACAAAATGGCTCAGCGACATTTTGTCACGTGATAATTTTTTTGAGTACATATCTACTTTTATATTGACATAATGTGTGGTGAAGAGACTGTATTGTTGACTATAGAAGTCTTCTGACGCTTCAGAAAGCGCGGCGTACCATGTATTGTTGTTGTTGTTGTTGTTGTTGTTGTGGTGACATCCACAATGTGTTAACATCAGCCCTTATTTGAGAGGTGTAGGCGTACAGACGTACAAAATAATGTTGAGGGTAGAAAGCCTTTGTTATTCAAGTAATTTACACTGAAAGGTTATAAAACTCATACCTGTCATAGACATAAGAGTAAGACATAAACAATAGGGATGGGATGAGTAAAAACTTTTCCCAACCGGGACTCAAACCGGTGACCCTTCGCGTACTTAGCCAAGCGCGCTAACCATTGGGCTAACAGGGAACATAGAGTGGTAGTCATGAGCCGGTCAGATACGCACGCTGACTCGAGAAGAGCATAACAGCTTCGTGATGGCATTGAGAACACTTTTAACTCTTTCAAAGCCATCTGCCAATATTTCTTGAATTTAATTCACAGCTGTATTCAGCATATGTACATGATTAGTAATAACTACTATTTATTTTGGTATGAAACACTTTCGACGTGGCAGTTCTGTTGACGCGTTTACTATTCACTCGATCAGAATGTTCCATTCCAAGTCTCTGTCAAGGTGACACACACAGAATGTAGTCTTGTCAACAAGTGCTAGTGTTTCAGCAGTGCGATTCTGTAAAATAGTCGCTTATAATAGCGATAGCGATCACGGTTGATATGAAATATCAATCGTTATAAATTATCGTTATCGACCTGATTCGTAAAATAGTCGCTACGGCCGCCATTTATCGTATCTTGATAGCATAGCGGACTCCTTTTTCATTCTCGTTATCATAGCGATCGCCTACCGTAACGATCGTATATCATTTTTACAGAATCAGTCGACACGCAAAAAAAGTCGCTAAAGTGCCGGATAACGATCGTTATCTTCCATAACGATTTTACAGAATCAGACCGCAGGACTTTTAAGAAAGACAAAGACAAAAACAAAAAATTAAATAGTTCACTCCCAAAAATATCTACACCTTGAGAATTACCATCTAGTCACTAATGTTTGGATGGAGAAAATTGTTACAGTACCAGTATAACCAAATATTTTCCTATCTCTAGTAATTTTTTACATTGAATTCTAAACTAATTAACAGTAACTAAATAATCGATGCTGTGTTAAGTAATTGAAAATCAAATTGAGATCAGGCTAATACTTTTCAGGTACGGTATCTAAATCTTGAAGAATACCGGTATTTAACGTAGGTTTAAGACAATGCAAAAATCTAGTACAGTCAAGCCCACTTATAAAGATCTCTCTTTTAACAAAGTTCTGGATTTAAAAAAGTAATTTTACAGCTTGTAACTAAAGTGACTCTGTTTTAACATAGTTCTATTTTAACAAAGTAAAAATCAGTTTTGTCAAGTTTGTTATAAGTGGGCTCGATTATACTACGTATCAAACCAACCTCTATACGTCTATAGTATTGGTGTTCTATACTAGATCTTGTTGTCTCAACTTTGCGTCCAAGTTTACCTTTCGGTTTCCATAGAATCACACTACTCCCTACTTAATGTTTTTGTTCATTGTTGCCGGTTAGTTTTCACTTTTCACACATGTACACGCATCCACTGATTTTAGTTACTGAATACTATACGGTACGTACAAAAATTAAGTCACACCCCTACGTGTTTAGACAACATGTACGTATGGGTATTATTAAACATTACGTATGTATGTATAGAGGCCTAGTATTAAAAATAGGTAGCGTATGTCGGCCTACGTACATAACACATCATCGATGTCTATCTTAGGTACATTGATTGAGCAAACAGTTTACGTACATTCATATTTCATAGTTATAATCATTTACAGTTACATATTATACTGTAGTGTAGGCCTACGTACAATGAGATCTTTGGCTGACGCTAGTTTCCAACATACAGCTTCTCCCTGGCAACTTATAGAAACATCATTTTGTTTGTTTGTTACATAAACAATGTATTCTCTTGACACACATTTATATTTTAAATTAGTAGTTATATAGTTATGATGCGTAAGTGCTTAAGTATATATATATGTATATTATACATCTAACAGTTTCAGTATTGTATAAAAAAAATGTGTATCTACATTCTTACTAGAGTAGTGCGGTCGGTGATTTAACATTATAATACTTAAACAGTACCAACGACTTTGGCAAACATATTACCTAATAATATATGCATTAAATTAATTAAATATGTAGCCAAGTTCTTCCAAAAGCAGCTAGTACATTGCGTGTTTTCTTTAAAAATATATCGCCAACAAATTTGGCTTCTTACTGAGACTTTGGCTCTCAAAACGAGAAGGGAAGTGCTGTCGTTTCTATCTAAACGTTGCGTTGAACATAAGAAGTTCTCTATCACGGGTGCGGGAACTTCTCCCCTTTGGACAAGTGAGTCTTGAGCTTAGCGATACCTTTGGCAATCTCCCTCAAATCTTCACTCTCCGGTTTCGCCACCCTTTAACGTCTTGAGCACCGTTGCCAGATCTGCGTCGCTGGGACTTTCCAACTTCTTGTTGACGTCGTAGACCCAGACTCGACCGTGGTCGTCACCGACAGCAACCTTCAAACAGAGAAGAACAAAACGTTGGTACTTTCTTTAGATTGGAGAACGGTTGACAGGTGGGAAAGCATAGAGAACATAAATTCCAGAAGAAGGGTGGAGCGACAAGAAATTTTTACCTGCTGATGACGACTGCAGCTAATTTAAAATTGTTTGTTACCTTTAAACCACGACGCGTTTCGTCCTTCTGCGACTCATCCGGCGGATGGTGGCCAAATAAAAATCAGCTAACTACGTGCAAACAAAACTCACAACACATAACCAAACCTGTGGTAGGGCCACGCAAGAAGTAAATTCTGCATGCATGTGTTTATCATCAGCAAGGTGCTTCACACACCATTCATACGAGCTACACCGTCAGCACAAAAAAACAGTAAGGGGGCTTCCCTCCCCAAATCTAGTGCTCGGGAGACAAAACATCCACGGGCTTATCCTGGATTTGAAAACCCGCACCCTTGGCAATAAGAGAAAAGCTTTTTCTCCTGCTGTTGCTGGGCAAGGGTGCCTCTCATTCATTGTAAGAGAATCCGTTAGAGACAGGAAGGATGGAAAGTCGTTTGTATTTGAGAGTGACTAAAGAGCTAGGGCACCAACAGGCACCAACAGGCAGGTTGGTCTTGTTGTTAGCGTATCTGCTTCCAATGCAGAAGGTCCAGGGTTCGATTCCCGCCATAGTCAGAAGTTTTTTAACTTCTGATTTGGACTTAAGTCCATCAGTTCTTGTCTTAGGAGTTTGTAAACGGTGACTTTGGAGCCGTCCTAGCAACGAAGCACATAATAAATTCAGAGTTGTGCTGAATCGGCCTTGTTGATTCTGGCGTTGATTCGCGGGTGTTCGCACTGTCCATACCACTGATTGCTATATTTTCCTATTAAAAACTAGGGAAACGCCAAAGTCGTTGTTAAACGAGTGAGAGAGCCAAGTGTTGAGTACCCGGGATCATCCCTTTTCCTCCCATATACCTAAGGCTGGATCAAGCTAAGTATGGGGAATGATACCGGGTACTCAACACTCACTCACTCACTCGTTTAACAACCACTTTGGCGTTTCCCTAGTTATTTAAATTGAACATTTAAAATGCGAATCAATCATGTTCAAAACGTATTAGCGTGAAACATTAACAAATTTCCAAGATAAAACAAAATCACCTAAGTTTAATTTCCCATTTAACACCCCTCAAAAATAATATGTGGGTGTTAAAATATAAAAAAGTTCGAGTAAACAGGTATCGAACCCCAACCCTCCGTGCGGTAGGTATAACGCTTACCACTGGGCCATGTCAGCCAGGTAGATCTCGTCCCGCTAGCTGCTACTAAACAAATGCTATCGATATTTAAAAAAATCACATTTTTATTTATTGTAGGATTAAATCGCAATGGATCTAGCTGAATTTGTTAGCAGTTCTCAGTAAACTCGTACCGGATGTATGTTTAAAATTTCAGCCCAATCTGTTCAGCGGTTCGGCTGATTTTCGACGTACAGACAGACAGAATCACAGAATTAGGGCCGTTTAAGTTGAATGGAGACACTCGGTCGCTCCGCTACCTCGTTTAATAACGATCTTTGGTTGGTTATCGCTCACTCGCCGATTGCGTCGGGCTTACAGGGTTGGCTTAGTCGCTTTGATTTAAAGTCCCCCACTGAAAATCAGTTATACTAGGAAAACGCCAAAGTCGTTGTTAAACGAGTGAGAGAGCCAAGTGTTGAGTACCCGGGATCATCCCTTTTCCTCCCATATACCTAAGGCTGGATCAAGCTAAGTATGGGGAATGATACCGGGTACTCAACACTCACTCACTCACTCGTTTAACAACCACTTTGGCGTTTCCCTAGTTAGTATTTAAATTGAACATTTAAAATGCGAATCATGTTCAAAACGTATTAGCGTGAAACATTAACAAATTTCCAAGATAAAACAAAATCACCTAAGTTTAATTTCCCATTTAACACCCCTCAAAAATAATATGTGGGTGTTAAAATATAAAAAAGTTCGAGTAAACGGGTATCGAACCCCAACCCTCCGTGCGGTAGGTATAACGCTTACCACTGGGCCATGTCAGCCAGGTAGATCTCGTCCCGCTAGCTGCTACTAAACAAATGCTATCGATATTTAAAAAAATCACATTTTTATTTATTGTAGGATTAAATCGCAATGGATCTAGCTAAATTTGTTAGCAGTTCTCAGCCCAATCGGACCAGAGGTACGGTTAGCAGTTCTCAGCCCAATCTGTTCAGCGGTTCGGCTGATTTTCGACGTACAGACAGACAGAATCACAGAATTAGGGCCGTTTAAGTTGAATGGAGACACTCGGTCGCTCCGCTCCCTCGTTTAATGACTGAGTGGGTAGACTCTAAATACAATTTATTTATTTTTTTATTTACCTGAAGTAGAGTAGGCAGGCCCCAATAGATAACATAACAAACTCAGAAACTAGGCCTACATAGCAAAACGTTTTCCGTCCACGTGACCTTTCTCAGTGAGTGAAGAGAGATAATTCTTTGCACACACAAATGTTCGTATCTATCGACTGAAAAAAGTTCTTGAACCAACCTGCATCCCTGTTTTGGCCCAGGCCACTTTATTGAGAGCTGGTGCGCCTTCTATCAAGGCTGATGCCACCGGGACGTCAAGGCAGTCGTGGTTTGGCATGCTTAGATTCCATATCTGGAGTCTGAAAGCAGAATTCCAATGTCCTTAATATTGTACACATACATGGGTTAAGAAATAATATTGAGTATGGATTGTACATACAATGTTCTTGCGCTAACTGAATAACAATAACAACTAAAAAATAATGAAGCATATCGGCATTAATCAAGTTTAAGTCTTACTCGTAACGACAAAATGGATCCTTTCTACCTGGCAAGAACTATGACTGTTGAAGAAAAAAGTTCCGTCTCTACTGGAAAAACAGAAAATGCGTTGGTCTAATGGCCTGCCTAACATGCGGGCATATGAAGAGAAAACAATGTTGAGACAACTACTAAAGAAAGTTATGAAAAACAGGCGTTGCTGTAAAACGTGACAAGAGTTTGCAAAGTTTCAACTTACTGGCCATCGCCGTCCGCCGTTGCGAACACGGCCGGATGTGTCGGGCTCCACTTGACATCGTAGACAACGTCGCCGTAGTAGGAGAACGTGTGAAGTGGCTCCGCCTCCTTGGCCGACCACAGCTTCACCGACCAATCAAACGACGAGGTCAGGTAGACGTTGGCGGGGCGCTCGCTGCCGTACGCAGACGCGGCAGAGATGCCACTGATTGGAGCGTTGTGGCCTGGAAAACATAGCCACGTTTAGAGTTGGATGTGCCTAGCATTAGTTGACATAGGCCTAGACCATACTTACCTGATTGCAAGACTATAGGCTAGTTTTTTGAGACTTTTTGTAGTTCAAAATAGCACCCTGGCTTGGTATTGATGGTAAACTGATGACTGATGTGTATTTATTTACCTAAATGCTACACTGATTTGTAAGATGAACTTTTAATCAGGGGTCGTGTAGTCGGTATCGGCTTGCAATCAAGTAAAAAAAAATGGTAAAAATATATTTTTACATTTTTGTGGGTGCATTTATATTACCAGTACCGGTACCCTACTGCTATTTACTGTCCTCCTTCCTAAGTAATTTTTTTTTGAGACGAGTGAGCACAGGGAGCCTTACAACATAAGTAAAACGGCTCTTCGATGTGACAATGTAAGTCTGTAAAAAGTATGTTCGATGCCAAACCGCCGAACAACCAAACAGATTAAACTGAAATTTTTAAACAAATATCCGATACCAGTGTACTTAGAACTGCTAATAAAATGAGCAAAATCCGTTGCAATTCAGTTTCAGTTTCAGTTCTTTATTGACTGTACATAGATATTTATGTGTGATATCACGAATACATGGTACATGGTCAGTAAATTATTAATTCCCAGTAGACATTTTCAGTAAAACATTAGCTTACAAAGTAATACAATTTAAACCTACAAGAAATAATAAATTAAAAAATAGGCTTCAAATGTGTAGGGTAGGGTTCAATGTAACAACAATGCTTTTGATATGAAAAAAAAATGTATTGAATCATTTTTTGAATGTCAAGCGGTGACCAAGTTGTATCAAATCTTGCATGCTTATGGTTACTAAAAATTCCGCTGGAGATTGAGTAAACTGTGCAATCTTTACATTCGTACTGGCTATGTTTTCCATAGAATTGTAGCATTTCAAACATGTTCTTAAAAATAAAAAATCAATCCAGAAAAAATCTGTGCTGACCGTTGTTTGAACCCAGGTCCTCCACATTCCGGGTATAAAGGGGCCTTAGCCAACTAGACTAGGAAAACACCAAAGTAAAACTGTTAAACGAGTGAGCGAGTCACGTGTTGAGTACCCAGGAACATTGCATTTAAGTATATATATAACTAAGAGTTTTGACTTTTGAGTTTAGTTGGTATAAGGGCGCGTCAACTGTAAGGTCATAATTCGCCACTCTAGCCTATGATAGGCTAGGGAGGAAAGACATACGCTGGATTCAGCCTTAGGTATATGGGTAGGAAAGGGAATGTTCCCGGGTACTCAACACATGTTTAGTTAATTCGTCTTACAACGACTTTGACGTTTTCCAAGTATAACTAAATAGGATAGAATAGGATACCAGGTGATGAACCTGTTAGACCCTACTAGTCTTTTCCTTCAACCTTTCACCTGCAGCCAAGAGCTAGTATAGCACGTGTACCTGTGCTATAGCCAAGAGCTTGCAATTTGTAGTATTGTTTCCTTTCGTTTTCGAATCCTTGTCACAATAAGTAGGGTAGCCTCTCTCGTTGCACGGGTCTTGGTTCAAATCCAGGGTAAGACATGGTTCTTTGTCGCCCAAGCACCAGAGTCTAGGAGGGAAGCCCCTCATGGTTGTGCTGTGTTGTAACTTTCTACCCTTCTCATTTCTAACCTTAAACCTATTCTCTTAGAATGAATGAAGAGGCACCCTGGCCAGCAACAGCAGGAGGGCAGCTTTTCATTTTTGCCAAGGGTCCTGGTTCGAATCCAGGATGAGTCATGGATGTTTTGTCTTCCGAGCACTAGAGTTGGGAGGGAAGCCCCCTTACTGTCTGTGCTGACTGTGTGCCCCAGTATGAATGGTGTGTGAAGTAACCTTGCTGATGATGACAACATGCTTGCAGAATTTACTTCTTGCGTGGCCCTACCACAGGTTTGGTTATGTGTTGTGAGTTTTGTTTGCATGTAGCTAGCTGATTTTTAGTGGCCACCATCCGCCTGATGAGTCCCAGAAGGACGAACGCGTCGGGATTAAGGTAACAAACAACTTTAAATTAGCTGCAGTTGTCATCAGCAGGTGAAAAGTTTTGTCGCCCCCAGCCCTTCAGGCTGGGTTTTATGTTCTCTATGCTTTCCCAACCATTCAACCCTTCTCATCTATAAACTGAATAGGATGGAAGTAACACAGGCTAAATAAATACTAAATAAATTTTAAAACTTAAGTAGTTCACAACAGAACAGACACCTACCCTTGAAATGATGAGTTATTCCAGGAGCCTCTCCCCTCAGCGAAGCATAGTAAATTGATCCCTCTTCAGCGCCAATCACGAAGTTGTTTGTTTCCTCTTCGGGAAGTCGACACATGTGGGGCAACCGTCACATCTGTACATGTTAAACAGTCCTTCAGTTCTTATAACTACTGGGCATCATTTTAAAATATTAATGTGCATTCAAGTTATGGCTAACAGCTTTTGAACAGATTTTTCCGTGTAACTAGAATTTATTTCTACATTATTAGTTTTGCTGAGCTTGGCTACATGAAAGCTTTTTTTCAGTCTGTTTGTTTGTTTGTTTTTATTATCATCCAAGAGACTTTATAATACAAAAAGTATAGGATTTGGTCAGTTAGGTAATCTGATTAATTAAGATAACAACTAAGCTGCATACAGAGTTCATATCTAGGTGACATGCTAGAACTACGTTCACAAATTAAAGCTTATTAATCACACAATAATTATAAAACTTAAAAACCCAACTTTAACTTAACTTAAAATACATATAGAACTTCGTACACAAGTTTTAAGAATTGTAATCACACAATATATAAAGCTTATACATTATATCTAGGTGTACATACAGTGGTAATACAATTTAATATGGGATTTAGGTGCCAAAACTGGTAAGATGTTACGGTAGTAGGCACCGCATAGGGCCTATATCTTCAGGCAAGATTTACATGACAGCAATAAGAAATTCATCTATTGTGTAGAAGCACCAATTAGTAAAAGCAATTTAATTTCATACAGTTGTTTTGCTGTATCCCTAATATTTTTAATTTCTTTTGGCAAACTGTTGTATAACTTTATACCAGTCAAGTATGTGGGTCTCGTCTAGTAGGGATATGGAAGTTGTCCTTCTGTCGGGTGTTGCGCTCATGGATGGAAGTACATTGTAATAATGTTATCTCTATTTTTTAAAGTTAATGCAATCATTTCATAAAATTAATAAGCTAGGAAATGTTAAAATTTTTTTTTTTTTTTTTCATTAATGTGTTTTCTAAAAAATAATCACAATCTCTTCTAATACCAAAAATAAGCTCAAGTAATCAATAATTAACGAATTTGGGTATGCTATTGTCATTGTGGTGGTTTCATAGTGCTTTGTTTAACGGGATCGGGAACAACTGCAACCTACGCCGAAACAAAGTACACATTTGTATTTTACTAATTTATCTGAATCTGTAGACATTTGCAAAACAAATACATTATGATATACAGTAAGATCCCTCTTATCCGATCTCCTCTTATCCGATGTACCGTGTTAACCGAGCCGCCCAAAAAAAAAAAAAAAAAAAAAAAAGTTTTAAACGTAAATAAAACATAAAAATAATTACAGACGCCGCGCCGCACTTTTTTAAATGTACTCGCATACATTTGTAGGCATGCCTTACGAGTAGGGATGACATCGGGTACCCGGTTCCAGAAATTACCCGGAGCCGATTTTAAGATCCGGGTATATTTCGCGGCCGTTTTTAGGCTAATTCACCAGTTTAAATTACGCGCTACGTGGTTGCGGTCTTTCCCGCGGAGCGTGCCCGCTGCCTAAAGAGTAATTGGAGTTGACGACAGAGCGCGTTGTAAGCTATCACGTGCTTCCGTCCGTCTCGGCGAGTCGCGCCCATGCCACGAGTGAGTGCAAGAGAGAAAGATGCGGCAATAAATCTTGGACACTGCCGTCTGCGCAGTACGAGATGCGCGGACGATCCAACCAACTCACACTCACAAGCTGACTGACAAAGATGGTGGGTGTAGAAGTAGAATTCGCAATGCAATCATCTTTCAACCGATTCACGAAATTCGTTATCACGACGCATAGGATTGTTATTCCTGGGCTTATGTTCTTTCTTTCCCAGGCTTATCTTGCGACGAGAGCTTCAGCGCGGGATATAGTAGTGAGAGGTTTTCCCACATGAGAAAGAGAGCTAGGCCTAGGCCTAGCCTAGGCCTATGTTTGCATTGTAGGCCTAGCCTAGGCCTACTGCGTCGAGTTTAGGCCTAGACATACGTTTTTATTACGACATGTAGGCCTAATTGTGTACGTGTGTTTGTGAGCTTGATTTACAAGCTATTAAATCATTTAGTATACCTGTATGAAGTGTATCGTGTGTATTTTATGTTCCTTTATCCATTACATGTGTGGCTAGGCCTAGGCCTATGCTACGAGAGCAAATAAACAAATGAAACGCGCCATCCGAGTTTTTCGCAAATCCGAGGTGCCCCCGGTCTCATCCAACTCGGATAAGAGGGATCTTACTGTATAGTACAGTAAGACATTATAGGTAGGCATCATCAAAGAAGATTAGAATTGAAAAATATCAAATAGATAAACAATAAAATCAGACGTCACATTGTGATCATGAAGTAACTACCTCCCCTGACTGACAGGTCTATGATCTGTTGGGGCCTGGTCAGCATGTCCAGGCTCCAGACGCAGACGCTACTGTCAGACGACGTGGACACCAGTGTTGTGGGAGTGTTGTCCTCCAATCAGATTCAAGGAGAACACCGGCTGAGTGTGCGATCTTAGCCACAGCAGGCTCTGAAGCACCGGCAGCCTAGAACACATGATATCATTAGGCCTAGGCAAAGCAAGGTGATCTCATCACAACCTGTACTATCCTGAAGGAAATGCACAAAGATTAAATAATAATATATTGATAATCATAAAGGTGACTGCATTATCAAATGTTATCGTCCTGGTGGTGTAGGCTAATCAAGATTGAATGTCTCTTACGTCTTACCTTTTTTTTTTTGACACGATGCACGTGGGATAGCCAATATTTTTATACCTCTGTGATCGCAAAACATCTAATACCTAAGTATTATCATTCACACACGAATAAGATACAGCAATTCAAATATATCTATGGTAATGCACATCTATTGCGTATCAGTGTAGACTTAGCACAGTCAGGCCTAATTTAATTTACTAGGTTTGTAAAGGATTTCAAGAGGAATGGAATATCATAAGAGATAGAAGGATACTGATAGTAACAGTAGGGGAAGGTAGGTAAGCGCATGTAAAGAGTAGGAGGTAAGCAACGGCTATGGTTGTCCACGTTAGAGGAACCTCATCAAGTAACCTGCGGATCCTCTCACCTCTTCCTCTCGCGAGTGTCCCAGAGCACGATTTGCCCCGAGTATGTCCCCCCCAGGACCAGATTGGGATGGAAGACGGCGAACTTGCTGGCGACGACTTGCGTCGAGCACTTGAACGAGTGCTCCGGAGTCTCCTTGCTGTACATCATGTTCCAGATGAAGCAGAGCCCCTCCTCAGTGTGCCGGTCCAGGCTGTAGCTCGCCAGGAACAGCTCGGGAAACTGCGTGGACCAGTCGATAGAGCTCACGACGCTCGTGTTCAAACCCTTGCAGAGGAAGCTACGACTCAGCGTGAGGAGTTGACTCTGACCGGAGTCCTCCGTCGTCGAGGTTATCTCCGTGTAGTCCTTGAAGATGTCGACTCTCTCGCCGAGCGCGCGCTCCACGAGTTTCGACGAGCGCTCGAAGAACGTACGGAATCCGTCTGAAGCCAACACGAGCGCTTGTTCTTTCTCGGTTAGCGAACGCTCGGTAGGTTTACCAACACCTACCGATGGTTTGTTAGGTGTTGGCTGCACTGTCTGAGGAGGACTTGCAGCAGCTTCGCAGTCAGGTTCGATGAGCTTGTCAGGGCTCGCCTGTGAATACAGTTGTTGAATTACAAACATGTTAACAGTACTATACAGTAATGATGGGAGAAAAATGATTCACCTCTTTATTGATGAGGAATACTTCCAACAAAAGAATGCAGATGCTTGGTAGTGGTGGGGGTAGAATGAATGCACGGTAAAAAGGATGTCGCCTTTGTGTAATGAAAGAGAAATATCTTTTACCAAGGCAAGCAAAAATTATCTGTGCTAGATCACAGAGTTCCTCCGTGTGCTAGATCCAAGCTGAGCTGGCGTGAATAGAATTGACGAAGTTGTTATGTTGGTAAAACAATTTCGAGCCACCTGCATTCTTTCGTTGGGATCACTAACTATATTGCCACTGGCCCACTTCAATAGTCTAAGAGGCTGGGCCAAGATGTGAAACACACACAAACATAAGAGTGCACAAGACACATTCATAGGCCTATATGCTGCATGTAGCCAACACTTGTTGTTTTACTGATAACTCTACTGTTGAGTGCCCTAAAACAATTCACTAACTCACTAACTACTGTAACTAACTATTATTTTATTATTATAAAATGCACTGACTGGGTCCACTGCTGATTGTTGTAGTGCATGAGCTGAAATATAAACGTGTAGGGGATGGTTAGTTGCTTTTCAATGCACAGCAGCTTTATCAAATCAAACATTGTTTTGTAAGCATATTAATCTAGATCTCTAATGCTAAAGAAAGATACACAACAATGGATGTAATGTGGACCCTATTCTACTTTAGTTATTGACGACAGATTGGCGTAGGTAACTTGCCTGTGGTTCAAGCTCTTCTGGTAGGCCTACCTCGTTGCTCGTCTGTGTGTGCTTGCAATACGTGATTTGCTCTCGAGGAGGGAAGCTGGTGGCATCTTGCATCTGCACCGAGAGAACAGCTTTCTTCATCTGCTTTGTACGGCGACGAACAACATCGCAGCCCATGTTGCTCGGGTGGTGTCGTACTGGACCGTTGCTCTGTCCGGCTTCGGGATCATCTTCAAGAGAGAGTAACAAGAGAGTCAGACAACACAACAAACAAAAAACAATTACACGAATTGTTGTCCCCAATTGTTTATCGGCAATCAAATCATTAGCTGTGTCATCATCAGACTTGCTGTACCTACTATTACCTTGAAGGCTAAGTTCATACTAGCCGTTTAATACCTGTGATTCTGTACAGTAAGTTTGTAAAATTTTAATGATCAGTATAGGCCTAAACTAAACAAGAAGGTAGGCATCCTTTAGAGACGATATTGGGATAGTCAATTCCAATTTCCAGGGAGTCGACTCCTTCAAACGTACGATATGCTACCGGTAGCGGCAGGCCTATGAGTTATATGGGATCACGGAACCACGGAACCATGTTTCTCTCCATCACTCACCATCTCTTTCACAACCCAACCTATCATAATCTATCAAAACTTTCATTTTATTTTTATTTTCATACTGCATTGACTCTTCGCATGCTGATGTCACAGATAATATACTACACTGTGCTGACGCATGTGAAGAGTATAGTACATGTCAAGTTTGTGTACGAATACATAGGCAAGCATATTACATCAGATAAATAAATGTACATACTGCACAGCAATCGTAGGCCTAATAGGCCTAATAATAGGTAATACCTAGGCCTAATAATAATAATAATAAATAAAATAAATACAAATTCACATTCAGTAGGCAAGTCCTACAAGTATACAAACTGACACAAAACGGTCGGGGAGAGAAATCTATTTGTAATAGGCCTATATCAAGTGATTAATTTTAAACAGTTAATCTATTCACTCATAATATGTTTCACACCTTTATATTACCTACCTACCTAGCCTATATATATTAATATTATTATGTTACGTATTATAGGCCTAAGCCTCTGGATCCGACTTCGATGTTTAGTTAGGTTCTAAAGTGATAGGTACCGTATCAGTCTAGGCTTGCTTCACAGTGAGAGTTTGAAGCTTGGGCCCTAATACAAGTTGATTATGAAATTATTGCCTTGCTGTCGGACTGGAAATAGATCATCCCCGGTCACTCCTGCATCACAGCCTGAAGCACCGTCAGCTAGTGTTGACAACAGCGCATCAACGTCTTCCGGGTCCCGTCTAGTGATCGGGTTTACGCCCTTCTTGATCGCTTCGGCACATTTGTCAACGGCCTCCTTCTCGTGGGCTTCCCGGCGACGCTGGGTTTCCTGGCGTAGCGCCAGCAGCTTGGCCCGCTTCAACTCTATGGCCGCTCGGCGATCACTCATCGTAGGGGCTGTGCAAAGAAGCAAACTTGAGTAAAACTATAGCACAGAAAAAGTCAGAACAAGAATCTGGCACTAATACAAAATGCACGTTGGTTAAGCCCGACTCCGCATCAAGACAAAGTGTAGAATGGGGTTTAAAGGTTTTAGGCAGGAATAGTCTAAGAGAACGACCAAAGTTTATAACCCGTTTATACCCATGCATGCGTGATTGCACCCACGGTCACGGCTGTACTGTTGCCGAAGTAAATGCCCTAGGTCTAGCTTAGGAAGGCAAGGTGCCTTTATAAAGATTAGGTCCTACGCAGGCCTAGACTAGTCAAGCTTGAGAACCTAGGCCTAGGGCTTACTAGCATTGTGCAAGATATTATGCTTTCAAAGTAAGGTTAGGACGCCCAGATTGAGAAAGGGCCTTGCCTAGCATAAGTAGTCCTAGCTGTGAATAACCACTTGTAGGGCTATGACCAGTATTTATTAAGGAAAGGATTCCTTCTATAATCAATGCTTAAATTGCCTACCTGGAGCACGAAAGAAGACCGAACCAAACGAGTGTGTTTGTTATTGTTTACAATTTTGAAAAGCACATTGCTGCGCATATCAAGGCTTGTGATCAAGGGCGTGTCCCGAAACACGGTAGTTTAGTTTAGTTTAGTTTATGTGTTTCGCAATTGAGTTAGTTCCACTCGGTGGCAGAATTTCTATCCCCTATTATCCCTCCCTTAAATTAATTTAAATATATATAAAATCTTCTCCACCCCGACCAATCCCCTTTGTAACCCGTTTCCAATCTACTATTGTTCTACCCAAAAATGATTTCTTTCCCACATCAGTTTTAAACCCAACCTTTCACGTTTCCAGCTATGATCATTCTTACCCAAATAAACCCTTGTCTCACACCTTGACCAATTTCATTCCAACCTTCAAATCCCCTACTAAATCTATAGAATTTTGCCAATCTGTCTTCTTTCCTCCTACCATCAGAGTCTGCCATTTCAAATTTTTCACCAATTCTCCAGAAATTTCCTATTCCCTTATCATTAGCCCTCTTACATCTTTGAATCTCTCCATCTCAAACCCTTTCCCCATAACCACCTGCGGCCTTCTTCTGCACCTTCTCATTTTCATCTTTTCTCACCAACTCTGTATGGATCCCAAATTGATCATGCGTACTCCAATCACAGGTCTCCTATGTTTATTACCAAATGGTTTCTCACCCCTGTTGCAACTCCCACTGTCACCCTTCTTACAAAACGAAGTACTCTATGCCCCTTTTTAACTACCTATGTAACATTGGCAATCCCAATTCAACCCCTTTTCAAATGTACACCAAGATATTGTAACTAACTTCTCTTTGTAAATGTGCTCCCCTTGTATGATATAAAAACCCAGTTCACTTTTTCTCTTTTTCTTTCCAAACGTAAAACAACCTTGCACTTTTTAGTGTTAAAACCCATTTTATTTTTCATCTACCAATTATCCCCAATATATCCAAAATCTCTCTGTAAAACCTCGCCGATCTTCCTCAAATAAAACTCTCTGTATATTATGCAATCATCTGCAAATAATCTTAAACTTGATTCCACCCCACTAACAATATCATGATATAAATTAAGAATCAACAATGGTCCTAGTATACCTACCTTGCGGGTACTCCAGGATTTCAACTTTATTCCCTTTGACAGATCTTTACCAACTGCTACCCTCTGCGGTTCTATCCTTTAAAAACTCCCCCTACCCATCTGACCACCCACTATCCTCATACATCATCAATTTCTTTAACTACTTCCCATGAGATACTTTATCAAATGCCTTTCACAATCTATGAAAATTGCATCTCTTCCACCCCTCTATCAAATAATCCACGCAATCATTTGTTAAACCTTAACAATGAGTTTCACAGGAGTACCCTTTTCTTAAACTATGTTGACTTTCATTTAAGCCATCCCTTTTCATCAAGTATTTTCACGAATATGTTTGTCAATCATTTTCTCCATTATTTTGCTCCCAATTGAAGTGTTAATGATATAGGCCTATAGTTTCCTATATCCCCTGTCCCCCTCCTTAAAAAATCGGTACTACGTGCACTTCTCCACATTAGGCATTTTTCCCAACACTTAATGATCTTGAACAAAATATCCTTGAAGTATGGAACCACAGATGACCCAGCCATCTTAATAAATTTACTCACCAAACCATTCATTCCCTGGTGTGCTTGCCATAGTAAGTTCCTTAGTACTTCCTTAACATCCTTATCAGATATTGCCCATTGCATTACAACCCTGTCATCCCTCCCAAAAAATCAAGTACATGATCTACATCTCACCATCCTGAAATACTCTTGAGTAGGAATTCATTAAGAGCATCAGCTTTTTCAAGGTCTGTATTAAATATTGTTATCCCCCCTTTTCACCCGTCGCGCAAAGTTGGAGGTTCATTAATTATTTTATTACCTTAATATACTTATAACATTCTGTTCCAACTCACCTTTACTATCTTTTTCCATCCATTATTCCCAAGAAATAATCCCCCTTTGCTTTCATTTTTTCATCGTTCAAATGTTTTCCCTTTCCGAATTTCCTTTACCAACTACCTGTTAATTATATCTATTATGCAACTTCCTACATTTACCGCTTTACATTCTTATTTTCCGATTATAATAAACAGGACCCCCCCTCCATCATGAATCAACTTATGGGAACATCAGATGATCTTCACTTCATTCATTATACTAAAAAAAACTTTCCCACATACATTAATACCCCTCTTAACCATTACCCTTCAGACCAACCATCATATCTGTCATCCATATCAATCTTATGTCATTCACATTTGCTAAGTCATGATCTCCAAACTGTTCTTTTATTATTCAAGGAATGTTCATTTCATGTTCATCAACTCCCTCGTTTATGGATGAATCAGCTATGGAACACATGATCACTAAATTCCCTCTACCACTTTCAGTACTTAAACCACATATCTTCTGGATTAACCAAAAAACATCCAATAAAATACCACCCATAGCCATTAATCTGTATTTTCACTAACCAATCTGTTTAAACCCTTCATTAATAATGCCATTGATCAAAACCTTGTAACTATACAACCCTTGATTCCCACTCACATCACCATCCCAATTTAGTTTTCCGTGGCAAATTTGTTTAATGGTTTTTATCACCAACCACTATGGTTTTTGCACTCAAATTTTTCCCTTTACATCGTTACTCTAACGTTAATAGATGTATCAACCACCTCCCGGTTCGATACACTCCAATTACCTCTAGTTTTTTACTTTTACCATAATTTACATTACACCCATCATCTCACAGTTTTCTCAACCCAAAGCACACCACCTTTAATTTTTCTTTACAAACGATCAATTATACCACCCCCATAATTTATTCATATCCCTCCTAAATATATTATACCTCCCTACTATTTCCCATCATAAATTCTTCATCTAAACCAATGTCTCAACTGCAAACCACAAACAATCTGGATCATATATTCTATCAAGGACAAAAAATGCTCAATTTTACCCCTTATACTTCTACAATTAACTTCCATTACTTTTAAAATTTCTTTTGTTCGTCTTACTCACCTTTAACAGGAAATGCTGATTGTCTTCTCAAACATTGCCTCCATTTTTCTCATACTCATCCAACAATCTTCAATAATTTCTTCTCCAATTCTCTTACCGTCTTCAAAGACCATTTCTCGTAAGCCAAATCCTTTCCCACAACATTTTTCTTTCCACAAACCGTCCCCTTCCCTGAACCCTTTCCCCCAACATCGTTCTTCAAAAACCTTTCCTTTAAACAAAACCTTCCCCCAACGCGCACGTTCTTCCAAAAACCTTTCCCCTTAACCCAAACCCCTTCCCCCAACGTCAATACTCCAATACCTTTCTCCCACCATAAACAACAGTTCCTCATACCCCCACAACTACTCTTTGTTATTTTACTTCGACGGGCCACCCTCACCATCAATCTTCCCAAATCGTTACCCCTTCAGAGTAGATGTAAACCCATGAGTTCTAAGTCAGGACTTCCTCCCAGTGACGAACGTCCCCAAACAAACCCACCTTCTTCTTGCATGCTCTTTCTACCCCACTATTGGCAGCATCAATAATGAGATCTCCCTTATCTTCCTGCTAATTATTCCCATTAACCCCAACTTTAACTCACTCCCAAATGAACCTTTCAACATCCTTAACAGACTCGCCATGGCGCCACCCAACTCATCCTCAACCATCCCATATCATGCCTTCCTGCATTGTTAGGCCCACCATCACTATAACAGAATCGATTGTTGCCATTAATTCTGTCTAAATATTAGGACTTAAATTCCCCTAAATCCCTCTAACTTGATACACCCCATGATCTCTTACCATAATTCCAATTCTTTCTAAACGTTTTTTGCCATTCTAATCATGGAATCTCCAAGCACCAATACCCCTTTTTTGTCTCATAGCCTGTTGTTTCATTCACCTTTTCAAGCTGAATAGAAATATTCCTCGATCAATTTCATCATTTCCTCCCGTTCAGCCTTCCACTGTCTCTCTCTTGCTTACCCAAATCCTCCAATTATCTATTCTCTTGACAATTTTCCCTTATTTACAATACCGGTATTAATGCCTGAAGTACCAGCGTTTTGGTTTTCCATTAGCCTTACTGAGACAATATGCTGAGAGCAGTCTCATGCTTCATCTTTTATGCACTCAGACACCTTCAAACCAGAACTAGGCCTACCCATTGAAGGAATCATTATCAATTATTATACGGAGCCTCATTCAAACCCACAAACCTTCAGTAGCACATCCCTGTTCCAGGCTAATACACTTGGAAACCACACCCATATACCCACAGTCCCATGCACCATTTGTTTTTTCATATTGATTGGGGTCAATATTTCAGAAAACCCGCAGATACCATAAACTACACTTTTCACAACTCACTCCGGTCGCACGACTTCACTAGCTCCTGGCAAAGAACCACATTCCGACAATTCTTCATCGTCACAAGATAATTCATTGCTAAAAGACCCAGTTCTATTTATTATAGAATAAAAAAAACGTGAGAAATCCTGCCCTTTACAGGATCACTCAATTTACCGGACAAAACACAATTAGATTTTAAATATCACGACAACAACGTATTAGCAACCAAAAGAGGCAACTTCAACTTTGAATCAATGCTTTATGAGACTAATAAATAGTCAATAATCGATGTTTTATGTCTCAAAAAATTCAGAGAGATTATAATTCCCTAATTGTCTTATCAATTATCAAATTCACTTTATCAAATTTGAATATAAACTTTATACACAACTCTTTACAAACAGTATGTTTATTAAGTCACTGCCTGTTAGATTTGGAAACTTGTCGACGGTATCCCCAAAAACCTCTAGAAAACGCTCTATCCAGCGTACCGAAATATAACTATTAAGCATATAAATGACTCATAAGCATTCAGAGAATGATAAGATATACTTTGTCAATGTAACAAATAATAAATACAAAAATCTAAATGAGGCATTTCATCATGTTTCAGCACACTACCAAAGTAGTTCGATTTGTTTGCGATAGATCGATTCACATTTTAACTCGATAGTCGATTGTAGTCACGTGGTCAGCTGATCAGCAGGCGTATTTGTTTTCTTGTTTACCAAAATTTTTGACAACTCATTACAATTTCTTCGTTTCCTCATTTCTCCTGGTAGGTTGAAGGTAAGAACATAGGGCATAGCTAGGCTTACCTTATTTAGGAAGTTTCGGTTAGGATTTAGGCCCTAGCTAGTCTGTTCTAGCCAGGGGCCTAGTCCCTTGGGCACAGGTGGCCGGCCTAGGGATTTTCATCCTACCCTAGACCTAAGTCCTATCCGAGGCTAGGGCTATCTCAACCTAATTTATAAGTTAGCAAGTGGTCTAATCATTTTCTTCCTTACCCAAGATCCAGTGGCGGCTTGGAGGTTCCAATATGACAGGCGCAAGATATTTTCAATACCCCCCACTCTCCTGTGATGAGAAGCAATTTTCGGACTGGGTGATCAGTTTTTTTTGCCATCAAGGTCATGTTTGGTGGCAATTTGCTCTTTCGGATGGGGTGCCCCAACTTTTCAACACTTGTTTTTTTCAATGAAAACATATGCACCCGAAATCCTTTCCTTACAAAATACTTAAACGTACGTTAGGTTAGTCGACTTACGCTTGTACCTGCCGCGCTTATTTTGAGAAGAGCGCACCCAAAATCCTTTAGTACAGGTGTTTAAATGTTGGGCACACCATCCGAAAGTAGTTACCGCAATTTGTGCCATACTAGAGTTGCTCAGCAGAATGCAGGAAAACTGATTTGTTAAGCTTTCACAATATTGAAAACAGGGTGGGTTCTTTTTTTTTTTCAAGGGTGTGGGCTGGCATATAGGCCTACCCACCCCGGCAAATAGGTCAAGCTGCCACTGCCAAGGACTACAAATTCTCCTAGCGTAGGAGGCTATGGAAATGTAAAGGTCTTGCTTGATCACAACAGAGCCTTTGTTATAGGCTAGGCCTACTGTGTTTGACTGTTGTATTTTTACCACTTGTAAACAAAAGTCTTGCTTCTGTGGGCTAGAAAGTCTAGAATATGAGCTCAATCTAATGCACTATACCAACCATCACTCCACATTTAAAACATTTCAGTAGATAACAACTCTTTAATCCTACAACAAGTACGGTCGGTACGTTATCAGGTTAGGCCCTAGATTTAAAAAAACAAAAATCATATTATCAAACTTGTAGCCTATCGAAACAAAGACAATACCTAGCCGGAACTTCTTCGGTTGGTATGGACCAGTTTTTAACATTTTTTTTTCCATTAAAAACAATGAAAAACAACTTCATATTAGGGATACAGCAAACAACTGTATGAAATTAAATTGCTTTTACCCCTTCACATACCCAATCATATTATCACACTTGTATTGAAACAAACAAAGACAATAGCCAGGGTAGTTAAGGATAGGCTAAGGTAGAAACATTGTAGGCCTACTTGTTATCTACGAAAATGTTTGAAATATTATTGTAAAAATACAATGCCGGCCAAGTGAACACCATTCCATGTAGTCATCATCCTCCAAGCTTACTTCCCTAGGGCTCCCTGATTTACATAACATAACATAACATGCTTAACGGTTGCAAATGGGCCCTTCCGCCCGGTGGCAACCACTCACTCCCCCCAGACCTAATACTGTCCCCCCCTAAAAATGATCTAAATTCCCTAAAGACCCACTACTACAATATCCCCCGGCAAGTCATTCCATTCCCTAACAGTCCTTTCCATGAAACCATACCGACCCAGATCCGTTCTTACTACTTGACGCTGGAACTTCCATGAATGATCCCCCCTTCCCCTGTAAAGCCCCTCTTGTAGCCTATTGCGGATGTCCCCCACCCCCTACTTCCCCTAGCCGCCCTGTACATATTGCACAACCTAACCTCCCTTCTTCTTCCCTCTAATGACTCCACCCCAACTCTCCTAACATTGCAGTGACACTGTCATATACTCTCTCTACATTCCCCTTATCATCCTCTTCCCACCGCCACCGCCTAACCTTTCCCGTAACCCTTCTTGCCGCCCTACGTTGGACTTTCTCTACTTCCAAAACCTCCCCCAACTTATACGGATCCCATGCCGCCGCCCATACTCCAGGACAGGTCTAACCACTACCTTATATGCCCGATCTTTAAACCTCCCGGCTGGTCCCTCTTAGATTTCTCATAACAAAACCCAGAGCCCTATTTCCCTTCTTAACAACTTCTTGCACCTGATCCCCCCAACCCAAATCCTCTGCCAACATCACCCCTAAGTACTTATACGTTCCTACTTTCTCCATAACAGCCCCATTAAAGTGTATGTCCTACCTACCTTAATTATTCTTCGCGAGGAAACCAACCACCTTACATTTACCTAGTTCAAACCCATTTATTTGCTG
Organism: Sweltsa coloradensis; assembly: GCA_024449915.1. Taxonomy (NCBI): domain Eukaryota; kingdom Metazoa; phylum Arthropoda; class Insecta; order Plecoptera; family Chloroperlidae; genus Sweltsa; species Sweltsa coloradensis. Next base: position 183,332 of record JAMZAV010001418.1, read on the forward strand.
TGACCCATTCCTTATTCCCCCCCAGATCTCCCTGCAAAAACCTAAATCCAATCCCCCTTAGCTCTATACAAACACAAATCTGCAAAAATCTTTTTTTGATGTTTTCCCGCCCTATGTCTTTTATAAAATAAAAACAACAAAGGCCCTAACACTGAGCCCTGCGGTACCCCCGAGAAACCCTCTTATATGTGAAAAGTCCCCCCAACCCTAACCCTCTAAACCCTCCCTCTCAAAAAACCCCAACCCCACCTCACCACTCCTTTACCCCCCACCACATTGTTTACCTTCTCCTTTAGCAAATCGGCGAGACTTTATCAAAACCCTTTTCAAAATCTAGAAAAAAGCATCATTTCCCCCCACTGTCCAAAAGTCCCAAATCCGAATAATCCACCAGTGAGTTACAAGAAAAACCTTTCCTGAAACCAGTTGAGCACCCGGTGAACCCCGCCTCCCCTTAAATGAGTTCAAAACTAGCTGCAACTACCCTCTCCAAAATTTTTGCCCCCTCTGAAGTAAAAGCTAACGGCCATAATTTCCTTTTTGTACATCTATCGCCCCCCTTATGAATTGGCACCCCGGGGGGTCCCCCCCCTCCAACCTTTAGGGATTTTACCTCCCTTAAAGACTTTCTACCATCCCCCAGAAACCTTACCCGGCATCACCCCCAATTTTTAAAAAAACTGCACCCCAAGCCGTCCTGCCCTGGAGCCTTCCACAACCTCTTTCTCAACCCCCTTTACATCCCTATCTGAAATTTTGAGTGGGGTGTCCCCCCTTTCCCTTGCCATGCTCCTGTATCCCTATCTCCCGAAAACACCCCCCCATAATAGGAAATTTAAAGCCCCGCCTTTTTTGGCGCCTAAGTATACCTTTCCCCCCCCCTTAAGAGTAGGGATTTCCAACCCCTCCTTTTTGTCCCCTTAAGTGCTTGTATAAAAATTGTCCCCCTCCCCAATTTCCCGGTCCCACCCTTTAAACCCCATCATAAATCGTCCCTAGCGTCAACCCTTTGCCCTATCAAGTATCTTCCCCTTTCCCTTTAAACTTTTCTTACCCCTCCCCCGTCCCCCATACTTCCCATACACGCTCCTACATTTTCTCTTCAACCTCTAATTCTTCATGTAATAAAAAGGATCCCCATTTTTCCCTTTTTTGTACTGCGGTACAAAACCCTTTCCCAAAAAAGCCCTAAATATACTAGAAACTTTCCCACATCTCATTTCCCCCCCTTTCCCCCCCGGGGCCCATCCTCATACATTCTTCCAAAATTTCCCTTTTTGGGCCCCCCTTTTAAAACATCGCCCTATCATCCCGCCTCATAAACTTCCCCCCAATTTAAACCCACCTCCCCTGGCCCCAGGGCCCTACTAAGGGCTAACTAAAACTGACCCAACCCCCCCCTGCCACTCTAAAACCCTTACCCTTTCCCAAAAAACCATGCTTTTAATAAACAAAATTTTTAAATACATTTTTTGGGCCCTTCCCTCCAAATTTAAAATTCCTTGTCACTTTTCCCACCCACCTTAGCTACTGGGCCCTATGTAGTCCGAGCTTTTTCCGGGATCCCTTCCCTACCTTCGTCGTCATCCTTTTTCTCAATCGGGTCATGTAACTTCCCCAATTTTCCTTTCTTCTCTTTTCCCCAAAATTTTTTCCCCAAAAAGGGGCCTCTACAATATTTTTCAGGCTACTTATTTTGTCCAAACCCTTTTCCCCTTATAACCCTCCTAGCACCCTTTCTTTTTAGACTTTTAAATTTTAGCCCCTCTTTGCCCTTTAGGCCGGTTTTTCTATGAGTTTCAGACACCCGTAGGCCAAAACCTAACACATTGCTTTGGTCCCACATTTTTTTGGGGTTTACTTAGGCGGGGTGGCGTACGGGTCATCTTTAATTAATTTTTGCTTATTTTTTTTTAAAATTTTCACCAAGGGCCAAAAGGCCCTGATTGACCGGGGAATGTTGAACTTGGAAACCAAAAATACCCGACCCAATTTGGCTACCTTGTGCTTTCTGAAGACGGTGCTGTTGTCTCGGTATGTAGGGTTTTTTCAAGCTTAGGTTCTGCTCGTTCCCCCTGCCTACTGACAGGAATACGCGCGTTACATAGGGTGGGACTCTTCCGTTTAGTCTGGGAAAGGGGAGGGTTTTGGAAAAGGGTGAGCGAATAGCAACCGCCACGTCACTGACCATGGCCCATACGGTCGACACTCTCGCCCTTTACCTCCGAAAGAGGGCAAATTCCAGAGAATTCAGGGAGGGCCCAAGGGAAACCCCAATCTCAAGGGAAAAGGTAGCCCCAATCAAATACCGGTATTCCCGTTACGGGGTACAAATTGGGAAAACATTTTTTATTTTCCCCCTCAATTTTTTTTTAAGTTTACTTTGTCCCAAAAAAGCTTGAAAAAGCACATTTCCCCCTTTTGACACAAGAAAAAAAAAAATTAACAGTACACAAGTCACAAAGCACTTCTGGCCTTTATTATCCTATGTGCCATATAAGGCCCAGCCCAAAGTCCAGGCCAATAATATTTCTTGATTCCTTTGCATTCGCTTCATGCGTCGGCACTGCAAGAAGAACAGGCTGTGGTTGTCATCTTCCACAGCCTGTTCTCTGCTGTTTTCTCTTCTATTCTGACACTGTAAGAAATGGGTCAGAGTGCTGTAATATCGTTTTTACTAACATGACGCTGTACTTCTCCGGTTACTCAGGTACAGTGGTTAAAGTGGATTTGGAATAGTAACGGTACGCACTTATGCTGTAGAAAGTATTGAAGTGGGACCGCCGAGGGGTTTGGGGGGCGCTGCCCCCCAGTTTTGCCCTGCAGGATTTTTTTTAGGGTGTGATTGTCAGAAACTCTTTTAAATCACTTGGGAGAGTGGTCTATCTTTGTTTTTGTTTGCCGATATTGGGGTAGTATTTGGGATCGTATGCCTTTATTTTACTAATTTCATATTATTTAACATAATTTGACAATGTGCATAAAATCTACCACAAATTAGTCCCGGTATGGCATACCGTCGGTAATTTTAGTAACAGTATGCATACCGGCTCATACCGCCTCACTTTAACCACTGCTCGGGTACTGCACTACGTACGGTAGTACGTAGATAGGCCTACCTACTCCCTCGGTATTGAGAGATTTACATCCCTAGTTGATTCTAGATGACCACTGACTTGAGTTGTAGTAGGTTGTAGGTATGAAATATTTTGATATGTATTTTAAGCAACACTATGACAATTGGTTTGTTTGAAGTCGTTAGAGAAGGGACGGTAGGTTGAGAAATATGTACAGGGTGGTTAGGGGAAACAAGGGACATCCATGGAAGTTCCAGCAGAAAGTACTAGTAAAAGAACGGATTTGGTCTGGAATGGGTTTCTCGTAAAGAATTGTTAGGGAGTGGAATGACTTGCCTGGGGATGTGAATGGTGAGTCTAAGACAGTTAGATTTAGATTCTGTTGGGGTAGGCAGTAATAGGTCTGGGTGAATGTGTAATAATATAAATAAATAAAATAAATACATTTTTATTTAGAGTCTACCACTCAGTTATAAAGATTTCGGGGGACTAATCAAAGCGGACCAAGCAACCCTGCAGCCCCGACGCATCGCGAGTGCGTACCACCATAAGATCGATATTTTATTTTTAATAGGAATATAGCAATCAGTGGTAGGACAGTGCGAACACCGCGAATAATTAATGAAATATTTGCAACTACTGTTTCGAGTAGACAGAGCAACTAATATAATAATTACCTTGAAACTCAACGTTTTGTGGACCACTCACGTATCAACCCTCCTCGCATCTTGCCGTCTCATCAGTACCCCTGTCTGTGACCTGCTTGTGCACAGGGGTCGTGATTCACCCACGTGTCACGCGATAAGAGGGCATGAGTAATCAGTCACCTTGCAGTGTGGTCTCACAGACGTGCCACAACATGTTGGTGTGTTCAATGTAATTATTAGGGATTGACAAAGACGCTAGGTTACCAACAGTCACCTAAGTAGAGTAGTAGTTAGGCCACGATTAACATACACGACAAAGCAAACACAGGAAACTAGGTAGCAAAAGACCTTGCTCAGTTCGCAGAGAGAGAGAGAGAGAGAGAGATTGATTGATGATTGATTAGGGACCTTATTAGGGCGGCATTAAAGGCCACGATAGGCCTTTACTTAACAAATCCACAACGTTAAAATGTTGATACAGAGAGAGAGAGAGAGAGACAGAACTAGCTGTTGGCTAGGGGTGGGGGGGTGAAAGATGAGAGAGTGAGAGAATAAGACAAGGAGGGGGGGGGGGGGAGAAGAGTTATCTAATGTTTAAATTCAGTCTATGGCAGGAATTACAGATCCACTCGTAGACCACAATTCCCATTATTATTGTGCCTACACTTACTTGGTCTAGGTAGTATCTGAAAAAGTAGTCATGACTATGACTATAATATTATATTCTGCATTGTTTAAGACAGTTGGTCTGAGTAATTATTGACTTATAACTTTCTTCTGTTTCAGTAACCTACAGCGACCACAGCTACGTAATTTGTCTATCCAACAAGAAAATCCACATAGTGAAACGAAAGTTTTCACCCGTCGCACCGGAAAGCGATGTAGCTTTTGCCTAAGTCAACGGCAACTTCATCTCTAAGGCCAATTATTTTAATCTGTTGCATATACTATTACAAATAACCTGGGAACTCATTAAATACAGATTTGTTCCATTTTCAATCGTGTAACGGGATGGTTGTAGGTATTGATATTTCGTCAACGATACTGAAGTCTCACAAAAGAATGAATTATTACATGTTAACTTTTTTTATAATACGTATAAAGATTAGTTTGGAAATGTAAGATGAGAACCATATCAATGTGGTTGCTATGATATTCAATATAGGCATTATTATATCAAAAGAAGGGATGCACAACGATAAAATAAAAATGAATATTGATTCATAGGTGACTGCATTATCCAACGATAATGTCGGTAAATATAGGTTACGTCAGTTTTTTCAACAGACGGCGTGATCAAGAGAGGATGTCTAGAAAGGGCAACACGAATATTTTTCCCTCAGAAATTGGTAGTGTATACGGTGGAAACTTACTAGGTATATTACGCGTGTTAAGCAATTTTTCCCCCAGAGAGCATGCAAATAAAAATAATGTAATTTAATTATCAGTTATCAAAATGTTAATATTGATTATCGAGTGCATCCCTAATGAGAAGGCAATAAAATGCTGGAGAAACAATTAAATTTGTAATTATTTCAAAAAGGGATGACATCGGGTAGTGAAGTATAGTATGGGTTCGGTACCAGGCCCTTCGAAGGTTAAAATGGAGCCATTTCCTATAGCCTAACAATCAAACTCTGCCTGAACAATGACACAAATAAACTTTAACTGAAGGTCACTTAGCACTAAATCGCCTGCAAAATTTGAGTAAGAATCCGTCGTGGCCGTGGATCAATAGTTCAAGTTGGTATCAACAGTTTCAACGAGTGAGTGACAAATTGAGCGGTTTACTAGTTTCCATTACCTGAATGATATCACTCGTAAACTTGCAGTGTTTTAGTGTGCTGATGTTGTTTTAGTTAGAAAAAATCATACTCAAAGACGATCCAATTCCTTTGGAAATAGATTCGGGTAATGTTCAGATTCGGTTAGCCCCGAGTACCGGATGTCTTCCCTACTCTAATACAGAGTACCCACCGCCACTACGTGCTCGCGCCTCCGGCCCAAGTTCATTCCCGTGTTCTAGGGGCTTTTGTGCACAATACGGGCGCCGTACTGGCTCGGTCCTATCCCCAATAAGCTTCAGCTGCGGGATCATCATGATCTCGCCACCCCGCACCTCTTGTTTACCCTGCCGATCCCCACGGTTTACGTTCATCTCGTGCGTTCAAGCCAACTAGGACTCGTCAGTTTTGACCAGGGCTTTGTGGTATTGGGGGATTTATACCAATTAGCATTCTCATCCCTATGTCCTGTATGTATCATTAAGGTGAATCTATCATCCTAATTTATATTTTCTTAAATATTAGTTTAACCAACTATGGACATAGTTTTCAATCTGATTACGTGACATTCCCTTTCCAATACGTACTATGTTTTAATATGTATTTTGGGAGGAGTAACCCAATGACGATTATTGTAATTCTTATCCCGGAGATATTCTTGCTCATAACTTTTAGGTTGGAAGATTGATTTTTGTTTCTATTGTAACACATGTATGTCACATACTCTTTTCCACAATCCTAACATATTTGTAACAGATTTAACTGCAATATCTCGCAGTGTACACAATCTTTCTTTTGCCGGTACAAATAGTCTACTGTGTTTGTGACGGCAGAATAAAAACTTTGTACTATGAAAGATAATAAAGAGACAACTTTTCAAAATACTTTGGTTTGTCTTTGTTGACGAGAGTACCTATGTCACATATTATTGTGTTACAAATTGAAACAAAATTTAGCCTTCCAAACTGAAAATTGTGAGCAGGAATATGTCCAGGGCATTTTTATTACTAACGTAGTATCTATGGTCCAGGTTACATAATGGAATTCAATACAATCGTCTTAGTACTTAGCCGTACGGTAGTATTTAGCGTATTACTAAGCCCCAAAAATAAATAAAAAACAGTTTGGCAATGCCAGATGATAATAATTGATTAACTATGTCCATTGTTTTGTTTGCCTAATATTTAAGAAAATTTAAATTATGCAATAGATTAACCTTAGCACTTCACTATCAATTTAGAAAGTCTAGAGTTTGACTCCCTGCTCTTTTGCAATTTACTATAATAAAGAGTATATCATACGTATAAGTCCTGCTTGGCTTTCTTTCTGTCTGTTGTAAAAACCCCCGTTTCCTGTTTTATGTACTAGTTTTTGAGGGTTTAAATACAATAAAGACAATTTTAAAAATGAAAAATTTCATTTTTATAAATAAATTGATAGTGAATTGTAGACTACAAGTAATAATATCATATTTGGTAAAGGATATAAATGGATATATAAAAAGTGTCTACTTCTTCTTGCCCTTGGCCTTCTTGTCCTTGGCCTTCTTCTTCTTGCGGAAGGGCCCCAGGTGGTGGCGGACCATCGCCCCCCTCCACCAGGCCTGGATGCGGGTGGCCATCTTGTTCAGGTTTCAGCTCGTGCAGCTGTTTCTTCTCCTTGATCGCCCGCTGCTCCAGATACTCGGTGATCTCGTTCTTGTGGTGCTGGTACTGAGAGAACCGGGGTTAGTTGCTACTTTATTAGTAGTTTTTTTTTTTTTTTTTTTTTACTAAAATTCAGAAATTAAAAAAGTCCGCCATGACCGGTATTTGAACCACGGGTCTCCCACATTCCAGGGAGCGTCTTAACCACTAGACCATCAGGACGGGTACATTTTAATCTCTGAATTCTAGTTGCATTATAATCTGAATGGATGGAACAGTATTTCAACAAATATCTGTTGCCTTGAACTGACCACCAAACATTTTAATTTCTGGACTGTATTAAGGAAACGCTCAGTTGGACGCGTTGATAAGCGAGCACGTGCTATAGCTAGACCTACATTGCACATTTTTTTAAATTTAAAAATTTGCAAACCTTTGCTGTCCACAGGGGCCATGTTTTCCAATATTATTTATTATTGGAAGGTATTTGGGTAAACCCTTGGTAAACCTTTACTTTGTGGATAAAATTTCCACCGCCATCTAGAGGACCTTGACATAATTCTTTGGGAAAACTATTTTTAACTCTTTGGAAACAAATAATACACTGCTTCCTCGATAGTATTTTGATTACTTCTAGGTTTGGCAGTGCATAGTGACCAGAATTCTCGTGCGACTTTTCGTTGCCATGGGAACGTTACTTTTGTTAAAATTGTAATTTCCATCTACACTACTTATCGGATCAAAATAAAATTAACATATTCGTGCCCGGACGGACATTCTAAATGATTTTGGCCACCCCAGATTTTGTCGCTTTTAGTTTGAAAAAAAAACTTTCGATTAACTTCAATGTAACTTTGTAACTTTTTGAACGATTTTGCCCCAAAACTAATGGCATTCAAATCCAGATCGAAGCTTGCGGATGGTCCAAATTTCAACTCGATCCGAGCCTTTCCCTTCGAACGTTATGGCGAGACATATAAAAAAAAAAAAACAAACAAACAAAAAAACAAACCAGTGTATATTTTTTCCGGTAGAGTCAAATGGAAACGCTCGCTTCACCTCGCTTAATAACAATTCCACTACGGGAGTGTTTCCCGACTATCCAAAACGAGAAAATTTATAATGTCATTAGCAAGGGTTTATTTCTTGATTTGTTTTTTTAATCTCTAAATTGTAGTAAAAAAAAAAAAATTTCAACCCACGGGAGTGTTTCCCGAGTAACCAAATCAAGAAATAGTAAACCCAAGGAACGTAATAAATTATTATATCTAGTCCCTCATAAACCCTGCATTACACTATACCAATACTGCAAACTCTGATTAGACAAAATTGACACGTTCTTTTCTAATTTCTGTACATTATCTATATTTCTTATGTTTTCATTGAGCTTATTGTAGTCTGTAGAAAAGAGATTTTTGAGTGCTACTTTGTTCATACATTCTAGGTACAGTTATTTGTACATTTTGTTCTGTATTGGTGCATATCCTTCACTTGACATATTTTATTTAAGTAGCTATTTAATACAAATATAGCCATTACCAGTTATCATTGTGCGCTGTTAACGTAACTAAACAATGTTATTATTAGAAGTTAATTGAACTTTTACATGCTTATAGGTCTCATTATATTATATATTATGGTTGCGGGGAAATTATGGAGAGTGACATGGACACTTTCCAAAATATTGCTAGTATTAATAAATATAACTTCCTACCTAAGAGCAGTGAAGTTCAATTAACTTTTAAATACTATGTATCTGTTCTTCTATTAAAGATTTTTTAAATAAATAAAAATGCTAAACTACAGATGGCACCTTAAAGAAGGTCGTTAAGCCTACTTGATAATATAAATTCTAATAATCTAAACTTTGAGTATTCCTCCTGACTGACCTGGAGAGCGAGGTTCCAAACTCTTTGAAATGCGCCGCCCGGTCCCCCCTCAGAACGTTCAAGTCCGCATCTCGTTGATCAATCTCCTGGTCGTTTTCTTTCCATCCACGACTCGATTTCCTCTTCGAGTCTCTGGAAATTATTAGTTTGCTTTAATTTAACCCAAGAAAATTTCGATAAATTGGACAAATCAGGTAGCTTAGTATTTAGCTTAAAATTATTTAGTTTTTTGGGCATCCAACCATTAGGACATAATAATGTGCCATTCTAGCCAATAAAGGGTTGTGTTCTGGGGAGAACTAGAACAGGAATAAAAATGGTAAAATCAAGGAGTTTAAATGGTAAATTATGTGAAGTATAATAATGGATTTTCAGTACCGGTAACTAATTTAAACTCTGGTATAATGAATTAAAAAGGGTAAATAAATAAACACCATGGGCAAAGGCAAATTAAATGGTTGTTAAATGACATCAGCAATGCATTGACAGTAAAAGTGTGATAATAACGCAAGCCAATGCACATGGCAAAAGCTTTGTAAAGACTATTTTATTTAGGTACCGGTACTTGTTCATTAAAGAGACCCCCAAAAAGTGAAAAGTAGGTTGAAGTTTCGTTGTCGTGGTAGGCTAATAGGCCCCCCCCCACGGCCCCTTCGCCCCACCCAACCCCACTAACCTATTTCCTTTTTTTTGGGGGGGGGGGGGGTCCTTTTAATGAACAAGAAACCCTTTTTTTAATTTTTTATTTATTTAGGGCCTACTATTTTTATTTTTATATATTATTATTATTTTATTATTATTATTTTTATTATTATTAAAAATTGCAGAAAATGCAGTAAAAGAGAGGTGAATTATTTCCCTTTTAAAATTGCTTTTACCTTTAATATTAAGATATTGTATGTATGGCCTACTTTGCTTTTTTTTTTTTTTATGTTTTATTGATTTGGGTTACATTTAAACTTTATTATCAATGAATTTTTAATTATACATTGTATTTTTAATTTTTATTTTTTCGTTAATTGGTATTCATTTTGTTAAGGGTTTTAGGAATGGTATAGTTATATTAACTATTTACCGTGGCGACAATGTTATTATGTGAAGGCAGTCCCTTCACAAACGGGCAGTCCTGCTCAGAAGGCAACTTGCTTGTTTGATATTGTTAAATGTATTGTGTGGTGTGATTTTATCCAATAAATTGATTGAATTGAATGATTATGGTTAATTATTGTTATTATTATTATCGTGGTTTCTTTTTGTTCAAAACACACCATCTCAGGTACCATTTGCGTCCTGGTATACACACGGTCGGGGTTGAGGCCCAAGCCCAACAAAGTTTACATTATAAAACAGCGTGAAAACTAAGTTAGTACACATATTACTGTATGAGGATCAAATTACATCTAATTAACAAATAATAATAAAGATGAGTGTGATTAACAAACTCAATAAGAGTTTCTTAAAAAAAAATCTATAAAAACAAGCATGTATGGCGAAAATGCTTTTAATAAAGAGAGAGAGAGAGAGAGAGAGAGAGGCGAAGAGAGTGATTACTGCAAAAAATCTTCTGAACATGTGGCACGTTTGAAGATGACTGACTTTCTGCATGCTGATGTCAGATTTGGAGACAGCCCCAGGCATTGATAGGACTGGCAAGAGGGAAGATATGGTAATTACTCCAGTGCTGAGATCACGATAGGCACGGACAGTACACAGTTTATCATTTTTCCAAATTCCTTGTTTATTTTCTTGACTTAAATTTGATATTTTTCCGACCTTAGGGTGTTCTCGTGTTCTCATATGTTTTTTCCTCATGGGATCGCAATGTCAATTAGATATGTAATTTCTGTTAGATTTATCGCATAAAATGAGGTCCGGTTGGTTGTGGTCTATGGTTTTGTCTGTTATAACTGTTTATATCCCAATACATTCTAAATTCTGCTTTTGCGAGGGATCACAGGTGCAGGAGATACTTGTAATAAAGGGGTGGATTGACAAGTAGCTGTCGTTCATTTCCTAGATGTTGGATAAACTCTCTTTGCTACCTGATTTATGCCTTACTGAGATACCACGTGTTTGGCAATTGAGGACACCCCACCCCCAGCTATAACATGGTCTATTTTCTCCGTAAACTTTTTGCATTTTCACTACACATATCATTGTCAGTGGATTTGACTGGGGTGGGGATGAAATTTTTTATAGTTGTTGGTATGTATAACCGGATCTTGGATGGCGAACATAAATCCTTCGGTTTCAGCAAACAATCTCCTTTGTGAATCCATTCTTATTGATTTTACAATGTCAATATTTGGCTGCTGTATGCTTTTTCTTCGGGTACCAGTCCCCAATTGGAAGTGATTTAGTATTCCGACATTCATCTTCATATTTAAATCTTCTATGATATATTTCTGGATTGGAAGAATCGTCATTTAGCCTGAGGTGATTTATGTTTTTATCTCGGCGTTTAAAGTTCTTGGTGATAATGTATGTAGAATTAAAACAGTATGATCTGAGTTTATGACTGCGAATAGGCACAATGACCGAATATTGCCAATCCTCTTCCACCCTTGTCCCCGTGGTATATATAAACCTTTCAGAAGATGCTTTTGGGTGGTGAGTTCTGAAGAAAGGTCATTTGTCTTCTTGTTAACACGATCTCAGGTTCCATCAAGTCCAACATCGACCCCTTTCACCCTGCCAATGAAAAAAGGTCAAGATTGGTAAAGCCCATGCATTTAGTGCTTGATGTTATAGCGTTCCTTTAACATTTGTTTTTATAAGATATTTTTAACTCTATGTTCATACTTTTGTGTTGTAAATACATTTTTTAATTCACTTGTGGTTAAGAATAATGTTTTGCCTCAATTCCTAGGTATTTTGTATTTTCTTCGCTATTGTTTTATGTTTGGAATTTCTTGACTCAACCCCAATTTGGTAATTGGTCAGTTATCAATAACATGCAATTTTCCCCCACTTTTTCATATGCTTTAAGCACATTATCTAATCCAATTCCATATGAATTTCTTCACTGAATAATTTTTACTATGTCAATTTAAAATTTGTGAAGCTCTTCTTTTGATTTTCCATACATTTTTAAAATCATCCATATACAGCAGATGTGTGTATCCTTGTCATTATTTCTTTACGGTACGGCTATATCCAGCATTTGTTTGATTAAGTAGCTCTGATACTGGGGTTTGATGCAAACAAAAACCCAATAGAGGGTAAGGGTGTCCCCCTGGAAGATCCGCTCTCTTTATTGCCATATTTTTCAATATTAACCGCATCCTGAATTGGTTTTTAGTATTATATTAATTCTCCTGAATTCAGGAGATGCTGTTAACGCACCGTGTTATCACTGTGATTTACCTTATACAAATCAAGAACTTGATTAACCAATCGTGGGAACCGAATCAAAATGCTTTTTTGTATTCCCTATTTCGCTAGCTGATGATTCCTCTTTTTGTCATTTGCATGTTTTTTGTAACAATATATCGAATTATAAGCTGCTCTTTGCATCCATATGCATTTTGTGTGTACTTTCTGTTCCCACGCTAAAAATTTCATGTTCTGATAAATGTTCTTTAATTTCAAGGTAAAGATTGATGTTAGAATTTGTATAGAATGTTGGCAAGCAAGTGATGGGTCTATAATTTTTGGGGTCCGATCTGTCTCCTGTCTTGAATAATCATATTGGTTTATACCTTGAGTAAAGAATCCTGGAACAAAGTGAATGGGTCGTGAAAGTACTTGGTTTTAAAGAAATCCTTTAGTTTTAACAAATGCACTGGCGTTACGTCTTTTCACCAAAAGTTCTGTATTTCCATCTACATTCCAGTAGCTTTCCAATTAAATTGAGTTTTTTTTTTTTATTTGGGCATATGGTGATGTCGTCTTATTTACTACTATATCCGGCATTTCCTCAAGTCATCTGTTCTTTGTTCTATAATGAGGAAAGCCATTCGGCCTCGCGTTTAAAAGTCTTTTGTTTTGAACCAAATGTTGCTCCACTATTCCGCCAGGCTTCTTTAGGTAGTAGGAGGATGAATATTGTCGTTGTCACCATAACTTTGTTTCCTTCCTAGTTGTCCGATAAAACAGTTTCTCATTGACTCTTAAACAATTTGTTTTCTTCGTGTCTCCTGCTACACTGCACAATAAGATCTTTTTAAGCGTAGCCGCTAGAGCTTTCAATCTTTGTTTCATAGTGTCCAAAATAGTCTTCACATTTTTAATCTGAAATCTTCTTCACATGGATAATGTTCCGGCTTCTCTCAAAACAGCGGGGTTAACTTGTTTCCTTCAGGGACAACCGATGTGTTATTTACTAGATATGCTGTTAGATGGTCCAATGTCCCGCTCTTAGTAACGTTGATTCCTATGTTCTAACTTCTTTTCCATTTTCCTCCCTTTTTTGGTTTTAGTCCTATTGTTTTCCTGAATTTCTTGGTTGGATAAGGTGAAAGTTGAACTTCTCTGTCTACAGTGACTGCTCCACACAAAATACAGCCAGAACCAATGAATTTTCATGAAATCGGTTGGATTCTAATTACTTAAATATTCTTCCATATTTATTCAGACAGTTTAATGTAAATGCACTATATTGTTTGATTTGTAATAATCTTTGGTAAGTTCGTTCGGTCTCTCTTTGAAAGGAATGTGTTTCAAATTTGGCTAATGTTGTTCATAAAAGCTATTGCTTATATGTTCTGCGTCGGTTCCATTAAACATTATTTATGTTCTCAACCGTCTCTTCCTATGGCCTAAACCTCATGCATACTTGTGCAGGGGTCGTGCTAAAACGTCGTCAGATTCGAGATTATCTCGTCTGTATATTTCATACCCCTGACTTCTCGTCTTATTTTGGGGTCATTACAATCTTCTTGCCTGAGATATTGCTTTTTTAAAAATTATATGAAGTCTATCTTACCACATTTTGTTCTGTTATTTCTAGCATCTGGAAATTGTGTCGTATGCTCCCATGTATAACCGATGTCTCCATCCAGGTAAAGGCTCGTCTTTACATTTCGTTCACCCTCAAGAAGGAGCGCAATAACATTTTCGTTCATTTTCATGTGGACCATTTGTTCTTTTTTTTTTTGGCGTCCTCCGTTCGTTTGTTTCTGGTAGAGACTACTGGATGCGACCTGGTATTCTGAAGTGGCCCGTGGCCGTAGAATGCAAGGCTTCTCGGATCGTCTCTCGCATTCCGTTAGTTTACGTAAGCTCTTTGTCATAATTCAGTATACTTGATTTTAACTATTGTCTCGCTGTTGTTTTCATATGATGTTTTAATTTTGACAATTTTTACAAAATAATTTTGTAAAACTGTTTATATCCTTTTCACATGTTACATGAAAAACAGAATACCTAATACTTTTCAGTTTATTACACTGACATTAATATTAAAACTGGATACTACATTTGTAGAAAACAACAGCTTATTTCACTCGTCAAATCGCAATGTATACAGAGCACATTTTTTCACTTGAAGGCAGACCAGATGTTGCTATGGTATGTATTATTATTATTATTATTATTATTATTGTTATTGTTATTACTCCTGGAGAACGCGGCAACTAGCGACTCACCGTCTCTGCGACTTGCCCAGTATGTAGTCCTCTATCTATCTCGCGTGGGACCTCTGTTCTGACGTCCGAAGTTGTAGGGTGGTGACCTCCATCTCCTCCTGGTACCCTGTCGCCTCCTTGTAATCCTTAGAGGGCGCTCTCTGCACACTGTCTCGCTTTCCTCCCACTTCCCCCGACGAACTCTCACCCTTCAATCTTCCCCGCAAAGAACTCATCCTTGTAGTTATCCTGCAATACAGAGTAACAACGTCTTGTCTATGGTCATGTCCTCACGTTTGCAATCAAAGATTTTTAGTATTAAGAGTAAGGGGTGGGTGTACCCCTGTAGTACATTTCCCTGTGCTGGACACCACGCCTGCCACGTAACAGTCACGTTGACGACCAGAGCTCTCCTACTAAATACTTCCCTATACTTACTAGCTGATGATGCGAGATTCCCTTTTCTCGCCTTCTACGATCAACAGAGGGCAAATTCTACCCCGGGCCAGACGGGGGGTGGGGGCAGACTCTGAATACGGGACTTGGCAAACTTGGTTGTTTTCCCATCAAATCATTATGGTGGGGGGATAAGAACTTTTGATAGCTCCGAACTGGCCTTTAAAACCGGGTTAAGGGGTCGATGTTACCTTCATCTTGGCTAGGTTTCTCGTCCTTCTCCTCCAAGAGTTTCCCCGTCTCCGTCCTCTCCCGGTCCAGCTCCTGTAGGAGACCCTCACAGTCGCCGTGTTCCTCCTCTTTCCTTGAAGAGGTTCTCCTCTTCCTCGTTCCTGTAACTCTCCTGGCCACCACGGCCAGCAGCGAGTTGTACGTGCCGGGGGTTCCTCAGCTCGAACAGGGTCTGAGCGAGGCTCTTCTCAGCGAACGCTCCTGTAATGTAATAAAGATTGAAGCGCGTCAACCATTAGGTCATAATGCGAAAACCCTAGCCTAGGGGGGTAGGGATGAAAGTCCCATGCTGGTCAGGTTCTTAGGGGGGTTCTTACGTCGTGGTCGTCATCGTCTTTGTCATCGTTCGTGTTGGAAAAGGTTTGTCGACGTTGGGAAGGCCCGTCCAAGGAAAAGGGGACACGTCCTAGTCGACGACCGCCAGAGCTCGTCTCTATTTTCGGTGATTGACATACTCCCCTTCAAAGTAGCCCGATGTATGCGAGATGGACTTACTCTCTATCCTCGCCTTTTACGACTACCAGCTAGAGGAAAAGCTCTCGGTCAAATTCTGCCCAGGGTGGGTTTTATTGCATCAACATGGACAGAAGCGGGGATAAGGTCCCTCCTCGGCAATCCGTGACCATGGAGAGCCAAGTTTTGGGTTCTCCTTGATAAGATTCTAGCCCCCACCCCCCCGATGAAAGTGTGAGCTGTCCACCAGAGCCAAAATCCAAAATGGCTGCCATTTCCATGTCCCGGGGTTTTTTTTGCAATGGTTTGGCGTACCGTGTTGCATTGAATATGGTTTTTTGGGTTTTTTTTGAGTCAAGGAATTCATTTTGAAGTCATTTGACCTATTTTTTTCCGTACCCACCCACCCACCTGTCTCTCTGCACCTTGACCAGCAGTGAAGAGTCTAGGCGAGGCCGCGCGTGGCTTGTCTGTGTCCACGTCAATGATGGCTTTCCTTGGCTGTGTGCCCCCTGAACTTCTCCCCCAGGCTCTGGTGCAGGATCTCGGGGTGGGGGCTAGCCTCGGGCAGGCCAGGCCCAGGATGTGGAGCTCGTCCACAGCGTCCTCCAACACGGAGATGAGGGCGACAGTCTCAAGGTCGCCGATGACGTCACGGGGGTCGGGCTCGAAGAAAGTCGACTCGCGGCGAAGCTGAAATTGATGGAGGTTTCCTCGTCCCGGGCGTTCCCCTCCCGGCTGGTGTCGGTTGTGGTGGAGAATGAAACCTAGAAGAAGTAACATATCAAGCCGTATCCCCTATATCGATCTTGGGTCTCACTTTGCCAGAGGGCGCCCTAACCTTTGGGTTTATAATGGTTGCCCTAACTACTCGACTAAGCCGGTAACTTACTCAGGTGATTGATTGGATATTGCTTAACGTCTCATTCAATGCACTTCCTTAGCTTTCGGACGATATGGTTT
>JAMZAV010001419.1:0-165120 GCA_024449915.1 Sweltsa coloradensis
TGGAAGTGCACCGTTTTGCTGTAAACCAACATTGTGATCCGATGACGCACTCAGCCCCTAGGTACTAACGAGCGGTAAACGGATGGAGCCAAGGATTTAGCTGATCACACAAGCGAACACAACAGGGGGCGAACAATTGACTGGGTGACCGTTTCCTCATATTTACCCGGGGTACCTGTGTAACGGAGTCGATCCACAAACACATCGTTGCAAGACAGTCATGCAAACATATGACGTTTTATCATCATTTAATAAATCTGTGACAAATTAATGTGCAGATAATTCGCAATGTTGGGTATTTTTATTTACGAAAATGAACGACAATCGAATATATATGTGTATTGTCTATTCATTGTATGTGTGCGAAATCGATTAAAGATCGTGAGTGGTAATTAGATGAGTGAAGCGAAAACTTCAATTTCACTAACCCCTCAAAAAATTTAGCTCCAATGTTTCTTTTTTCTGTCTGTTTGTTCGCGCTCTAACGGGCAAACGGCATATACGATCTTGATGAAAATTGGAGGGGACCTTCGAAATCTCTGAACTGAGACCTGCCACGTTTTTGGGTATAATCGAAGAAATATTTCTCATAAATATCGTACTTTTACAATTTTTTCGTGATATTTAGGCCGATTCTGACTAAACGGGTGGGGCTACAATGTGCCTTTTGAAAGAACAAGTTGAAAACGTTAGCCAGAATAAAGGTTTTAATATGAGTTTTTTTTAGGTATATAATAACAATTTAAAAGTAACAATGGAAACTTGACAACAATCACCTACAATGCGTTCAAAAAGCACTTGCAAAAGTAAAGAGATCCCACGCAAACTAAAAATTTACAAAAAAGCTCATCCATCAATTCGACTAAAAAAGGCGTTCGCGAAGCGGCCTAGTAAGTTAAATAATTGGACGAGCGAAGCGAAGACTTCAATTTCACATATACCCCGAGAAAAATAGCTAGAGTGTATTATTTGTGTTTTTTTGTCTCTTTGTTCGCTATCTACCAGGCAAACGGCATAATTATGCGATCTTTATGAAAATAAGAGAGGACTTTCGAAATATCTGAACTTAGATCTGCCAAGTTTTTTGGTACAATCGAAGAAATATTTCTCACGAATATCGTACTTTTAGGGCAACGATTAATCAGTCATTAAATCTCATCCATCAACGCGATTGGAAAAGGCGTTCGCGAAGCGGCCTTCCCTTATACTCGAAATAGGGAGCGCGCCTGATAGTTATTATACGACGAATCATACTAACGTTGGACTAAGTTTGGTCAGAGTCGATAAAGAAGTTTCCCCTTTGGGGAGGTCCCCTTACTCCCAAGTCAAAACGGAATCTAACGTCCTGCGCGCTGAGAGCGGCTCCAATGTGAAACTAATAAAAGCACTGCACGCTAAATACGGTCAGTAGATTATCGATGTGCAGTGACGCTGAAATCAACAAACAACAGACGAAACGTCAAACTTCAATTTTATTTCAATCATATTAGCCCTGGGCCCTAGTCTTTTAAAACGATTTACTTTTGATTTATTATTGTACTATAAAGTGTTGCGTAGGCGTCAGTGACATTTTCGTGCGAAATAATTTGAGATATGCCTTGTTCAAGCCTAACGGACGTAAGTGTAGCCTAGGCCCAAGGCCACAATACAGTTTTCAGACGTAAGCACGCCCTAGGCACTCAATTGAAATCTTGAACAATACATATTGTCGGCCTAGCTCCTAAGCTTAGGTCTACTCCATCAGAAATATCCTCATTAATAAAGAGAGTTTGCTTTATGCCAAAACATTCGCCAACATTCGATCGTATTTAATATTTTGACGTTTCCGCCATTTTGTAGTCATCGACTGTAAACTACTAGTAGAAAAGTGACGTAGTTTTATTGAAGTAGTTCCATCAATCGTCACACAGATGTCGCGCGGAACGTTAGATTCCATACGCCAAAAACCAAGGAGGTATGAATAATGTAAGGAGACAGCATGTCGCCGTGAAAACCATAGCCACTTTGAACGACAATGGTGGTGCGCGAAAGCCTCGAACCCAAAGCAAGGTCGTCGGTATTATTAGAGCTCATTGTCAAAGCTATGAACATTCCAAAACAAACAAAAACGCAGCACATCAACAAAAATTAATGTTCAACTCTTTATTATTCATTCTCATATTGATACAAGAGTTTTATCAATGTTTCAAGTATAATATCAGCTGTTTCAGTGCCGTCGATGGTAGTCGCCATATTGGTCAGCACCAACGAGAAGAAGTAAATACTGCGAAAAACTCTATGTTTTAGTAGCCGCCATATTGGTCAGCACCAACGAGAAGCAGCAAATACTGCGAAAAACTCGATCAGAGACGTTCAAAACAGCCACGTTCATTTGTTGTACAGCCACAGATAACACATGCTGTCTCCTTACATTATTCATACCTCCTTGTAGTCCGTGGAACAAGCGTGAAAACATTTCAAATCCGGAAACCAACACCAAAATTTAGGAGCAGGTAAAAGACGTATTTTAGAATGTTATTTTCACGGGGGACACGCATGGTAACAAATAAGTCACCTGTCATGGCGTCCACAAGATGGCCGCCAAAATAATTCTTAAAATTGCTGTAACTCAAGAAGTAATCATCAGATTTGGATCAACTAGGTTTTGTTTTATTCGGTTTTTAATGCTCTACAAAAATGTCATTCAAAATTTTACCGTAAATACAATAGTTTTAATTATATTTATATATTATTACAATGTATTGCAATTATAGCACTATTTGGTATATATAATTATTTATACGTAGAATTCGCTAGATTGTCATAAAATTTTCAGACTATACTAAAATAACGCCAATAATTCCAAAATTTTAAGTCCCGAAACGAAATTCTTCTAACTTTTTGATTAATTAATTAATGAAATTAAGCATTAATTAAATCCCAATTAAAAGTTTCTTATTCACGTACCAAAGTCACGTAGTGTATCACACAAGAACAATATGACCACAATGAACCAAAAAAATATTAGTTCCAAAAATTAATTCCAATCACTTTCCTATTAATTCAATTAATTCAATTAATTAAAAATAATGACAATAATCTCAATGAATTTTGTAAAATTAACACAATGTGGTCGACCTTGGAATCATTTTAAAGCTAGTTTTAAGGCGAATTAATGTAATGAAAAAATAATTAATTAAATTAATTAATCACCGAATTAATACATTTTAGTTAAATTATCCCACTTTTGACATATGTATTGTTATGTATACCTAAAACTCGATCGATCGTCATAAAAATATACTACTTTACTGACATAATGCCAATGAATCCGAATTGTCATGTCCCGAAACAAAATTCCTATAACTTACCGATTAATTAAGAAATTAAATGAAGAATTACTTATATCTTAATAATTGTTGTTGTCACTCAATTAACACATACAAAATGCCAACAGAAGTATCAAATATAAACAATGCGAGTATAATTTTAAAGATTTATAGTCCCAAAATTAAGTTCATGCTACTTTCCCGTTAATTGAATTAATGAATGAATTAAATTAATTGATATAATCACCATGTGTTGTGTAAAATTAACACAGCCACACTGGGAACCATTTGCATGCTTATTTTACAGGAAAATAATTTTGTGGGAAATTCAATTAACAGAAAAGTAGCATGAACTTAATTTTGGGACTATTAATTTTTAAAATTATACTTGCATTGTCTATATTTGATACTTCTGTTGGCATTTTGTATGTGTTAATTGAGTGACAATAACAAATATTGAGATATAAGTAATTCTTCATTTAATTTCTTAATTAATCAGTAAGTTATAGGAATTTTGTTTCGGGACATGACAATTCGGATTCACTTACATTAGGTCAGTAAAGTTGTATATTTTATGACGAAACGATCGAGTTTTAGGTATACATAACAATACATATGTCAAAAGTGGGATAATTTAACTAAAATGTGATTAATTCGGTGATTAATTAATTTAATTAATTATATTTTTCATTACATTAATTCGCCTTAAAACTAGCTTTAAAATGATTCCAAGGTCGACCACATTGTGTTAATTTTACAAAATTAATTGAGATTATTGTCATTATTTTTAATTAATTGAATTAATTGAATTAATAGGAAAGTGATTGGAATTAATTTTTGGAACTAATATTTTTTGGTTCATTGTGGTCATATTGTTCTTGTGTGATACACTACGTGACTTTGGTACGTGAATAAGAAACTTTTAATTGGGATTTAATTAATGCTTAATTTCATTAATTAATTAATCAAAAAGTTAGAAGAATTTCGTTTCGGGACTTAAAATTTTGGAATTATTGGCGTTATTTTAGTATAGTCTGAAAATTTTATGACAATCTAGCGAATTCTACGTATAAATAATTATATATATACCAAATAGTGCTATAATTGCAATACATTGTAATAATATATAAATATAATTAAAACTATTGTATTTACGGTAAAATTTTGAATTACATTTTTGTAGAGCATTAAAAACCGAATAAAACAAAACCTAGTTGATCCAAATCTGATGATTACTTCTTGAGTTACAGCAATTTTAAGAATTATTTTGGCGGCCATCTTGTGGACGCCATGACAGGTGACTTATTTGCTACCATGCGTGTCCCCCGTGAAAATAACATTCTAAAATATGTCTTTTACCTGCTCCTAAATTTTGGTGCTGGTTTCCAGATTTGAAATGTTCCTATAGTTTAAGCAGCTTGTTCCACGGACTATTGCCAAAAACCGACTTTTTATTTAACAGGGCGGTATAGGGAGTTGGAGGACCTCCCCAACGGGGAAACTTCTTTATCGACTCTGGTTTGGTGGAGGTGCCGGGTCCTATGATATTTCCCTTTGACTGAGGCTATTGGCTCGGCCCCCCTAACCACCAGTGATCAAAAACATTCTGTATCAACCTTGTTAAAGGGAAATGGCAGCAAAAGCCTTATGTCAACCGGAGGTATAATGCTTGGTTTTAATCGTGAGATGTGACACGCGCACAGACGGACGGATGAACAGAAAGTCAGAAAAAGGAAGCAAGGGGGTTTGTAAGGCATCAACGAGTTATTCTTGACAACCAAATTCATAGAGCTATTTAATTTTAATATGTCCATGACCAAATCACAGCGCCAACTGCTTCTTGAAACCGCTACCGCTACCCAGCGCCTGTCGGCGAAACCTCGTAGTCGAAGTGCCCGAGTGTGGTGCTAGATGGTGTCCACGCACGCTAGTATTCGGTCAGTTGTCTTTGGGCGAGATCCAAATTTCAAAAATTCACCTCCACAATAAATAATGTGACGTCCGACGCCGGGCGGGAAAACAACTTTCTAGACTCGTGCGCGAGGTTGGCAACATCTTCAAACGAGGGACTGAAATACCTTCAACGTCCACCGACTCTTTCCAGCTTGGATTGATTCCAATTCCAGTTTTTTATTTAAAAATAATGGATTTTTATGTATTTTTTTTTTTTTAAAAGGGTTTCATTTCACAACAAAAACATATCAGGGAATAAAAAATGGAGATGGATGATTTTTTCAGATACAAAAGTCAAAAAACATGATAAAATATTCAAACTTTATCCTTATCCCCATTAAAACATCTATTTGAAAAATCTTTAAAAACCAGAACAGTACATAATGCTTGTCTCCATTGTATTCATGTTGAAACGGGTAGTAAATTTCCCCCAAAACAAAAAAACCAAAGGGAATGCCAAAAAAAAAATAGCATATACCTCTTAAAACCGGGGCCCCGGACCCCAAAAAGGGGGGTTTTAAATTTGGGGGGTAAACCCAATTAACCTCCTTTTTTAACCCCCAAATCTAACCCCCAAATTTAACCCCCTTTTTTTAACCCCGTTTTCCCGTATCCACAAACGCATTTTTACTGTGGGGGTTTGGGCGAGGAAAAAAACTAACCCTTTAAAAACGATGACGAAATTGATGACGTATGAATTTCACCCAAATAAAAATTGTCGTTTCAACAAAAACCAATAAAAAAAGAGTTTATGAAAGTTGTTTTGGTACGAAATTTAAATTATCATAATTTTGAAAAATCTTTGGGGTTTTGTTCCCGGGTGTTTTAAATGTTAAGTAAAAAAAAAGTGTAATAATTTTTTTTAAATTTACCCCAATTTTTTTTATTTCTTAAATTAAATTTTAAAAATTTTATTATTTAATTTTTTTAATTCTTTAAAAATTATTTGAAAAATGTTTTATGTACAGCATCAGAATATTGCTTTTCTATTTAAACCAAACCCCGGGGGAAATTTGACATGGTAAAAAAAAAAAAAATTTTAAAAATCCGCGAAGAGGCAAGCTATAACCCAAAATAAAAAACCCCCAAAACCCACCCCCTTAAAAAATTGGGGAATGGGTTAGCTTGTACCAAATACATTAGAAAAATTTTTCAAAAAAACTTATTTAAATTAATATTTTCAATGTTTTTTAATCACTTTAAATTTACTCTTCTTTCCACAAACCCGTTTTTTTCTCCCCCAAAAACCCCTAATGCAATGTTATTGTTCTCTAGATCCCTGTTTTCCAGAAATAACTATGTAGTGAGATGCTTAGTGAAGTGATTTTTATTAGCATAAATTTTTGGGTTTTAAGATACATTAAAAAATTAATATAAAAAAAATAAAAAATTTCAACGGGGGGCAAGCGAATTACACCCCTAGTTTTCCCCTAAAAACCCCTTACGTTAGAAGGGGCATTGGTTCGAAATTTAATATTTTTTGGAATAAAATTGTAGTTGCAAATAAAAATCTTTCCCCTTAAAAGTGTTTTGCCCAAATTCAACAAAATTTACCCTTCACAACCCTATTTTTTCACCCCTAACCCTAATAATTTTTTAAATATTAGGATTTACACTGGATAGTAATTTTCCCCCCACTTGCCAGAAATAAAATTTTGGGCATGGGTTTACAAAATTAATTTTGATAATAAATAATATTTTTTTTTATATTTTTGGTTTTAGTGGGGAAACACTCCCAGGGGGAAATTTGGGTTAATTTTTTTAAAAAGGTTACATTTAAAAAATTTAAAAAATCCATCTCGATGGGGGGTTCAAAACCGATCTTTGGAATGGAGGGGACCCGATCGGGATGGTTTTTTTAAACTTCTGAATTGTTTTAAAAACATAAAAAAAAATGGGGGGGCAAGCGATTTTTCACCCCAAAACTTCCCCCCCCTGCCCCCAAAGGGTTAGCTGTATTTTCCCGCTTTTTTTGAATTTTTTTTATGCCAAAAAAAAAGGGTGTAAACGTATTTTAAAATGTTTAAACTAAAAAAAAATCCATTTCTTAAAACAAAAAATAAATTTACAAAAATTCAACACACAATAAAATTAAAAAGGGGCCTTTTTTTTTTGGGGGTGTCTAAACCCTAAAAAAAAGTTTTTTCTGCTTTTTTACATTTTAAATAAACAGAAAAAATGTAATTATTAAAATTGTACCATTTTTTTTTGTATAATAAATATTATATATATACACACACACCCAGTATTAAAACCCAGCTAGGATTGCATCCTTTAAAAATTTAAAAAAATTCACAATTTTTTTTTTTTTTAAAAAATAGTCCATTTTTGTTTGTGAAATTTGAAAGAAAACAACGGGGTCAAGAGAACCCCCCCCAAAACCCTTTATAAAACTTGGAAGCCCCCCCAAAGGGCCCAAACCATTGGTACATAAATTTCCCGGTTTTCCCCTTGGGGGGAAATGGGGGGAAATTGGATTTTTTAAAAACAAGAAAGGGTATAAGGTAAAAAAAAATTTTTAAAAATGTTCAAATTTTTTATTTAAATTTCATAATAGTATAAAAAATCTGAAAAGAAAAAACCCCAAGGAAAAATTAGGAAAGGCCCTACTTTTTTCCCTTTTAAAAATTATTAAATTTTTTAAAACTCCCTCAGAGCTAAAAAAATTCATATGCCAATGTCAAAAGCCCCCCAAAGGGAAAACAAACTAGGGCAGGTACCGGGCAACCAAAATACTTTTCAGTTCCCCGAGGGCCCCAAGTAGGTGTTTTGGGGTTTTTAAAAAAAAAGATTTAAAAAATTTTCCCCGGGGAAATAAATCAAATATCAAATTTTTTAATACAATAAAAAACAAATCATCTATTTTTAAACTTCAAAGATCTCGGGGCCCAAGGGAAAAAATTTTTAATTTTGACATGCCCGGGTTTTGAATTTTTAGAAAATTTTAAAAGCCTAAACCCTAGAAAAAAAACAGTCCTTTAAAAAACATGCTTATGATATAAGCAGGGTCCCTAAAAATTTTAACTAAATAAAAAATTCCCCTAGCATTTTTTTTAAAAAGGGTTTCCACATGAAAAAATCAATTTTTTTCAGCCCTGAAAATTTGGGCCCCTTTCAGAGGGGGGGGGGACCCAAAGGGGGGGGGGAAAAAGAGGGGAAAAAAAAAGGGGGGGAAAGGGGGGGAAAGGGGGAAGAAAAAAACATTTTTATTTTTAAATAATTTATGAAAACCCAATAATATGCAAAAAATTTTTCTATAGTAATTTTTTTAGAAATTATTAAACCCAAAAGGGACCTGCTTGTCAGGGTTTAAACCAAAACCAAAAGATTTATCATTATTACCCACAACCAAAAAACCCTGTTTTGGGAGAGTTGACCCCAACCCAATAAAATGTAGCGCAATTAATTGACTTCACACTTTAATTCCCCCGAGTAGTAGACGCAGGTCCTGGGGGACGGCGTCCGGTTGGGTGAATGAGGTGCTGGGAGGCATAGGACGGGGGGAGGCACAGCCGAAAAGGGGACCGGGGAGTTGGATTTCCCTTTCAACAAAACCCCGAAAAAAAGTATACAAAAATTTTGTCATTATTTCTCCCCAGCTACAATGTCCCAAAACCCAAAACCAAAAAGTAGTTCCCAAAAGTAGGGCCCAAAACCCTAAATTATTTTATACAAAAATTTTATAGTACCCTACCGGTAATGTAGGGCCTATTGTGCACATTGAAAGTAAAGCTAAAATGTGGTTTGATCTTTTAATTCTCAAAACCCGGGCCCGGGGAATATTTAGGCCCCAAAAATTTTTAATTTTTTGAACAGCAAATTTTAGTAGGCCCCCACATAATTTTTAAAAAGGGGTTTAAAATTTTTTTTTTTTTTACCTTTGGGGCATAGGGTATCAATTAAATTTTAAAATTTAAAAAACTCTATTTGAAAATAAATAAAACCAAAAATAAGTAGTTAGGGAGGCAGAGGCCTAAACCCTTTTAAAAAAAATTTTCCCCAAAATTTTCATTTGCAAAAATTCAAATCAAAAATAAAACTCATGTAGGGCCTAATATCACAGTTTGACTAAAAATAGGAGCCCAGCCGATAAATTCTACCTACTCCGTTCCAAAAAAAACTTATTTTCAGGCTGAGAGGCCACTGGAATTTTTAGGGAAGGGGGCATTATTGTGAGGCTACTATTTAGGTACCTAAAATTTTTTTAAATGTTTTTTATTTAGTACCCCTTTTTTTTTTTACCCCACATGATTTAAATATTAAAACGATACTAAATTTAAACATCTAAAGAACATAAACCCTCATTCAAGTCGATTAAAATCCTAAACCCGGGACTATCAAAAATGTTAAAACGACAGGATGCCCCAAAAAACTTAAATGTCTTAAAAAAGTAGGCTAGTGGGGGCCTTTCCGTACTAGGCCTATGTCTTATTCAGGGAAACTTTTTTTCCCACTGATCCCACAAATTTTTTTTAATAACTTAGGGGCCCAAAAACAAAAAAGCCTAGCTCCTACACCATTTCAAACAAACTGCCCCCTCGACCCTAGCCTACAAAATAAAAAGGGGTATCTTAGTCGGGCCCTTTTGGTTTGGGCGTAGGGCCTTAAACCCTAGGCCTACTTTTTCTTAGGCGCTGAATCAGGGAGGAAAAAAGTTTATGATCACGGGCGCGAAAAAGTCCATTGGGGGGGATAGAGAAAAAAATTGGGGCGACCCGCCCCACGCGCCATCTGCTGACAACTGCCCGGGGAAGAAACCGTCCCGGTTTCCCAAATACACAAAGAATGAAAAAAAAATTAATTTAAAAACGATAATAACTTTTTTTTAGAAGACCTTTGGGTGCCTAGGGAGGTAAAGGGCTAGAGGAAATTTCTATACTAGAAAACCCCCCCCAGACCTTTAAAAAAACTTGAAAAAATCTTGGGGAGGGCTAGAACCCCTTTACATTTTGGGGGTTAAACCCCCCCCTGGGGGTTTGGGCCTGGGGTAGCCCGTACTTTTTCGGGGTTTGGGGTTTTTTTTCGCATCTTTTTAGGGGGTAGGGGGGAGGGTTGCGTGAAGCGGTTTGGGGTTTAAATGAAATTTAAACCAATAGGCCTTAAATATTGTATAGCCTAAAATATACGCGCTTCCCCGCCCCCCCCCCAAAACCCCCCAAATGCTTTCAGGCCCCCCAAACCAAAAAAGTTCTGGCACCCAGCCCGACACAAGGCCCCAGGCCCAGCCCTAGCTGAAAAAAAAAAGGGGGGGGGCCCCCACCTTTGCCAGCCCCCCAAATGGCCCCAAGGGCCCCATCTAGGCAAAATCAGCCCTAAAACTTGACAAAAAGGTTGTAGGCTGGTATGTTTTCGTAACACCCTGGCTAAGCCTAGGGCCTTAGAACATTTTTGCTTAGGCTCCGGCCTGAAAGCGTTTTAAAAACCCCCTCGTTATGGTTTATCCCATTGGGGCCTAGGGCCCAGCCCAGCCCTAGCCCCAGCGCACAGGGCCATAGCCTACCCTAAATTTTACCAATTGTTTTTTTTTTTTTTTTTTTTTTTTTTTTTTTTTTTTTTTTTTTTTTTTTTTTTTTTTTCCCTTTTTTTTTTTTTTTTGGGGGTCTTGGGGAAAACCCCCACAAGGGTGGCCCCAGGGCAAAGACTGGCTTAATTTTTTCCTCAATTAAAACCTTTTTCAATTTTGGAAAAAGATTTGGGCTAGGGACCCAGAATTTTAATGGGAAAGGCCCCGGCCCGGGTCCCAAACCTTTTAAATTTGGTTTTAAAACAAACTCCTTTTTACCCAATCCCCCGGGGGGTTTAAAAATTTTCAAATTTCGGGTGCAATTAAAAAAATTTTTTTTAATTTTTCGAATTTCCTAAACATTTTGAATTTAATACAACACAAAAAATCTGATTTTGGGGGAAAATCGGGGGCCTTTTTGGAAACCTTTTGGCGGGGGGGGTTTTTTTTACCCCAAAAAAAGCCGGGGTTAAGGAATTTAAAAAAAAAAAGCCGGGTTTAAAATATTTTGTTGACCTGGGGGTTAACCCCAACCCCCAAAATTTTTAATTTTTTTTTTTAAATTTGGGTCCGGGAAGATTTCAAAAATTTCATTTTTTTTAAACTTTTAACCCCAAACCAAAAAATTAAAAAGGCCCCCCCCCATTTTGAATTTTTTTAAAAAAGGGGTTTAATTTTTAACCCAAAAAAATCCAGCCGGGGAAATTTAAAAGGGGGGGAAAACCCAAAAAAATTAAACCCCTTTTGGCCCCGGGGGGTTGTGGAACCTCCAAAATTTAACCTTTTTAAAAAATTTTTTTAAAACCCCGGGTTTTTGGGGGGCCCCGGTTTTAAACCCCCTTTTCATTTTTTCTTTTGGAAACGTTTTGCCCCCCCCGGTTTGGAAAAATTTATTTAAAGGGCTTTCCCCTTTTTTCTGGGTAAATCCATTGGTTTTTCCCCTTTTGGATTAATTCCCTTTTTTCAAAACCTTTTGCAAAAGGGGTTATTCCCATGGACCTAGGCTAGCTAGCCCTAGCCCTAGCGCACGGTAGTAGCCTACATAGTTTGACCAATTGTAGGGCTAGCCTATGCGAACTGGGCCTAGGGCCAGCCTAGGGCCAAGCACTAGCATTAGATTATTCAATCTCACACTTACCTTATTCAATTCTGATGATTGGGCTAGCACCCAGCATCTCCCACTGGATATAGGCCTAGGGCTAGGCTACCCTAACCCTACTTCGACGTAAGACAATCTCTTGGCCTTTGTGTATCCAATCCCTTTGGGGGTCTTGGCAAAACCTCTTCACAATTCGGCTGCAGAGTGCAGATAGACTGTCTAATGCCTCGAATAAACCGTAACACATTTTGATAGACTGACAGCGAAAATATACTAGTATTTTGAAGTGAAAGCCTCGGCCTACTGGCCAAGACATTTTGAGCGACGTCTTGTTTACAAAACAAACGTCCGTGTACCGAACCTAACCTAAAACAGCGCGGGAAGTTAAAAGTATTTCAAATGTTGCAATGGATGTTACACACTTAAAATAATTTTGTGTTTATTTATTTGAGTCTGAGATTTCAACAATATTCATGTTTAATTAACTATTTATCATCAAATATCTGAAGTGGGAAAGGTCGGCCATTTTTGAATTATTCGATTCCGGGGGTTAAAGCTTTACCCCCAAAAAATAGCAGAGGTTAATTTGGAGGTTAAACTAACCCCCAAAACTGCCTAACCTCCTTTTGTGGATACCGAAATGGGGGTTAGCTCGGCTAACCTCCAAATTTAACCTCGATTTTTTTTAACCCCGCTTTGTGGATCCGGGCCCAGGTTTAACCTCCAAATTAACCTCTGCTATTTTTTGGGGGTAAAGCTTTAACCCCCGGAATCGAATAATTCAAAAATGGCCGACCTTTCCCACTTCAGATATTTGATGATAAATAGTTAATTAAACATTAATATTGTTGAAATCGTAGACTGAAATAAATAAACACAAAATTATTTTACGTGTGTAACATCCATTGCAACATTTGAAATACTTTTAACTTCCCGCGCTGTTTTAGGTTAGGTTCGGTAACGCCGCTTTATCTTCTAGATACGTAGCGCGTTTAGACATTTATTAGGGCTCACCGCCTGGGTAATCAATTGGGTCCTTGATAATTCCGATCAAAAGCCTAGCAAAGGCAGTGAGCCCAAGGTCTTGGTAAACCATGGCAACCAGAGTCGATAAGGAAGTTTCCCCGGTTTATCGTCGGTATTCATTCATTCATTCATTATTTATTGACCATGTTTTGAGCTCTTTTGCTCTGTTACAGGGCATATAGTATAGCATTTACAACATCCAGTTTCTAGATACAATTTACATTTCAATGTATTATTTGAAAAAAGAAACATGTAATATGCACATAAGATTATCAGCTATTATCTACTAGAAGTACCTAGAATATAACACTAATTTGGCCATACAGGCCAGTTCCTTAATTTAATAATATTCTTTTAACCTGTTTTTGAAAACTGCTATGTTATCGGGTAGGGGGGTTAGAACCTTATTATCCAGACCATTCCAAATCTTAACTGCAGACCCCACAAATGAATTTTTTCCTACTTCTGTCCTAAATCTAGGAACAAAGAGTTTATTTCTATGGTCATTTTTACCAATGAAGGTGGCTGCTTGCAGTCTTTTATTGATATCCGACCAAGCTGGTTGACCTGATTGTGCCTTATACACTCCACACAGTTTAGAGAATTTTCTCCTATCTTCTAGGGATTTCCATTCTAGGTCTTTTATCATTTCTGATACACTGTACATTCGCCCATATTTCCCTAGCACTTTGCGGGCAGCCCTTCTTTGTACCTTTTCAATGGCTTCCTTATGGCATTTAGTATGCGGATCCCAAATACAGCTGGCATATTCAAGCGTGGGCCTCACTATTTCTGTGAATGCTTTGCTCCGTACGTGAGCACTACAACCCCTTAGATTTCGCATAACAAAGTTAAGATTTTTATTTCCCTTGCTCACTACTTTATTTATATGATCCCCCCAGTTCAGTTTCCCATTAAGAATTATACCTAGATGTTTACTGGACTCCAAGTACTTCAAATCTTTGCCTTCCATTTTATACTGGAATTTAAAGGGGGCTTTCTTGGTAGTAAACTTTATCAGCTGACTTTTTTCTGCATTAAGTTTCATTCAAGGACCAAACAAAGTACAATGTTGAATATACAAATTTGCAGATAAGTAAGGTATTATTCGTTGACAATGGATGTTATAATATATATACATTGTTATATTAGATATTATCATTATTAGGCGTAGGTTCATGCCTCAGGCAAACTATTAGAATATATTAAATTGCTTGACATGGATTTGACTACATCCAGTTACATACTTTTGGACGGTGAGAACGCTACATTTCTAGGGCGGTGAGTCCCAGAAATTTTTAACACACGAACATCCAAACGCGCTTCTCTATTAACGTAGTTAATAAGATCCAGGTTCTCTAAGGTTCGGTACACGGACGTTTGTTTTGTAAACAAGACGTCGCTCAAAATGTCTTGGCCAGTAGGCCGAGGCTTTCATTTCAAAATACTAGTATATTTTCGCTGTCAGTCTAACAAAATGTGTTACGGTTTATTCGAGGCATTAGACAGTCTATCTATCTGCACTCTGTAGCCGAATTGTGAAGAGGTTTTGCCAAGAGATTGGCCAAGAGATTGTCTTACGTCGAAGTAGGGTTAGGGTAGGCCTAGCCTAGCCCTGGCCTATATCCAGTGGGAGATGCTGGGTGCTAGCCCAATCATCAGAATTGAATAAGGTAAGTGTGAGATTGAATAATCTAATGCCTAGTGCTTGGCCCTAGGCTAGGCCCTAGGCTGCATAGACCCTACAATCTGGTCAAATTATGTAGGCTACTAGCCCTGTGCGCTAGGCTAGGGCTAGGGCTCGCTGGGCCTAGGGCCTAGGCCCATGGGATAAACCATAAACGAGGTTTTTAAAACGCTTTGCTAGGCCTGAGCCTAAGCAGAATGTTCTAAGGTCTAGGCATAGCCATGTGTTACGTACATACCAGCCTACAGGCCTTGTGTCAGGCTAGGGCTAGACCTAGCTAGATAGGGCCTTGTGCCAGCTAGGGCTGGCTAAGGTAGGGTCTTGTGTCAGTCTAGGGCTAGCCTAGGGCCTTGTGTCGGGCTAGGTCTAGCCAGAACTTCTTTGGTTGGGGGCCTGATAGCATTTATGGGGGTTGGGGGGGGGGGGGGGCGCGAAGCGCGTATATGTTAGGCTATACAATATGTAAGGCCTACTTGGTATTAAATTTCAACACCAACACGCATCACGCAACCTCCCCCCTCCCTAGCCCCCTACAAAGCATGCATGCGCAAAAAGCCCAACCAAAGAAGTACTGGGCTAGCCTAGGACCAAAGCCCTGGGCAGGTTTAACCTCAAAATGTGAAGGCCTAGCCCTACCCAGACTTTTCAAGCTTTTTAGGGTCTAGCCGGGTCTAGTATAGTATTGCTCTAGACCTTAGCCTACATAGGCATCCCCTAGGTCTTCTAAAACAAAGTTATCATCGTGTTAATTAATTTTGTTTCATTTATTGTAGTTGGAACCCGACGCATCATTGCCCGCAGTTGTCAGCAGATGGCGCGTTGCGTGTCGCCCCAACGGACGTTTCGCTGCCCGTGATGGGTTCCTCGTCTGATTCAGCGCCTAAGTAAGTAGGCCTACGGTAGGACCTAGGTCTACCAGAAGGCCGACTAAGATAGCCTCGGTTATATTTGTAGGCTATGGCTCGATTGGCATGTTTGTTGAATAGGTGTAGGAGGGAGCTAGGCTTTTTGTTTTTAGGCCTAAGATATTAAGAAAAATTGTAAAGGATCAGTGGAAACAAAGATTCCTGAATATAGACATTGGCCTAGTAGGCCTACGATAGGCACACTATGCCTACTTATTTAAGATCAAGTTGGTAAGTTTCTTTGGCATCCTGTCGTGTAACACATATTGATAGTACCGGTAGGATTTTATTTTTAATCGACTATGAATGAGGGTTTATGTAGCTCTAGATGATTAATTAGTATCGGTCCTTAATAGTTGAATCATGTAGGCTAATAAAGAAGGTAAATAATAACATTTAAAAAATATTTTAAGTACCTACAAGTAGCCTTATCAATAATGTCCCTTGCTGAAATTCTCAGTGGCCTCTCAGCCTGAAAATAAGTTCTTGGAACTGAGTAGGTAGAATGTTATCAAGGCTACAATGCTACATAGTTTAGTCAAACTGTGATATTAGGCCGTACATGAGTTGTTATGTTTTGACTTCTGAATTTTGTGCAAATGAGAATTTTGGGAAATTTCTTAAATTGGTCTAGGCCTCCGCCTACCTAACTACTTATTGTTGGTTTATTTCAGTTTCACATAGAGCATAAATATTGATAGGCCTACCCTATAGCTACAAGTAAAAAATAAAAATATTAACCCATTAAAAATTATGTAGGGCCTACTAAAATATTGCTGTTCATAAAATTAAAATATTTGGCCTAAATATATTTACATAGGCCTACACAGGTTGAGAATTATAGAGCAAACCACATGTAGCTTTACATTCAATGTGCACAATAGGTCTACAGTACCGGTAGGTACTATATATTTATGTATCAATAACTATGTCTAGGCCTACTATTGGGAACTACATTTTGGTTTGGTTTGTAGATTGTAGCTGAGAGAAATAATTGACATAATTTGTATACTTTTTCAGGTGTGTTGAAACGAATATCCAACTACCGGTACCTGTGCGGCTGTGCCTCTCCCCGTATGCCTACCAGCACCTCATTCACCCGGACCGGACGCCGTCGTCAGTGACCTGCGTCTAGCTACTCGAGGGATTGAAGTGTGAAGTCAATTAATTGCGCTACCGATTCTATTGGATCTGAGTCAACTCTCAAATCAGTTTTGTGGTTGTGGGTAACTAATGATACATCTTGGTTGGTAAACATGACAAGCAGAGTCTTTGGTTCAATAATTTCTAAATAAATAACTATAGAAAGTTTATTGCAATATTATTGTTTGCATAAATCTATAAAACTAAAAATGTTCTAGGACAGTCCCTGGACCCCCATTTGCATGTGCCATAGTGGCCAATCATAAACTCTGGAGAAAAATAAATTCTCTTATTATACCATATTATGATATTCTCTGAAAGCCAAATTTGCAGTCTGAAAAAATATGATTTTACATGTGGAAACCTTAAAAAGATGCTAGGGAATTTTGTATTGAGTAATTTGTAGGCACCCTGCTTATGTCATAAGCATGTTTTAAATGGACTGTTTTATTCTAGGTTTAGGCTTGAAAATTTTCTAAAACTTGCAACCTGGGCAAGTCAGTAAAATTTTTCCTTGCCCAGAGCTAATTCGAAGTTGAAAAATAGATGATATTGTAATTTATTGTAGCCTATTAAATATTTGATATTTGATTTATTCCCAGAAAATTTTAAGTCTTCTTCTTTTCATATGACCCCAATCAGCCTACTTGGCCATCCGGGCAACTGAAAAGTATTAACCCAAGAATGTTGATACTTTGATGCAAAAGCGTATGCTGTATGGGGGTATTTAACTACTATTTATTATTGCTTGACACTAGTAAGCATGTTGTTAATGGAATACTTTCTAAGGAATGAAAATATTTAGTAGTATTGTGGTATACTGTACCTATCTTGTATTAGGCCTACTTTATTCATGGCATCATGTAGTACATACATGTTAATTACAAAGGCTTTTTACTTTTTAGTTTTGAGAGTAGGCCTAACATTGTGAAACAACTAATTAGGGCTGTGCGAGTACCCAAAATTTTGAGTCGAATCGAATATTTGAGACTCAAAATCGAGCCCTCAATTTGCAGTAATGTAGTTTAGTGATCAATCAAGCCGCCGTCGCTGGTACGTTATAGTTATAAAGTTCACCAATCGTCTAGCCGAATTGGCTAACCTTCCCCCACCACCGCGCGTCACGGCTCGCTTTCGCTTCCCGTACTCTCATTGTTCCGGCACTGGATACCACTATACACGTTTATAGGCAGCTTTCGTTCACAGTGCGGTGTAGCAGGATGGTAACTGATGCGAAAACTATGCATGGGTTCGTTGGTTCAAATCTCCGTCAAGGTGCTTTTTTTCCCCCCCTTTTTTGGTGCAAGTCTATTATATTTGAAATAGAAACGTTAAAGATTTTAACCGAGTTTTTGGTTTATTTTTTTAATAATAATTAATAAACTCCTTCCCAGGTAAAAGTTCTTCATGTTTTAAGAAACGTTAAACAGTTAGGCCCTAAAGGTTTGAAGCTTTTTTTTTTTTTTTTTTGATAAGCGAAGCAGACTTCAATTTCACTGACCCCCCCCTAAAAATTTAGCTCGGTGTTTTTTTGTTTGTTTGTTTTTTTGCTTGTATTTTTGTTTGTTTTTTTGTCTGTTTGTTCGCGCTCTACTGGACAAACGGCATATGCGATCTTGATGAAAATTTGAGGGGACCTTCGAAATCTCTGAACTTAAACTTGCCACATTTTTGGGTAAAATGGGTAAAATGGGTAAAATGAAGAATCGCACAGCCATACTAATGATTGACATTTTGTAACCTAAGGAAAAAGGCTGATAATGAGAAATGGTGATTGGGTGACATCCATTAGTATTACACTTGCTTACAGTAGATATGCCAGTAGGCCTACCCAGAAATTTGTGTAGAGCCTTCCCAGGTTGTTCTACAAAAGGTACGTACTAGTTTAAAAATGTCTGATATTTAGGCCTAGTGTAAATAATAAATACCTAACATAATGTAGACAATACAATTTATTACTGCTTTGTAGAATGTAACAACCTTGCAGTGTATGATATTACATGTGTGAATTAAATTCATTCAAACTTTAACAATAGTTTTGCACAGGTTGACATAATGTTTTAATAATACTATAGGTAATACTGATAAGTGCTGAAAATAAATCAACAGTTATGTACAAAATGATCTTGAAGCAAATTGTTAAATAGGTATCGAGATTTTAAAACTCGTCATACTACTTATACATTATTTGGTACCGGTACTTACAATTTAAAGTCAAACTTCGCTTTCAAGTTCACCAGCAAGACATTTTTACGTTGACTTATGAATGAGTGGTCCCGTTTATCTTGTATAATGACAATGCAATTTGTAATTCCATATGACTTTCACTAGTTGATTGTTTTCGCGCTTAAGAGTCTCACCGGTCCATAAGGTAACAAAGAAATGCCCTTATGAAGTTTGACTGTACGGGCTGTACATACTAGTTGTTATCAATTATGCTCTTACTAATCCTTCACTTCTTTCCATAATGTTCAAAGTTTACTATACTTCTGTAGGGGACTATGACTAGAAATAACCAGCAATGAAAAATTATTATATTGAAATCCTTTCAATGTCGACATATTATATTTACATGTGCGTCTGAGTCCTTTTATTCATTCATTCATCTGCCTATTTCGAGATGTTTCCAATCCGATACAATATTTTTTTTCTGAAATTAAATACAACATAACCTCTGCACTAAACAAATAAGAATGATGAGAGAAAATCAAGCGATAATGTACGTAGGTAGAAAATAGAAATGGTCCCCTTTTACCGCCCGACACAGAAATAGACCTACCTAATACTGGTATTCAAAATGAAAATTAGAATTTTTAAAACCAACATTTTTTTATTTCTTCTATGAATAAGGACCTATCTTGATTTAACACCTTTAAAACTACCGGTACCTATTCCAGTGGGTTGAACTTCTTTTCAATGGATTGGAAGATAGTAAATATATTTTCCAATGCTACAGCCTGCCTTATCTGAGCTGCAATTTGTCTCTCTCCTTGTTCCAATAAAGCAGCCATGTTATCATTCCTGAGGAAAAACAAATTACAATAGTATTTAATGATTGTTGATTGACATATAATTCAAGAGTGACTGATTTAATTTTTTCATCACTTATTTATTCACTTACAGTATATAAACTTAAAGGACATAACAACTCTGGGATTTGCCAGAGAAGTAAATATGTATTTACTATTTACTGCTGTAGCGTCTTACAGTTAGTGCCATAATTAGATGAGGGAGCAATGGGACTTATTTATTCTATTAACGGAACTCAGACGTGCCTCGAATTGGTTTTAAGTAAATGTGTTTGTGTTTGTGTGTCTGTGTCTGTGTAAAACGACTGAACCGATTGTACTAAAACTTTAATTAAACACCCAAATCCTGATTTGTGTTTGGGACCTACCATAAACATTTACAACAAAATGGGTCCAGTTCAAACCTACAAAAAATGCATCCTAGGGTTGATATGTCCTTTAAATTAAATTTACCCACTAACTACTGTTTGGGTGTTTTGATGATGGTTGCAATAACTTCTATATGTATGGGGCAAGCATGTGCTTGTAGTTGCACTGGT
The DNA here is from genome assembly GCA_024449915.1 of Sweltsa coloradensis. Taxonomy (NCBI): domain Eukaryota; kingdom Metazoa; phylum Arthropoda; class Insecta; order Plecoptera; family Chloroperlidae; genus Sweltsa; species Sweltsa coloradensis. The sequence continues at coordinate 20,193 of JAMZAV010001419.1, forward strand.
AGATACTACCACTATTGGTGAAAGTGCTGGGATCTTCTTTTTCTTCATTTGTTTCTGTTTCTGCATCTGCATCTGCATCTACATCTGCATAACATAACAAATTAGGCTATTGTGACTAATATCGATTAATTTCATATCATTATTAATATTTAATATAATTCAGAAGTAGAATAAAATAAAAAAAAAACAATCTGGGTTCGAACCCGAGTCCCCCACATTCCAGGTAAAGACTATACTAGACCACTGAGACGGTAACTATTTAACTTCTGAACTGTAGTTGCATCATAGATCTGAATAGATCAAGAAATAAACTCTCGCTCATACCTGCATAGTGCACAAGATAACGACATTATAAATAATGTTTGTTTGGTCAGTTAAAGGCAGCAGATATTTGTTTCAATACTGTTCCATCAATTCAGATGTATAATGCAACTACAATTCAGAAGTTAAATAGTAACCGTTTCGGTGGTCTAATTGGCTAAGGCACCTACCAGGAATGTGGGAGACTCTGGTTGGAACCCTGATTGTTTTTTTTTTTTTTTACTTCTGAATTGAATTGAATATTAACAGTTCCATCTACGGATGAGTTTCCCAACTAACCAAATCAAGAAATAATATTACTCTTGTTTGGCCTATTGTTGTATATATTTTTTGTTTGTAATTGTACGTACATAAATAAATTTCAAATTTTTCAAAGATCATTGTGGGTTCATGCCATGCCTGCCCTGACATTCCACAAATTACCACTTCCAGCCACCAAGTTCAATCCCACCCGGGAATCCAGAGACGATGCCTCACCAATGGAGGGCAGCAGTTCTCTCAAAAAAATAAAATTCGTCGAGTTTTATTGGTAGAGTCGCTGAACCCGTTATTGATTTGGTTTTACGATCAGCGACAACTAGATTGGTAATGAAATAAAACAAACAAAAGGTAATTTCTTAGTAGGTTTTTGAATTTAAAAAATATATACTAGGAATATTTATGATTTATCTTTCCTGAAGTAGTGGACCTACGGTAAAAGACTGTGAGGATTTGTGTATGGTTTAAACAATAACAATAGTAATTTTGTAAAACCATTACAAATAAATGGGTCTATTAAAAAATGAAAATGTTAATCTGTTGGAAGGTAAATTATTTTTTAATATTAACCGAGAGCTATCTCCTATCTTACACCACAGAAAATATTTGTGCTTATGCCCTACTCTGGATGACATGACAATGTATGTAGTGTTTCATATATTATATTCTGTGTACTGTACCGTCTTTCCTCAATACAGACTACAAGCACCAAATCAATATAATGTATTACCGGTTGTACCCGGTAATACATTACTTGTACCGGTACCATTGATTCTATAGGCCTAGCTCTATCAACTATTAGATTTCGATTTATTTTTCCAAAATTGTGTTACATAGTGATACGTACAATGACATTTTCATGCTCTAATAAGAATGGTTTATTGAGGCCTTATTTATTTATAAGTATATAATATAGGTTACAAGTTGCATAGATGTAGATAGGCCTACATAATAGTATAAAGTAATTGAATAATAATGGACTCTATATCTACTTTCCAATCTATCTATACTATCAGAACATGGTCTTCATGGGAAGAGTATACATTACGCAAATAAATCCATCTATCTATCTATAATCCACGATCTACTGACAACTTTTGCACAAGAGAATATAGTCTTTACTAGATCCTAGTGAGTATAGTAAATACATATAAAAGTAAAGTACAATATATTCTCATTGGCTTAGTTTTGCTTGTGGAATAGTTAATAATATAAACTGTATACAATGTAAGGTCTATGCGATTGTATTGATATCCTATTTTTTACATTGTAAATTAATGGGATATTGGACGGATACACATATTATCTTCTATTCGGTGATCTAATATTGTAAGAGTTCTAAATTTCTAATAGTAATACATGTACATGATAGGCCTAGGACTGTTACCGGCATTTATCCATTGCGGATACTACAAACTAGCCGGTTATAACCAGGCACTTTGTAGGACCTAATAAGGCCACACAAAGATAGTAGTAGGCCTCTATGCAGATATGAAATTGAATTGGTTAAGCTCTACACTTTGGAGGCCTAGGCAGGCCTACTGTGTATTTTAGTAGTAGGTCTAGGTCCTTTGTGTCTAAAAACATCCCAAGTAGAGCCTACCAAGACTATGGGCTATAAGCCAGCTATAGGCCAAAATCTAGGCTACCTGCGACCCTAGGCCTAGATTACCTTTTGGTGTTCACTTTTGTAAATACAATTTCCTTTTTACATATGATTATACCTAGATCGACAGGTTATATACTACCATCTTTGACCTAGATCTAGGGCCTAGGGCTACCCAGGCACTGTGTAGGCCCTACAATAAGGCAACACAAAGATAGTGGTATGCCTATGCAGATATGAAATTGAATTGGTTAAGCTCTACACTTTGGAGGCCTAGGCAGGCCTACTGTGTATTTTAGTAGTAGGTCTAGGTCCTATTGTGTCTAAAAACATCCCAAGTAGAGCCTACAAAGACTATGGGCTATAAGCCAGCTATAGGCCAAAATCTAGGCTACCTGCGACCCTAGGCCTATTACCTTTTGGTGTTCACTTTTGTAAATACAATTTCCTTTTTACATATGATTATACCTAGATCATACTACCATCTTTGACCTAGATCTAGGGCCTAGGGCTACCCAGGCACTGTGTAGGCCCTACAATAAGGCAACACAAAGATAGTGGTAGGCCTATGCAGATATGAAATTGAATTAGTTCAGCTCTACACTTTGGAGGCCTAGGCAGGCCTAGGGCCTACTGTGTATTTTAGTAGTAGACGTCTAGGTCCTTGTGTATAAAAACATCCCAAGTGTTTTTTCATAACACATAGGGCCAAATCAGATAGTAGCCTAAAGCAACTGTTGGCCTAGCCCTAGATCATTGGCCTGTAGGTAGCCCTAGGCCCTATCTAGGAATAATCATCTGTAAAAATATGCCTAGGGTTGCAGGTAGCCTAGATTTTGGCCTAGCTGTTTTATACCATAGTCTCGGTAGGCTCTAGGCCTAGACCCCAAACCAGTTTACAAAAAACAAATAAGTATAGGCCAAACGTTACTTACCCATACGTTTGCAAGATTTTTTGTGGTCTTTCCACTTCATTTTAATTTCATTTACCGTGCGAGCTTCGCCGGAACCTACGGCGTTCACTTTGTCGAGGATGCCCTTCCAACACATATCTTTTTTGTGTTTCGTAACACATGAATTAAATTTTGCTTTTAGCAATGTATTATTGGTTTCGTATCCAGTCACAAGAGCCGCTATTTCTTCTTCAGAAAACCGTCCTTTCCGCGATTTCTTAATGATATCCATTATAGTAAACTGTGCTTTTATACTTGCAAATGAGATGATACTGTAGTGCTTAGGTCTACAACAGATATAACACCGATTTGAAACCGAAATTCGCTCCAAAATAAGTCTTCTTCTATTGGCTACATTGAAAGCGATGATCTTATTGGCTGAAATTCATGACGTCATCAATGGCGTCACCGTTTGAGCTTAGTTTTTACCTCTGGCTAACCTCCACAGTAAAAATGCGTTTGTGGATACGGAAACGGGGGTTAAAAAAGGAGGTTAAATTTGGGGGTTAGAGTGGAGGTTAAAAACGGAGGTTAGATGGTTTACCCCCGAAATTTAACCCCGCTTTGTGGATCCGGGCCCAGAAGGAAAACAAAAACAAATCTTGAGCTGTCTTGTCATTAGAACTGATTCAATGCCAAGAGATCGTAGCCATGAACCAAGATGTAAGTGTCTGGGCGGGTGGCATGGCTGGCACTTCACAGGGGTTACGCCTTGAACTGTCACATTACAAAGGCTTTAGGTAAGAACTTGGTTAATGTTACACCATCTATACTTTGTTTGAGAGTTATAACAGTGAGTTCAACAATCATTAAACTAGAAATCAAGTTGGCGCTATTTAAAAAATCAAATCCTGTTAGTAAATCATTGTGTAATGACTAATGACCATTCCAAAGTTCGCAACACCAAGTACAAAAACGTTTGCTGGTTTCGTTGGAAGTAGTAGCCCAAGTTTTATAACCTGTATAAACTATACTAAATTTGCACTATGCGGCAGAGTTCATCAAGAAATAACGAATTACTATCATCACCATTATCAATCGTGTTTAATTTATAACGCGTAATATCTCATAAGAAAAATGGAACTATTGCAGGTAATATAATATTATTAGAAAAAACAAGTAGGTAATTGGACATTTACAACTGTCAAATAATATTTTACGGTTATAATAAATATATTCTTTTAACAGATTATAAATGTTCAATTATTTTTTTTTTACGTATAAATAATATCTCAATTTCTTAGCAACTAAGATTTTAGAAAATCTCTTCGAAATAAACTCGGTGGAACATCCAAAATATGGAGCGAAGCGTTATTATAGGTGTGTTTCAAATTTGAAATATTTTGGTGGAGGTGCCGGGTTCGAGTATATCTCACGGAACACTCTAGGACTCCCAGTCTCCAAACATATTCTGTGTCATCGTTGATGAGTAACGGCAATCAGAGGTCATGCTCGTTTATTGTCGTGAGACGTGACATCAGACAGATGGACGGACAGACAAGCTTTTGAATGTTGTTGTGTAGGAACAATATGCATGAGATTTCGTTTGTTTGACGTCGAGGTTGTAAATTAAGAATGGTTAAAAATAAAAATGATGTTATAATAATACATTGGGGAGACGTGTCGCTTACTTCCGCAGAGGACATTTACACTGGCAGGTGGGCACATTTGTTTGCTTTTGTTGCTATTATTAGGGATTCCCTTTCCAGCTTCATTAGTGTTTTAAAACCACACAATCCGACGAGCGCAGACGAATGAGGAGCAAGTATAAAATACTTGTTCCTCATCGGAACTAGGCGAAAAAATGGAGATTTTACAGCTTTCAGAGGGTTTCTGTTTTTGATTCATACTAATGAGTGATGTTCAATATAATATAGGCCTAATAACTGTTAAACATTGATTTGAACACAATCTAAAAAGTTTACAAATTAAATTTACAACTGGCAAATAAATCAACGTACGAAATTAGCACGTATTTTAGAATGCAAAAAGCCGAAAACCAACAACCACAATATGATAATGATGCTCCCCCATATTGTATGTTCAAAGAAATTTCGATTGACGTTAGTCATACAGAAACATTATAAATTGAATACAATGTTTCATTTAAAACAAGATTCAAATGAGATGCTTTGTGGATTTGAAATATCTCTTCGTTGGAATTATTTTTCGATAACATCGCATACGCTTTGCATCAAGTGGTGAAGTGGATGCTGATTGATAAAACAATTGTGTTGTGGGGCCTTTAATTTATGTAAACACTTATCAAATAAGGCAACTATCTTCGTATACTAGCACGTCATAATGCATTGTCATATTAAATAAAAACGTTAAAAAAATTTCATGAGTGTCAAAATATTATTATTTTGTGTTTAGTGATACTAATTTTATTTATTTCTCGCTTTAGTTTATAACTTGTTTATTTTATTTTTGTTACTATATCTACTAATGCAATATTGCTATTCGAGACGATAAGTGGTGATAGATGAGAGTGAAGGACAATCACAAAAAACGTGCCTTATGCGGGGCAAGCGTACATATAGGGTACGTACGTACCGACTGAAGGTTCTTACTAACCGTATAGTCGCATTATTTTTAACCTAGCTAGTACAAGTGTATATGATGTAGTGGTGTGCGGGTACCCGCAATTTCAGATCGGGACGGATATTTAGGACCATATTAACAACATTGTATTTTCGGGTAACGAAAAAATATTTTGAGAAGATGGTGGAGGTGCCGATCCAGACCATTTATACTGTGCAGTTTAATGAAAATTCAGATAATAGAAAATTAATTTTGATTTAATTATAATGTTAGATTCTTCACAAGAAAATTCATTATTTATTTTAAATGGAGTATTATAACAACCGTCGTTTCCCTAACCGACCCGGCCCGAAATTCCGAAGCAGTTTAGTACCCCCCGACCCGACTGTCGAAACCACTACCCGCATAGCCCTAATAGCCTAATAGGATGTTATCTGTGGTTTAAGAGTAAAATACAAATAAGGATTTTAGAGGAGCCCTTTATAGGCATTTGGGACACCGTAAGCGGCTGTTACAATAGAAGGAAGATTTACATAAAAAATACACGAATTTTGTTACAACCTGCAAACATCTGTCCAGAATCATCACAATATCGCTTAAAACTGTTTATTAAAGCAAATCAGTGCATATGTATTCCAAGTAGAACTCACCGAGAGAGGTGGCTGAGATTGCGTGTCGTATCTCTCAAGACTCCGGGTGGTGTAGTCCCCTCGGTCGGAGCCCACCGGGTCTCGAGCCCGGGTCCCGTTGAGCGAGCCGTACCCGGAGCCCACACCCCCGCTCGGAGAAGACGCATGGCTCGACCCGCCACCCGGGGAGATGGTGTTCTGTAGGTCGGCTAACAACGCGTCTGAAAGTATAGGAAGATAACATGGCATCACATCTCTGTGTTAAGATAACATGGTATCACAATTCACAAACAAGGGTACGGAAATACCCAAACGAGTGAGCGACGCTTTTGTCAGAGAAGAATACAAAATTGAAAAATACGTTTTTTGCCACTGTGCAAATCATATCACGTTTTTGGTGGAGGTGCCGGGTATTTTGTGTATATGTAACGTTTGGGAGACGCCACACCCCCCGTCCCACAGGGTTCGACATTCCGGGTAAAAACATTCTGTATCATTCTTGTCGAAGGACGATTAGAAAAACGCATGTCAAAAGAAGGTCTTGTTCGATTTGAACATTGTAGGATGAGCAACATAGATTTTGATGTGGAATGCAGGGGAATATTCTGGAGCGCTTTGAAGCTCCATCAATTGTGCAAGGATTGTGGTTTGCAAAAGTAAAAATTAACATTTTCACAAATTTGGATTCATTGAGTTAAGTTATAATGTATATGTAAATCTCTTATCAGATTTTTTAAAAATATATTGATTAGTTTTTTTTTTTTAATTAGCTGACCGTCTATATAGGACACAAAAGAGTTGTTGTAGTCATTTCCGAAGCTTGAGTATTATAGGCATACACATATCCTTTCTAAACAACCTCGCTAAGATTCAAATATTCTGAGTAAAAATTGGAGATCGTAAAGTGGTTCAGAATGTGTCTGAAATTCGCTAGATTTAAGCAATTTAAAAAATTGACATTAAACTTTTTAAATAAGGTTGGCTGGAGCTAATTCTACAGAAAAGAACAGATACGTGATGGATGATGGTTATATGGAAGACTCTCTAATAATGCGCAGATAATCGGGATTTAAGCAGTCACAAAGTATTAGTAATTCATAAATACATAATACATTCAGAAACGGTGAGGCCATAGTTGTCGTGTTTATGGAGAGATACTGAGAAGAAAATTCTATTCATATTCATGAATCAAGGAACTACGGACCAGTGGGTGTAAGGGCGTAACAGTGCCAACAGAAACAAAACCACTGGCCTTGGTAAGCAAGCAATGTTACCTAACTGGACTATGCGTAGACGGCGCACAAGAGATTCATCGAAATGTTAAATGAAGAGTAGCAAAGGGATTTATTGATATGTTACAAATAATGTAATAAACTTACATTATCCTTCCCACCCCGCACCCGAGTCACCTGACCCATAAGAGAAATCGATGACAAATTCGATGGTAAAATGATGTCGTATACATAGTGATGTAAAGGCGAAAAGTTTGCAATGAAAAGTTTGAAAAGTTTTCACTTTCATGCAAACTTTTCACCAAGCTTGTGAAAAGTTTCAAATTTTTGAAAAGTTGTTAAAAAGTTGGTAATAATGTACCTAGTTGCTACAAATCTACAGGTCTCGGATTACGATTCAGAATTGCTTTAAAGCCAAAGTAATAACGATACTGGAAATATTGCTGACACAAATATTGACACTAAATTTCGAGTTTTGAAATAAAATTATGAAATAAAACTATGCACTGATTAATTAATAATTACCTTGGATGAGCGTAGCGAGCGAAGCAAGATTCCATTTCACTACACTGGAGAAAAAAATCCGGAATGTTTTTTTTTATTTATTTATTTTTTATTTGTTGTGTGTGTCTGTTAACACGATTCCGGCTAAACCGTTGGTACTCCAATTGCAATGAAATTTTATGGAGGCCTTCGAAATCTCTGAACTTAGAACTGCCACCTTTTTGAGCGCAATCAAAAAAATATTTCTCATATTCGATTTTTAAAAAATTTCTTTGACATATAACATCTACATTATTTATTCGATTGTAATGATTTTTTCACAGAACCTTTATTTTATGAATTAATATACCGTATTTACCCGATTGCAAGCCTACCTTTTTTGACACATTTTGCAGTTCAAAATGACACCCTGGCTTGGAATTGATAGCAAACTTATGAGTATTTAAATGCTACACTTTTTTGTTAGATGAACTATTAATCACAAGTCGGCTTGCATTCGGTGTCGGCTTGCAATCGAGCAAATACATTCGTGTGAAATTTGAGCGTAATCAAAAAATTATTTCTCATGAAAATCGCAACTTGCGATTTTTTTCGAATTTTTAAAATTCTACTTATAACACCTACATGCTTTATCCGATTGTAATGATTTTTTTACATAACCTTAATTTTGTGAATTTATATATTCGTGTGGAATTTGAGCAGAATCGAAAAATTATTTCTCGTGACAATCGCAATTTTACGATTTTTTTTTTATTTTTAAAATTTCTTTTACTTGTAACACCGACATGCTTTATTCAATTGTAATGATTTTTTTACAGAACCTTAATTTTATGAATTTATATATTCGTGTGTAATTTGAGCGTAATCGAAAAATTATTTCTCATTAAAATCGCAATTTTACGATTTTTCGTTTTAAAAAAATACGCTCACCCAACAACGCGCCTGAAAAAGCGTTTGCGAAGCTTCCTAATTAGTAAATGGATTTGTATACTTTTAGGCTACATAACATTAGACATTGTATGCCTATGCATTTTTTAAAAGTAGGCATTGGTTTCTTTTGTAGGGCCGACTCTATTTCATAAATAATAAAAAGTTCAAACTAAAGCAATTATCAACAGTCAACATAGAAATTTTGTAATACATCAATGAAATGTCCTGCAATTAATTCTCCTCGTCCTAACAACTATGGTATGATGGTATTTTCTCCTGATTTAGAGGTAAAGGGCATAACAAAATTATAATCTATGACTTATGGTAGGCCATTATGGCCTACCAATCATGCTGTCAAAATTTTAAGTTGAAACGACGGTGATAAGCGACTAAAACATGAACTTTTCACAGCTTGAAAAGTTTTCAGCAAAGTTTCACAAATTTGACTTTTCGTGAAAATTGACATCACTACATGCATTGTTGCATATACGCACGCATGTGATACGAACAAATCAATAGTGAAAATAGAAGATGTCATTTACATTTTCTTGATGTCATGGTGTTATATTGTTACGGTTCAAAGCATTGTGGCGGCAAAGGAGGATGTGACTTTCGTTTTCAGCTCGGGTGTCTTTAAGTTTTCGTGTTAGTTTAAATACCAAAAATCTATTGAACTAATGTTTGTTATTTTATATATTTTTAGATGGGTGATGGAGACACATGAATAGATGGAACGTTGATCATACAGAAAACTGGTAACAAGTACATAGAAAATATTTAAACACAGCGCTCAAATAAAATAAAGCGTCTACGGTCGGACTTTTATTATGTCACTCAAATATTAATTTTCGTTAAAATATGTTGTTCAAAGGAAATATCTTCTAAAGCAAAATTAAAGTTTACTGATAAATTAGAAGATAATTTGGTAAATGTGGTTGCTTTGTGGATGAGGTCCCCATCAAAAATCGAGCTATGTGCTCGATGCAACCTATGCATGAATCGTACACGAAATGCAATATGAATTACACTAGGAAGCTTCGCAAACGCTTTTTCAGGCGCGTTGTTGAATGAGCGTATTTTTTTAACGGAAAAAAACGTAAAATTGCGATTTTCATGAGAAATAATTTCTATTGCGCTCAAATTTCACATTAAGATATTAATTCATAAAATTAAGGTTCTGTGAAAAAATCATAACAATCGGATAAAGCATGTAGGTGTTATAAGCAGAAGAATTTTTTTTAACCGAAAAAAAGCGAAAAATTGCGATTTTCATGAGAAATAATTTTAAGATTACGCTCAAATTTCACAGGAATATTTTAATAATTCATAAAATTAAGTTTCTGTAAAAAAATCATTACAATCGAATAAAGCATGTACGTGTTACAAGTCGAAGACAATTTTTTTTAATCGAAAAAAATCGTAAAATCGCGATTTTAATGAGAAATAGTTTTTTGATTTCGCTTAAGTTTCACACGAATATATTAATTCATAAAATTAAGGTTCTGTAAAAAAATCATTATAGGCCTAATCGAATAAAGCTTGTAGGTGTTATAAGTCGAAGACAATTTTTTAAAATCGAAAAAATAGTGAAATTGCGATTTCATGAGAAATAATTTTTAGATTGAGCTTAAAAACGTGGCAGTTCTAAGTTCAGATATTTCGAAGGCCTCCAGAAAATTTCATCGCAATTGGAGTATCGGTTTAGCCGGAAACGTGTTAACAAACAAACAAAAACACAAATAGAAAAAAACAAGAAAAACGAAAAAAATCATACTAGGAAAACGCTCAAGTCCCGCCGCGTTGTTGGATGAGCGTAATTGGTGCATTGAGCTGCCATGTGTTTACGCAGATTTTCTAATGTTCTGTGAAAAAAGTATTACTAAGTCGAAGATTTTTTTTAAATTAAATTAAATAAAATAAAAAATTAACTTAATTTTTTTAATAAATCGTAATTTAAAAAAAATAAAAAATCGTAAAATTGCAATTTTCATAAGAAATAATTATTCGATTGCGCTCAAATTTAACACAAGTATATTAATTCATGAAATTAAGGTTCTGTGAAAAAATCATTACAATAGGATAAAGCATGTAGGTGTTATAAGTCAAAGAATTTTTTAAAAAATCGAAAAAAATCGTAAAATTGCGTTTTTTATAAGTAAAAAATATCACGATTGCGCTCAAAAACGTGGCAATTCTAAGTTCAGAGATTTCGAAGGCCTCCATAAAATTTCATCGCAATCAGAGTATCGGTTTAGCCGGGAAAATCGTGTTAACAAACACACAAAAATACAAAAAAAATAGAAAGAAAGAAAAAAAAAACATTCCGGATTTTTTTCTCCAGTGTAGTGAAATGGAATCTTCGCTCCGCTCGCTACGCTCATCCAATTAAATTAATTTAAAAAAATTAACTTAAATTTTAATTTTTTTAATTAATCGTATTTTAAAAAAGGAAAAAATCGTAATATTGAAATTTTCATAAGAAATAATTATTCGATTGCGCACAAATTTTACACGAATATATTAATTCATAAAATTAAGGTTTTGTGAAAAAATCATTACAATAGGATAAAGCATGTAGGTGTTATAAGCCGAAGAAATTTTTAAAAATCGTAAAAAGTCGTAAAATTGCAATTTTCTTAAAAGGGCTAAAAACCCCAAAAATTATTTTTTACCACGTGATCTATAGCACAATACTACACTAAAATGACCGTTTAAAAAATTATATCTTGTAACTGTGATTTAACACGAATTTTTTTTAATTTTTTTGATCCAGAAATTAGCAAAAATTGGTGTTTTGGGAAATTTCTTAAATCGGCTTTAACCTGCTTCTTTTTTGGTCCACATAGATACTAGAGCATAGTACCAATCTAAAATGTCCCTTTATAACATCGTGTCTTGAAACTGTGCCCAAATATACCCTCAAACACCCAAAAATATGCATTCCAAAATCACACCCCAACTTGGTAATCAGCATATTTTGACCAAACTACTTGCCCAAATTACAAAACAAAATATAGAGAATTTACAGAAAAGGCTGTAGAGTACGTCAATAATGGCCAATATTTTTTGGATCAAAATCCTCCAAGGTCAAGGGGCATAAAGATCGTCCCCATGTTATTTCTTATGGGAGATTTTTGCCGATGGGACCTAGCTCGAAAAATGTCATGTTTGACAATTTTTTGGGAGGTCATGGTGGCCCCAATAATTTTTCTGTTAATTTCTAAATTCATTACCAGTTAGCCTGAATGAAATATATTTTTTGAGTTTAACGGTTAAATACCCCCTTAAAAAAATAGTTTTTTAATAACGCTCAAATTTCACATGAATATATCAATTCATGAAATTAAGGTTCTGTGAAAAAATAATTACAATTGGACAAAGCATGTAGGTGTTGTAAGTCAAAGAATTTTTAAAAAATCGAAAAAAATCGTAAAATTGCGATTTTCATGAGGAATAATTTTCCGATTGTGTTCAAAAACGTGGCAGTTCTAAGTTCAGAGATTTCAAAAACCTCCATAAAATTTCATCGCAATCGGAGTATCGGTTTACCCGGAATCGTGTTAACAAACAGACAAAAAGAAAGAAAGAAAAAAAAAAAAAAAAAACATTCCGAATTTTTTTCTCCAGTGTAGTGAAATGGAATCTTCGCTTCGCTCGCTACGCTCATCCAATAATGCCTCTTGTGTGTTTGTTTTGTTGATTTTGTTGATTTTCTTTTGTTTTATTCCTATACTAGGAAAACGCTTAAGTCCCGCCGCGTTGTTGGATGAGCGTAATTGGTGCATTGAGCTGCCATGTGTTATGCGGATTTTCTGTTGTTCTGTGAAAAAATCATTACTTCGTTGAAGATTTTTTTTTTAATTAAATTAAATTGTAAAAAAAAAACTTAAATTTTAAATTTTTTAATTAATCGTAATGTCAAAAAAGGAAAAAATCGTAATATTGAAATTTTCATAAGAAATAATTATTCGATTGCACAAAAATTTTACACGAATATATAAATTCATAAAATTAAGGTTCTGTGAAAAAATCATTACAATAGGATAAAGGATGCAGGTGTTATAAGCAGAAGAAATTTTAAAAATCGAAAAACGTCGTAAAATTGCGATTTTCGTAAAAAATAGTTTTTTGATAACGCCCAAATTTCACATGAATAGATCAATTCATTAAATTAAGGTTCTGTGAAAAAATCATTACAATCGGACAAAGCATGTAAATGTTGTAAGTCGAAGAAATTAAAAAAAAAACGAAAAAAATCGAAAAATTGCGTTTTTCATGAGAAATAATTTTCCGATTGTGCTCAAAAACGTGGCAGTTCTAAGTTCAGAGATTTCGAAGACGTCCATAAAATTTCATCGCAATCGGAGTATCGGTTTAGCCGGAATCGTGTTAACAAACAGTAAAAAAATACATTAAAAAAAAAAAAAAAAACATTCCGGATTTTTTTCTCCAGTTTTAGTGAAATGGAATCTTCGCTTCGCTCGCTACGCTCATCCAAAATCGTAATTTTCATGAGAAATAATTTTTCGATCGATTTTTTTAATCGTGCAGTTCTTAGTTCAGAGATTTCAAAGGTCTCTAGAAAATGCATTGAAATTTGGGTATCGGGTTTAGCCGGAATCGTGTTAACAGACACACAAAAATACAAAAAGAAAGAAAAAAACCCATTCCGGATTTTTTTCTCCAGAGTAGTGAAATGGAATCTTCGCTTCGCTCGCACGCTCATCCAAAACAAAATTAAACGCTTGAAATCAAAATAAGACCGAAATGTGAAGGGTTTACCACAAAATTGTTAAATTAATGTGCTCAAGTTGAGAAATAAAGCTTAAGGCTATTCCAGAGCACTCGTACCGATATTTTGAAAGTCAAAATAAATTGCATGAAGTTATTTTGAATGAAAGGGAACTTGAATAAAAAGGAGAAAAATAACATTTTTTTGGACGGGACAAAAGCTCCATTTTGGCCATTAAATGAAAAATTATGGGTCATAAGAAATGATTTCCCAAAGGTGCAATATTAATTAATCGTATGCTATGATTTTTTTGTTTCGACACACATTTGTCTCCGTACTGAGTTTAAGGGAAAATTATTTTTTGAAATAATGTTCAACGTGCGATGCGGTGTGCGTCACATGGTACAAATAAGAGTTTTGAACCAGTGGACGAAAAAAATCGTGCGTCTAACGTTATTTCAGAAAATTATTTTCCCTTGTACTCAGTGCGGAGACAAAGGTGTGTTGAAAAAAATTATAGCTTAAACTTAAGTAGGTATTGCACATAGAACTCTCATTTTCTTATTGACACAATATTTACATATAATGTCAAAAATGGAGCTTGTGTCCCGTCCAAAAAAAAACAAAGTTTTTTTACTTTCCTTTTTACTCAAGTTTCTCTTTCATTCAACCAACTTCGGCCATTTCCTTTGATTTTCAAAACATCGTAAGATTGCTCGGGAAAATAGCCTTAAAAAGTAAATCTACTGTTTTTGTTTGTAAGAATGGGTAAATTAAAAAGTGCATCTGCAAAATTATTCCAGTTGGTTTCAAAGTACTCTTATGTTTTCGTAAATGAGGTCAAGGTCAACTGAAGCCGGCTGGCGCCAAAACTCAGTATGAGTTTGAATCCCATTATTTCTGAAAGTAGGCTATAGCCCACTTCGCGAGCGACGCTATGCACGCAGTGGAATCGCAACGTGTGCAATAACCCAACCGAGACATAAACATTGCACTGTATATACATCTTCCTTCTTGCAATGTGGGCCACAGCACTCTGCAGTCTATTAATACATCCCACACAACATTCGCAGCCATGATGACATCACCAAACAACGTCAAGGACGTGCGAGAAAGAAGATCCAGAAGGCGGCACATCAATGGCGTTCTTCTATCGTAAGGTTTAGTACTTGGGATTTCACTAAGTTTTTACTGCAATAACGCCCTTCGAAATAGGAGTGAAGAGTGGAGACTGATAGATGCGGAAAAATGATCGCCAGGCTTCGAGCTCACGTCCTTTCAAGTCATATGCTTAGGGGTAGGACCGGGTAGGACCTCGGTCGCGCCCCAACGGTATACATTTGAACCATTTGAACCATCGCATATTCATTTCAGCCTCAAGCTATTCATGAAGTCATAAGTTGGCATTATAACGGCTATGAAGTATGAACGAAGTAATGTATACATTTATATCTTTATATTTCACGAAAATTAGCTGCATCATCTCAAATCTGAATTTATATTCTTAGACAAATATAACCAATAATTTATATCTTTGGTTGCATTCCTCTTGAACAAAAATGAGCCATTGACAAAAAAACGATTTTGAATACCTAAAATTTAATCTGAAAACAATAAAATCTTGCTTATGGCATCAACCTAATGATGTGTGAGGAAGGTTTACCCGAAAATTCGTTTTTTAAGTAAGTAGTGGCCTTGGTTATAAGTTTATAATTTAAGTTTTAGATACAAAACTTTCCATACACCCAAGAGGGGTTTAGTTTTAAAACTCACCAAGATTTGCACATTCTTCTATTGAAACAAGATGTTCCGAATCAAACGAATCAATCTTTTCTCTATTTCCCTCGTTCTCGTTGGTTGATTGATTAACGTTGGGCGTCACGTCGTAATCACCCATCCTTGCATAATCGTCGTCCACGGTCTCCATCACACCTACCGAAACTACAATGACTGAACGAATGAGACACACTTTTGACTGATGCTCACTGGATGTTTATCAGTCACAAAGCTTGCGTGATGATCTCTGGCTTGCACAAACCTCGAGGAATTCCCGATACGGCACGTCTTTCTATATGGTAAGCCTACCTACTGTGCATACAGCCTCGCATCACTGGCTTATCTAATAAAGTTTCCCCTACACGATGCCCGGCTTGGAATGAAAAGCACCTCTATGTACCCGTGCAACGAGCACTGTGACAAGACTGAGAGGACTCGTCCGAGACTTGTGGCAGGATGTGACAGGGTACAACCGCAATTGTATCCTGGACCCAGTGTGGTGAGAGAGTGATGACGTTTGTGCAAGTGATATCATATGTTATTTTCACTTGCTGGAGGCAGTGTTCAAAGCAAAGGGGAACTTGAGTAATGAGTTGCAACCGAATAGAACGAAATACTAAAATATATATTTATTTATTTAACGTATATCCTAATTCAGTTAAAAAAACTGATTTAGAAAGGAGGACAAAGTGATTAAATGCGCGTGTAGGGGTGGGTTCATCCACAATGTTATTTCGTGTCGTAATCAGAAGTAAATATACAAATTAGGACAAAGACTGTCTGCTTTTAACATTTACTGGCTGAAATATTAAACTAAAATTAGTCGTTTTTATGAAAATCAATACAGAAATTAAAAAATCCATTTCAGCAAGGCATTATCCATTTTTTTCTGGATTGATTTCCGTAAAATCAATTACGTGTTTCCCGATTAATGATATTGAGAGAAAAAAAATAACCCGTTCTGTGGACTTCTCTTGGAGATACGATGTGTACATTTGTACCGCCAAAAGTGACATTATAGTGACAACAGGACGGGGGCGTGATCTTTAGGGCCAAAGCTATTCCAAACACATGGCACTAACCGCACAACGCCAAGAAAGTCAGGTAGACACACATCTATTGAGCAACATGGACTCTGTAGTTCAAACACCACGAGGCGACAAGACTTGAGAAGAGTACACAAATGCCCGCGCATACATATAGGCGTTATCGTCGGTCCTCACACCATGCTCACACCACTCATCCATCATTCAAGGCTGATGTTTGAAAGAAGAGAGCACATGAAAACACCAATCGTGCATAATTTAGCTAAAAGGCAATTGCCAGATTAACGAATACATAAAGTAACGATAATGTGTGCTCTGCAATGGGAAAGATTCGATTATTTTTGTAAATTTTAGATAACGAAAAATATATTTATTTATTTTCTAAAGTAAATCAGTATCCGATCACCTAACAAAAATATATTGTATGCACGATTTTGTTGAGGAAATCTGGTAAAAGGCAAGTACACCTACGTTTGTTTTTGAAACACCGAATAAGAATTATAAAGTGCATCTCTAAAGTATTATAAGATTCAAAGATAACAAATTAGTCATTGTCTATATTTAAAGAATTGTAATTTTTATTTAACATTATAGTAGGCCTATTAAAAAAATAATTAACAAGAATAATACATATCAGGGAATGGTAACGGAACGAAATTCCCTATTTTTAACTGACACCTTAATATTGTCACAACCATCAAATATTAACTAAGTATACCCAACTTAAATAAACACCATTTCTGTTTCTGCAGAAGAATGACGTTTGTAGCCACTAGCTAGTGAGTACGATAAGAAGAGCACACGAAATCACGTAAGTGCATCCATTGCAATGCTTTGAAGGGGAAAGTGGTTATGACAAACAAAAGCCATATGTTTAGAAATAAGTACCTTGGAGAGTGGACCACTTTTTTTTTAACAAACACTGTTCAAGTCTTGTGCAAAATAAAACTTCTTTAAAAGTGTTTTGAAGTAAAAACGCATTGCGACGAGACGACTTTGATTATCATTATGCACACATCATGTTTACTAAACGCACGTGAAGTTTATCTCAACATAGCCATCCATCTATTATAAATATTATCGCACACAGCATAACAACCGCAGGCAGTGGTACAGCAGATAATTCCAAGAAAGCATCCATTGATTACTACCATCAGGCACAACAAGGTCATTCCATAAACAATCTTGGCGTTGTCGTTGCAAATGTATCTAATACGTGTAAAGAATGTGGATATGTGTTGGTCATTTGACGTACTTGGCATCAATTTTCCTGTAATGTTATTCACGGGAAGAATATGGGCCTACAGTTGGCACATCATTCAGCTATACCAGTGGCAGTATGCACCATAATGACATAACTTCGGTATGAAAAGATACCCCAGTTATACCTTGCTGTCTTTTAAGATCGAACGAGTGTTAATTTGAAGCAAAACGTGAACATAGTTTCATGAAGGTGTTCTACTTACTAAAATGTGAATCCCATTCTTCGTGCTTGACAGTGTGTCCTCGAACAGGGGGACTACGATCGTATGCATGAGTAGTATATGTGGTGTGGGAACGCCAAACAGGCGTCGTATTGCCTCTTATTGATGCCATTTATAATCACACGACACTACCGCGCCTGTGTTTCACGTCACTTTTAAACCAAGTACCCAATTAACTTGACAGTAATAAAATGGTTCACTTTATACCAAGAAAATAAATTTATTTCGATCCGATTTGTTCAGAGAGAAAATGCGGAGGTAGAATGATTGTCTTGGTGGCTAGGTATCTACCAGCAACCACCTTGCCGCACCGTTGGTCGATTGCCAGCCCAGTTATGTTTTGGGCTATAACCTAGTCAGAGAGGCCGCCAAGAATGAGTCGAACTTCTGAAAATAGCTTCACACAAACCCTGAGAAGCTAAACAACGAACACACTACGCAATAAACACGTCGATTCAACGGAAACGCAAGAGAAAACACCCTGGCAAATCGCTTCGTGAGGCGCCAAGGGTTATGTCATCCACTTGGTTTTCGTCCAACCGGCACAGAACACACTATAACTCCAAGCATTCTCGTTGTTTCCGTTGTAACAACTTTCACTAATTGAGAACACTCGTTAATAAAATACTTAATTAGTCAATTGTTCACTTGAGCTTTGAAGCTAGAAGACACAGTTATGAGAATACCTCGCACATTCGCTCTTTGTAAAAAAACAACAAAAAACAACAACGTAGTATTACACTCGGTACTCGAGACAACCGAGTCGCGAGACGCAGAAAGAAACACAGCCGAAGGTGATCAAAGACTAAACTAAACTAACCTCGAAGGACAATCTTAGGTGTTGTCCAACCCACGCGAGAAGTGTACGTGAAACGTCCTACATCTATCTGCAAGTTGCGGACGCCCACCGGCCTAGGCCTACACTACACCGTACACGTCCCACATAAACACGGAGGAAGGTTCGCCGTATAAAGTAAGGCCGCGGCAATTAATCGAATCCTACACTCCCTGGAAGTCTTCTTCGAGTCCATGTGATCGACTGTCGAGGACAAGAGTGACAAATTGAATCAAGTAATGTGGGTAGGGATCAGTCAATTGCCTCGTCTGGCAGACAACCGCACTGACAACACTGCGTCAAAACATCACCTTTGCAGACGTGCGTGGATGAGATAGATTATACGTTCTATACCGGTTTCGGTTTGTTTCGTTGGAATGCCAGTTTACACGTAATTGTTTTGCAAATACAATACACACAATACAAAAACTTTTGAAACAACATTAAAGAATCATCTATCTTGGAAGGATACCGTAGTAAAGGATGTGTTTTCATCAATTTACGGATTAGGGAAATTTATAGTTGGTTTATATTGCAAAAGTAGCATTTTAAACCTATTTTCATTAAAAACAAGAATGTAATTTATTGTACAGATTCTCGCAGTCTCCAATAAAGTTGTCAAAACTTAGTTCAGCTAAATAACCCGTGAAACCAAAGAAAATAAACTAGGCCTCCACGACCTATATCTAAAACAACTCAACACCCCCACAAAACTGTTATTTGTACACATACGCAATCTTGAAATGATATAGTAAACATTATGTTTTCACCAACCCATGGATTCCGATATGGGTTAGTGAATTATTTATAGTTTGTTTACAGTGCAAAAGTAGCATTTCACAACTATAAATTTTCATTAAAAACAAGAATATAATTATTTTTACCGACTCTGGCAGTCTCTACTTAATAGTTTAACTTCTGTTAGTTAACAGTTAAATAACTTAATTTATTAACACTTAATTTTATCATTACACCCCCGCAATTAGAAAAAAATGCGAACGCTCAAGCTGTTCGGTTGTGTGAAGTATTATAATAATTGTTATGTGATCGACCGATTAGAAATCCCGATTAGAATTGATTCGAGGAACCGTGACCCAACCCTTTTCATCGAAAGATTTGGTCGTGACTCGTGAGACGCCAACCACAAGTAAGGTTCGTTCGTATGTTGATCAGTGGTCAAATGGTGGCCAAGGGCATTGCCGGGATAAAAGCTATACACCTACGACGTTTGCGTCCAATTAGCATACATAAGAACGAACAAAGTTTTAATTTTTATGACATGGATGTAAAAGTTAAAAGAAATCTGGGAGAGGCGTAGCCATGGAGTTGCAATAAATAAAGCTTGAATGCCACAGGCTCAAGTGGTAAAAAAAATGGTGGACCAAAACCGGCCACTTTTCAACAACTGTTTAGAAGATTAGAAGACAACACGAATCAACCAGATGGATGTTGGACCAGATGTTGGTTTTGAAATTTTATATCAAAATGTAAATTAAGCTGAAATGCCGGTACGTGTTTTTGAAACAAATTTCTATTTGGTCAGCAACTTCGAGTGACATTTCTAAAACTACATATACATATATATCCACAATTTTATTAAATTAAGATTTTATAAAACACTTAGCCTACGTTCAAGATGAAAATGAAAATTATGTTTTCGTTTTTGTACAAAGCACACATTTCAAAACAGAAACGTGTTCCCATTTTCCAGTTTGGCCTACAATAATCCGCGGGGATATGGACGTTTGTGTATGAACTACAAATGCAAAGTTACTAGGAAGCTTCGCAAACGCTTTTTCAGGCGCGTTATTGGATGAGCGTAATTTTTTAACGAAAACGTTAAAAACGAAAAAAACGTAAAATTGCGATTTCCATGAGAAATAATTTTTCGATTACGCTCAAATTGCACACGAATGTATTTCTTCATAAAATTAAGGTTCTGTAAAAAATAATTACAATCGGATAAAGCATGTGGGTGTTATAAGCCGAAGAAATTAAAAAAATACTGCGATTTCCATGAGAAATAATTGTTCGATTACGCTCAAATTTCACACGAATATATTTACCTATTCATAAAATAAAGGTTCTGTGAAAAAATCATTACAATCGAAAAAAGCATGTAGATGTTATATATAAGTCGAAGAAATTTTTTAAAATTCGAAAAAAAATCGTAAAATTGCGATTTTTATGAGAAATAATTTTTCGATTGCGCTCAAAAACGTGGCAGTTCTAAGTTCAGAGATTTCGAAAGCCTCCAGAAAATTTCATCGCAATTGGAGTATCGGTTAAGCCGGAATCGTGTAAACAAACACACAAAAATACAGAAAGAAAAAAAGAAAAAAAATAACATTCCGGATTTTTTCTCCAGTGTAGTGAAATGAAATCTTCGCTTCGCTCGCTACGCTCATCCAATAAACAAAAGCCACATAACATAATGACTTTGTAGATGAATGAAGTTCATTATCTTGTCTGCTTTTATGTAATTAGTTTGATTTAGTTGTCCTCCTTTGTAAATCAGTATTTATAACTGAATAGGATAGAGTAGATATAAAATAAAGAAAGAAATGCAACACGATGAAACTAGTCGAATGAAAATAAGCCAAAAAACACAACAAAAAAGATTGTTAATAATTAACTTAGTAATATGGTATTATCTCACTAAAACAAGAGTTCGACTGAAACGGGAGACTATACATACTCGATGTATTTTGAAGAAGTAGCATAATGGTACGGGGGATGCGGCAAATGAAATGGTGGAGGTGCCGGGTCTTCTAGGTCCCTAGGAGAGGTTGTAACCTGTAAGTTGTAACCAGTGTCGGGAGTAGTCCGCCACATGGGCGTTCATGTGCATGTGTGATGATGGCAAGTGGCTTGTTATTGGTAGGAACTCTCCTGAACCTTTGAGTATATAACCTCCTTAGCTAGAGACTTTCACGCCCATGTTAAATATTGTACCAAACATTTCCCTCAAAACAAATCAAGTTCATTTCAACGCTACTACGAGCGCTTCTCGAGTTTCGCTACCATCGCGGCTACACATGAAAGTTCAACGAGCGTCCATAGAGGTCGCCACTCAAGGTTAATTTCAACGACACACCCCCCACCTGACGAAAAACCGTAACCTACGTAGATGCGGGGCCCGCCGAAGTTTATAAATTTTCACGAACTAACTCGAACATTATTACGCGCCTCTTTGTAATACATTTGGGCAAATAAATTTCGTTGGTCCATTTTAGAATGATTGTAGATATGACAAAGCAGGCTTTCGAAATAGTCATCAATGGAAATCATTACAATACTGTAGGACGAAATAGTATTTAATACAGTAATTTTTATAGTTGTTAAATTTGAAGTCTTCATTACGCTCATTCCATTAATTTGTTTTGTTTACAAGTAATAAACATGTTTTTTAGGGTGGGGAAAATGTTTTACTTTAGCAACAATAAATACATACATGCCTAAAAACCAAATTGTATTTCTAGTTTTCTACTATGCTGCTTCTAAGGGGATAGCCCGAAAAATAAATAAATTTTTAGATATCAACAACAAATGCGCTGATATTATAGTTGGATGCGCGTAGCGAGCGAAGCGAAGATTCCTTTTACTACACTGGAGAAAAAAATCCGGACCGAATATATTTTTTCTTTTTTTTTTTTGTTTCTGTTCCTATTATTGTGTGTCTGTTAACACGATTCCGGCTAAACCGATACTCCAATTGCGATGAAATTTTCAAAAGAGACCTTAAAAATCTCTAAACTGCCACTTTTTTTGAGCGCAATCTAAAAATTATTTGTCATGAAAATCCCCAATTTTACTTTTTTTTTCTTTTTTTAAAAATTACGCTCATCCAACAATGCGTCTGAAAAAGGGCGTTTGCGAAGCTTCCTAGTTAAATCCATAACGCCGAAAAAAATAGTATGCAAGCCTGGGCTTGCATACTTTTTGGGGCTACTATATGGCTGCAAATTGGGGCAAAGATTGTACTCCTTTAATTGTAAATCAGTTTTTTTTAACGGGATGGATAGACGTTAATAAATAAATAACAATAAATAAAGTAAACAAAAAAATTAAAAAGTCGTGCCTGAAATGTAAGTTTATCTGGAAGCGCTCCCACATACCGGGATAATCAAAATATCAACATAATAAGATTCATAGACATCGTTGCTTGTCGTTGTAACTTTGTTAGCAAATGCATTACTTTATCCTTAATTTTTTTTAGGATTCCTCTAATGCAATGTTACCTGTTCATCAAACTATCATTAATTATATTGTTTTAATATGCACACGAAACGAACAACACGCAACAAACAAATGTTTAGGATAATGAACGCGCACAGTGGATTTGAGATATTTACAGACTAGCCTATATCAACATTACAATGTACAATACAAATCCCTTTCTTTTGGGTATTTTCGTCTCGTTGTTGCTTCGAAGCAATCAAAAAACTCATTCATATTTTAACATATTATTATATGCAGAGATTTCAAGTCTACAATCCATAATTCTAGGATCAAATGGTTGCAAAAAATGAGACATCGTTTTTTAGATTTGATTAATTATGAAAATTACAATTACAGCTCAATCTGTTTGGTCGTTCGGCCGAAATGGGACTGAACAGACAAGACAAATTCTTAAAAACAGACAAATTTATCACGAGGAAGATGTAGGAATGTTCGTTTTTGTGCTGTGAGCGTTGAGGGGACTGTTGTGCATGTACAGCCCTTATTCTCAGAAACCTTTAAAATTGGAAAAAAAAATTTCCCCGATGTTAAATCTACCTCTTGTGCACTCTGCCTCTGCGAAGAAGGGAATGAATTCCTTTTACCTGCGGACCAATTAATACAGGGCATTGTCTAGTGTGTCACGTTTCTTGCAGCGTAGAGTGGTGGAAGGCCCGGGGGGGTTGTTACTCACTTCCAGGCCCATAACTCTAAAAATAGCTAGAGAAATTTTACTAGAATCGGAGTTGTAACTAGCTGACACTGACTTTAACTGAAACATAGTAACTGTTTTTGCAATGTTTTGCAAACTCATCGGAACAGTGAACACCTCTCTCACCTCTCACGAAAAATTTGTGGGTTTTCGAAATGATTTTCGTAATAAGAATATTGCACCATCACAATCCCTATTCTTATGCTTTTATTCCCCGACGGGAACGTATTAAAAACCCTTTATCGAAGTCAAAACATCTTTCTTCCTAGCATCGGAGCATATGTCTTTTATTAGTGGGTATAACCCGGGATTATTTGCGATTTACAGTTCAAATTAAACTTTGGGTTATAAATCACTCATCAATTTTAGCCACATTACTCGCATGATGATGCACATGGTGACATTTTAAAATGCTGTTCAATATTTTTATACGCCCACCGGCCCAGGGTACACCGTACACGCGATAAAGCGTCGACTCTATTCTGACAATCGTAGCAATCGTGATCTATTTGCTCATTATTTATTTCTATACTGGCATTCGTCATCGTGGTTCATTCGTTCGTTAGAAACAAAAATATTATACAGACGGTAATTTTTTATTGGTTCGAGTTACTGTTTGAGACATGTGTTGGTTTCAGATACGTCAACCCGTGAATCAAACAATTAAAAACGACTTATAAAGGACCTTGTCAAGCTGAAATGAGTAGTATTTTCTTTTGAACGGTTTGATCCGTTTCAATCATTAAGATAATATCACAATGCACATTATCCAATTTGGGGTTTACGACGCAATGTTCTCGCCCCACGTTTCAACGATGTCAGGAAAACATGAATGACATACCCGTTTTCTGTTGAACTACATGCGCTTTTGTTTAAACAATTACCTTGGATTATTATGAGAAATTTAAATGTATTATCATAATAATATGCAAACATTACTAGTGAAGATTTTTGAAAACAATGACGACAAAAATTTTTTGCTTTGACATCCCTTGTGATATTATCAAATTGTTTGATATTCAATAACTCTATAGTTGTCAACTAGTGGCTATAACAACTATTGTCTACAAGTACCTATACATACAGTACAGGTAAATCAAAACGTTTTCATTATTAGAGACGGCGTTTCTTACATTGGATTCGCTTTATCTTTGAGATACGCATATCAACCCGTGAATCAAAAGATTAAAGCGACCCACACAGGATCTTGTCGATCTGAAAAAAATCACTGCATTAATACACGTTATACAATAGGCTGGGATTGTGGTGAACGGATTGTGTGGTGTCTGGCAACGAGGCTAGCTTATTATGAAATATATTAACGCAATGAAACAAAACTAGAAAAAAAAACCCAATTACTTTAGAGGAGTCGCTGAGGCTGGCGCGGAGACGAGTTACAGCGCTCAGCTTTCTGGTTTCTATTTTCAGGGTAAACGGTGAACAGCATCGGTATAATATGTCACTATGAGATCCAGTAAGCGAATTATTCGAGTCATCCATCGTTTTGGATACAAAATTTTGTAAAATCTCTGTAGTTTACTCCATTTTGGTAAATGTCGGGAATTCTTAAATATACAGATTTTTTATCGCAAATTTTCATAACAATTTTTAAATCAACGTGAACATTCCAGAAAATTTAGTTACTTTTAAATGGGCCTAAAAAGTTTGAGGGGAATTCCTGTAGGAAATTTATGTTTTGGTTGTTCCATTGATTCACTTTTGAACTTATTTCTTGCAATTTTTATTTATTTTTTTTTTATTTACTTGTTTGTTTAGCGTCCCATCCGTTTCAGCAAAAAAAAACTGATTTACAAAGGAGGACAATATTGATTTTTTAAATGCTAATTCTGGCAACCTAGCATGCAATTGGGTAATTATATTCCCAACATTCAGTTTCAATTTATCGGGCATTAGGAGCGTTCACACCATCTTGTGTAATGATAAACTGTAAACCTACAAAAAGGGAACAGCTCCTTCCATATTTTGCTAGTAGTCAGGAAATAGTAAAATAATATTAGTATTATTCTAGGGAAAAATGTTTAACCCCCTTAGCCTACCATTAAAAAAACCTTGTTTAGCCATAAAATACTAGGGAGGCTAGGTATTTAAAATCGAAATTTAAAAAAAATTTTGTTTTTTCCCCCCTTTTCAAAAAAATTATCAATATTATCCCACATTGTCATTTTAGCACCCACCCCATTTTTTCGCCTCCCCCCCCCCCCCCTAGTATTAAGTGAATTTTATAGAAGTCTAAAAAAAATAGGCCCAGTTTTAATATTTTATTTCCCCCCAAAAAGGTAATTTTGTCACATTTCATCTAACATTGACTAAGGCTCCAAAACCACCCCCCAACCCAATCTTTAAGCAACACGTTATATAATTCTAAATTAATTGGTAATTTGGGATGCCGTTATTACATACCAGCATGTTACACACGAAAATTCGAACATATACACATGTTCGTATTTTTCATTTAAGGTTAAGCAAACTAAATTATGAAATTTTCAAAGTAAAAGAACAAATATTGGGTCCCCCTATCCGATCAAAATGTCTAGCTTGGTAAATTTTTTTAGCTAGGTCCCAACGGTAAAATCTCCCATAAGAAAATAACATTTTGTACGATCTGTATGCCCCGTGACCTTGAAAAATGTTGCTAAAAATGATGAAATTTTTGTGTAAAAAATTAATTTCGATCAAATTTGTCATTCAAAATTGTCAAAATTTTACCAGCACACTCTAAAACACGGTTTTCCTAAAATTTTTATATTATTATTCCACTCATAACTATTGTCGTAGATGATTGTAGACCCAAAGATCGAAAGCATGCGGACGCAGAATATGTGTGCAACCGTTATCTGCCGGCTAAGTACATCAAGTCTCCCTAAAAGAAAATCAAACTTCACAAATCGGGTTGATTAATTCCGGAATTGTTTACGTGACATCTCTGCATTCTATTGCATGCTATATGCATTCTATACAATACCTGGAAAGCGTCAGAGAATGAATCCTTGGAAATCACTGATCAGCAAGCGTACGCAGCACGGGCTCCCGTGGACATTTGCACAAAGCATTATGCAAGAATTTACTATTTTTTATTTAATTATTTAAAGTATGTAATAACGTAAACCCATTACAACGGATACATAATTATTGATTTATTTTTTTTCTTCTAGCCATTGTTTTTTATTTTATTTCTACTATAATATCTATCTAATCATATAACCAAAAATAATTTTGCGGGTATACGCTCTGGCCTGGGGAAAGTACATACTCATGTACAGGGGGGGCCGATTTTTTTTTCGCAAGTCCCTAATACCGCGAAAAAGTTGCAAATTGGGGAGACAAGAAAGGGATAAAAAAAAAAAATTTTGTTTATATCTTCCGGTCGCGCATGTGCTCTAAAGTTTTCCGAAATTTGGAAATCTTGCCTGGGGTGTGTGAACTGGGAATGTCTTGAATGATATATTCCAATTTTTGGACTAAGCCACTTTGAATATGTTATTTAATCTCATCTTTTAATAATGGGGGGGAAGAAAAAATAACAGTCTATCCATTTAATTATTTCCGAGTAGTCTTGAGCCTGAAATTGAGTTTTTGGGGCATGAATGTTCAGATAGTCTTTTGATCTAACTGTCTCGCCATCGCCTTTAGAATTCGTCGAAGTCCGAGCTCTCTTGTTTTGTTTTGTATTTGTATTGTATTGTATTGAATTGTATTTTGTTTATCAAATTAATGGTTTCTGGGCACAAGGCCCGGGTGCACAAACTCACTTTCACGTAATTGTAGAACCAGAACATTCGTACGAGCTTATGGAAAATAACAAGGGCAGTGTCATTTATAGTCGATAGTTACAAATTTGATTCCTGGAATCGTTGTTGACTTGAAAACTCTGCATAATAAATGTTCTTATTTGAAAGGCGTTTGATTTATTCGAAGCACCAGCGAGGGGAAAATTCCCAAAACGAAGTATTTGTATTGGAAATTTTTAAATTTTCGTATGTTATGCTAGTCTGTAAAAAAATATCTCTGAAAATCATGGTGTGCGTACATTATCATTATCGATTAGTGATGAAGTAATACAATAGCTTAATTATCCCGTTTTTTTGTTTGTTGCATTAGTTCCTTTCGTGTTCATATTATAAACAATCTAAATAAATTGAGTTTGAAGACAGTTCACATTGCATTAGATACATCCTAAATATATTTTAAGCATAAGGTAATGTACTGCTTACAAGATACAACGACGAGCGAATCTGGCGATTCTTGGAATTAAAATATTGATTATCCTGGTATGTAATGCTTCCAGACAAACTTTTCCACACATAGGCCTACCTCCCAATTTAAATCTTTGCCAAGCTCGCATACTATTAATTTATTATTCGTTTCCCGGGAAACGGCTATAAATTTGACATCGACGCATTTGGTGTAAATGTTTTTTATTTATTTATCGTTCAACCATTTAGAAACGTCATAGTAAAATACAATTTTGTTTTAGGTATGTATGTATTTTTTTTGTTGGGTAAAGTAAGCCATGTCATGAGATCGATTAGAATAAGGTAAGCTTCCGCGCCCTAAAACATGTTTTTTTACTTGTAAAGAAACCATATTGAATTGGATGAGCGTGTAATGAAGAGGGGCAAATTTAAAAACCAAGTTTAAAAAAAAGTGTTATGTTTTTTAAATAAATAAATTAAAAATAAATTATATTTAGAGTCTACCCACTCAGTTATATAACTGATTTTCAGTGGGGGCAGTAAATGAAAGTTTGTATGTTTTATTGTCGGTCGTCCATCTGCTCGTATACGTAAGAGGATAGTAATAACATTTATTTATTAAACAATAAGTTTTCTATGCTTTTTGCAAACGAAATTTAGAAAAGCATATTTCTTTATTTTAGATAGTGTTTTTTAAATTACTGTATCAAATACTATGAATCTACTAGTACTGTAATGATTTCCATTGATGACTATTTTGCTCGCCTGCTTTATAATATCTACCGAATCAGCGAAATTTATTTGCCCAAATGTATTACAATAGGCGCGTAATAATGTTCGAGTTAGTTCGTGAAATTTTATAAACTTTCGGCCGCGCGCATCTACTTTGTTACGGTTTTCGTCAGGTGGGGGGTGTGTCGTTGAATTACTTGAGTGCGACCTCTATGGACGCTCGTATGAACTTCATGTGTACCGCGAGGGAGCGAAACTCGAGAAGCGCTCGTAGTAGCGTTGAAATGAACTTGATGTGTGTGAGGGAAATGTTTGGTACAATATTTAACATGGGCGTGACGTCTCTAGCTAAGGATGGTTTTATACTCAAAGCCAGTACCTTCCAAGGACGCGGTTCCTTCTCCGAATAATCCAAATACACCACGAAGGACGGCAGTCTGTTACCAAATAATGTTTTAGTCGAGCTTGATTCCTACAGCATTATGCCGGTATCAGTGAAGGCTGCAGTAGCCACCAGAATAAAGTCGTCGATCACCGACAATATCACACGCTAGTCGCTAATGCTCTCGAAACTGCATCCGAAAATAAACACACCTATTAGTAAGTTCATATTTACAAAGTATAAATAAATAACAAAACTATAAGGCATAAGTAAAAAAAGTATGAAATCCAAAAAAATATAAAAATTAGCTTGCGATATCGATGATTGAATGTGCCATAGATTAGTCGTACTTGTAGGCAAATATATTATATGTATGTGACTGGTTAGGTTGAATGACATTGTCATATCGAACCTCGCCAGTTTTGATTTGTATTGTAATAAGTAATAGCATACAATGGACAAATAATGCAGATTGTGTTGTATTGTATTGTAATTTGTAACCATTTGGTTGAGTGTATACATGTCCCTGCAGGTTCTCGTATCACACACCTTGATAGCAATCATCTGGGCAAACTCGAGTCCTTGCTGGATTTGTCGAGGAAACTGATCGTCCAGTATAAGGTCAAGAGGATGACGTAAATGGCCGATCTGTGACTGTGAGTACCAAGTTGGACAGTTCAATGTTTGCTGGCTGCAGCCAAAGTCGTACGTGGAGTGGCTCCTAATAAGGCAACCAGGGACAAGACGGGGCAGGCTACACGGACGGAATGCTGTTCAAGTGATTTAGAAACACGGACCCTAGACTCTTCGATATCAATGGAAAGACTACACCAACCATGCAGCACGAATGTATGATCATCTAGCATAGAAAAGAAAAAAAAATCGTTATTTCGTAATATTGTTTCTACTCAAACAAGTAAGAGGACCATTTAGATTTTAGAACGATTTGTAAATCCAGTCTGTGTGTAAGTCAGTAAGGACCATGAGTATGAGCCACAGGTTCACCGAGATACGTTATGAAACCAATACGTATAGAAGTGTGTGTGTACAAAAGTCATTCGTTGCGAGGTAGCTGTAGAACACTCATATCGTGCACAGTTGTACATTTCCTACGTTTGCAAGACCTCATCCAATAAATTTTTCACAAGTTTGTAAGAATGTCTATAGACTATACGCCGACAGATAATTATTAAAATTGCGATTTACGATTAATTAAGTAGAACGTCCAGCAACGAATTTCCCGTTTTTTACTGCTGATAAAATATTATCCACGGCTAATATGTTTCTAGCTTAGGTATAGGTCCGAGTTTGTTACGTAAACAGCTATATAAATTAAATTGGCCATATGTTCTTTAAATTTTAAGCCCAGGTTTCTGCATAACTAATAAGCTGTGCCTATCGTAACCGTCAACACTATTAGAGAGAGGTCGTCAAGTTGACGCTAGTTCAAACATGTGGCAGCACACATGAACTGGGTTGGGCGGTGCCGGTGGGCCCACAGCCAAGACACTTCAGACTCGGCTTTCTCTTTTTCCGTACTTTCCAAAATTGGTGGTCATGCCTACTGACGCTGGGAGTGTTTAAAAATGCAGACGGGGGCGAAACTTTAAAAACAGTTGGTGCACAGGTTTTCGAATTCAACGCGAAGGAGGTGGTTTGTTGCACCGAAAAACGCAGAACCCAACGCGGCCCCACACATTTTAATCTTTTTGCGCGTGGTCGCGTTCATAAATCATTAAAAAAAGAAAAAAACAGAAAAGTGGAGGAATTGGTTCAAAAACTGTTTCCGCTTTACCATCAATCATTTTGTGCCAGGTTCCATATGTTTTCCCTCGTGGCGTTGACAGTTTGACACTTGGGGTGCCTTTGCTGCACAAGAACACCCCAAACCAGACTGGGATGTGAGACGACGGGGGTTTTTAAATCTAGCGAAGTAAAGCAAGGGGAGTAATATAACCACTCAAGAGATCGATGCAATCCAGTCAGGGGGGCTGAGAGAGGACGAGCAAGAGAGGAGAAGGGGGGGAAGAGAGAGAAGGAGAGAAAAAGAGAGAGGGAAGAGAAATGCTTGCATGTGACGTACATGTGTGTGAGGAATCAAGACGCGGGGTGCCCACCCACAACATACGAAAAACGAAATTTTATCGTACTGTGAAGAGGGGAAAAACCGGAAATAGGGCTTTTTTCAGTTTCCGGGGGTACTAAGGGAAACCAAAGTTTTTTGTCAACGAGACATTCCGACGTTTGGGACATTTCCCAAAGAGGCAAGGGGATATTAAAATAATATGCTGCTATTCTCAAAACAATGGGATACGGATGCATTTATTGTGCACATGTTTTTTGGGAAGGAAAACAAAAATATATCATTTCCCTTAAATAGTTTTTTTTAAGCTATAGTCCCAAATTTTGTACAAAAAAACCCACACGGAAAGGAAAAGGTTGAAGGGGGGTAGGAGGGCTAAAACAGCTTTGTGAGGGAAAGAATTAGGGAGTGTGATGACATTAAAACGTATATAACTAAATATCCCTAAGTATATATAAAAAAAACAAGCATGGGTACAAAAAAAGATTGCCCAAATTGTCGAAGAAAGATAAAAATAAAATTTAAAAAAACAAGCTTTGGTGGAGGTGCGGGGTTTGGGAAAAAAGTCGACTTTGGATTTGGGCAAGCCCCTCCTGACCCCCAAAAAAGGGGCATAAAAAAAATCGTACGTCCTTGTAAAAGGGAATGTCAAATGAACAAAAAAGCATTTTACGGGGGGCATTTTGGGATTCATCGTGACACGTCGTCTCGGTCGGACAAAAAGGGGGATCTGCGGGATACGCTCTCTAAATTACAGCCTCGGTATGAATTTCATAGTTTTTAAATTTTCTAAAAAGTGCTACATCTCATAAAAGGTGCACAATAATTTATGATCTTGCTTGAGAGACTAACAAATGAGCAAGGGAGTGGGTTTCGAAACCCAACAAGGCACAGGGGGGTTTTTATTGTATTTTAAGCTTTTGGGGAAAAAATTTTTTCGAGCTGTCCCCAGTATGCCCCGCGATCACATAAGGCATAACACATAAATTACACAGATCTCCAGTCTACCCAAGAGGCTAATCGAAGCTCGGGGCCCAAAAATCATTAACTAAATCTTCTCTTATCCGCGATTGGCGACCAAGACACTCAAGGAGTAATTTCATAAGTGTTTTGAGTGGTGTGACTTGAAAGATGAGGTTAAAATAAATTACTAATATACATGCCATGTGCGGGATTCGAACCGATTTCACACACACGGCTGTGCCCTCCCACTCAACCGTATGAGCCACCTTGAATTGAGCTCGGTGAGCGAAACTAGCGTCCACGACGAACAACATTCAAACCAGTGGGCATCTCTATCTATAATTTCAGGTTTTTAATTTTTTTAAAGCCATCGGCGACGAGGGCTTCCCACAAGCAGCTTTGGTCAAGAATTGCGATCGCCAAGAAACAGCATATCACGAGACTACATCACAAAACCTTTTATGTAATTTTAGATTTTTAGACGTGTTTTAGGCTTAACGAAGCTAAAAATTTGCATAAATAATTACGCCTTGAGCGATAAGAGGCCCTGCCACCTCGAGCTTTAGTCGTGTTTTGCAAGACGAACCTCTCCCCCTATACACTTCTCCGTTGCCAAATCCTTACTTATCTTAGTTATAACTATTGACAGTCGTGAGTCAAGGTCAAGGCTATAGATCCGCCTCTGCCCGTGGGATCGCGGGTCACGTTTCCCGAAAACTCACAAATAAGCCAATTTACTCTCAAATAAGAGCAAAATGTCCTGATTAGACAGAATTCATATTAAACAGAATGTTGGAAGTTGTAACCTGCTTTTTTATGAAGGTGTATGAATTTATTTTAACGTGACGGTTGTCATTTACTTAAGGAATAAATAATTTGATATATGATGGCAGTAGGGCTGTGTATTCAAATCAGAGAAGGGAAGCCAGCGGTTTAGCGGAGGTAGTTTAACCGGTTCCCACTAGAATACCGAAGTTAAGCAAACCCGGGCGTGGTCAGGGGTAGAGTGGGTGACCGCTATGCCCTGAAACTCACGTATATCGCTGGTTAGAGCAGACGGAGGGTTCGAGAGCTAGTGTAACGGCTTCGTTCTCCTCGGCGTCTGCTCGGCAGTCCGGGGTATTGGAGGAACCTATATGACTGTCAAGGTTACACCGTCCTTTCGGATGGGACGTTAAGCCGTTGAACCCCTTGGTACTTTTCGAAAGGAGTAGGCTACGTGCCGGTACCGGGTTTCCCCTCCTCCCTTCTGTTCATAATTCATCCTCATCTATCACCACTCATCGTCTCGGATGTTTAGCCGAAAGGACCTAGCTCGAAAAATATCAAGTTACAACATTTCTTTCCGGGTCATGGTGGACCAATCATTTTTCTGCTAATTGCTAAATTCATAACGAGTTAGCCTCAACGAAATATATTTTTTGAGTTTAGCGGTAAATGCCCCTTTAAGGAAAAGTTAAAGAAACACCTGTCAGCCGTTATTATTAAAAATATGATAGTATGACAGGCTTATTGCGCGGAATCAGGCACTCAGAACGACCCAAGCTTAGAAACAATCACGATTACAAACGCGCAATCCTAAGTTAAATTATTAGTAATACATCATTATAATCAAACGGCTTCAAATTCCACTCGAACCCTTCTCGCGTGTTGGCCCGTGAATAGGGGAGTTTCACTCCCTGAAACTAATGGCGAGCTCTGGGTCGTCGTCGGGAACCCCTTCCCTTTGATACTTCCCCGACGGCGACGACAAAGACAACACGGCAGATGATGACACAGACGGAGACGACCACGACGTGGGGAACCCTGCCCTCCACATATGCTTGTGGCTGTTCTGACCAGCATAGGCCTGTCCACCCCTTGTCCCCCCGCGTCATCCCTTACGTCCCTCCCTTCGTCTCGATTAGCCTAGTTGCACAAATATGAGACGTTAAGCAATATCCAATCAATCGAATAGCCTTAGTGCATTAATATGAGACGTTAAGCAATATCCAATCAATCAATCAATCAAATCATAGGAATAAATGGAAATACAAAAGTGGGTTAGAAAGAAGACATTTTCTAAATTGTTTGGAATATGTATGAGACTATTTTCAAACAGACGGGCATTTCTTATTTCTCTTTCCAATGCTCGTGCCGTTTGTCGCCGTTGTTCAATTTTGTTCATTTTTTAATCTATAAAGTACGGTTACCATACCTAAAAGCAAACCACAAGCTATGCAAGTGAACGTGTTAATAAATTATGTGGGCTACCGTGTAGATATACACGCCATGTACGCCCACACCCCTTCTCATTTTTTTTTTTTTTTTTTACAAAATCGGTACCGTTAGAAAGAATTGCTGCAACTTTCAACAACAATCTGAAATCTGTGGTAGCAAGTATCGGTTCTCCAAAAGTTATAAAAGTCACCGAAAACAAAATAACCGATTGTGGGTTTAGTCCCGATTTTTGTTTTCCCTACATTTATTTATTTATTATTTGGTATCAGTATTCAAGCATTATTGATTATTGTACATAATTATAATCATTCGCATGATTTCGCGTGTGAATAGTTGTGCGGGAAATATGTTGTCGGTCTACACAATAAACCTATTTACTTTTGCATACTTTCAGCAAAGGCAAGGTCATGTCAGTACACGTTATCGATGTCAGTACACGTTATCGACGGTAAAAGTTCGCTGGGCCCAACGAGAGTTAGCCGACTATGACTAGTTCAGTCGTGTGAATAATTAATTATAAGCAGCCATTACACCATCTTCTCTTGGACTCGCGGTTCAACATCGTGTATGATGTTCTTGAGCCGGCAAGAGCGAAGCACACAGCTCGCGGTCTCTCACGTAGAGACTGAGAACTATTTGCGCTCGGATTTAAATTGGCGCTATAAAACTACGTTTCAAATCGTGGTTGCCATTTGTTAGCCAATATAATAAAATCCATTCAAAAAGTACGTGATGAAAGTAATCACAAATAACACCTTGGAGTTTGACATCACCAGCCAGGACATGAGGGCAAAAGCAGTACGACGAAATGCCAGTCAGAAGCTACAAGGCCTACATAATTTGTGAACGTAAAACCTAAATATAGATTTATGATAAGGCTAATGATAAGAAACTAATGACGCATTGTAAGAAGAAAGTCCAATATCCCTGAAGGATGCTGGATTTACTTATAATTAGAATGATAGTAATTATAACACCATCACAAGCACCACAAGAGGTCAAAATTATATTTGTTTTCCTGCTTCCCCATTCACCATCGCTTCGGGTATAGGTACGGTAGCTCGCATTAACATTTAACGTAATTACTACCCCACATAACAAAAACTTGTAAAAATACAGCCAAACCTTACACAATCAAAAGAAATGAGATCTAAAAAAGGGGCCAAGCTCTTCTACCTTTCCACATTTGCGCATTCTTTCATAAACGTAGTGTCCCGTAACAACATCCTAGAAAAGCTTGGAAAGTATAAATTTAAACATTAGTTCATCCAAATTCTTTTTTCTACTTAATTGAAACGTAATGGTCATGCAAATTCTATTTTGCCAAGCTTTTCTCGGATGTTGTTACGGGACACTGTACGTTTATGAATTAAGAATGCGCAAATGGGAAAGGGTAGATGGGCGTGGCCCCTTTTTTAGATCTCATTTCTTTTGAGTGTGTAAGGTTTGGCTGTATTTTTACAGGTTTTTGTTATGTGGACAATCTCATTACTTTTTCAAGTTCCATTGCAAAATTATTTGTTAAAATATAATAATTTTATCAAAGTCATTTTAATTGCTATGGTATAACCAGTTAACAATAGAATGTAAAATATCAAGTGGCCCAAAGACTTGATTGTTGTAAACAATGTAGGCGATCATTGTCATGTTGATTGTATGCCTGTATAAGGCTAATATTAAAATCTTTATTTGGAAGCCTTCCAGCAAACTTTTTCAAGTTTATCATTCAAAAGGAACTACGTCACTATTACCTGAATTTCCATGTGAAATGAACGTTGTAGCCCCATCCGTTTGGTCAGAATCACTAGGCAATTGAAACTGACGAATTAGATAGTAGTAGTAGTCAGTAGTATATTATACATAGTAACTACTCCTTAAAGTGATTTTGAGCATGTTTCAAGTCATCTTTTCACTAAGAAGGAATGTTCGTACACCAACCAAATTTGGCATGTGTTGTCAGGTACCCAAATCCCCCTGATTTTGATAGTTTTTAAGTTCACATCACGTTTCATGACGGCTGGGTGACACCTCGAAATCACCCCAACTCTGCTTGCTGTATAAGGTGCCTGAGTGTGTAGCGCACCGCGGCCTGGCTGCGGCGCCCTAACGGGCACCTAGATTCATACTGATGATGAACATATTTACACTTAGTGTTACCTATACTATTCTTGACGGCGGAGGAGACAATAGAAAATACGAATTTGATTTTTTTTTGACAATTGTCTTTCCTGCGAATTTTTTCGTTTGGCGGTATTTTTTACCGATGTGTACCGCAAAACGAAAATATTCGCAGGAAAGGCAATTGTTTAAAAAATATTTTTTCTCTCAGTCAGCCTCTAGAAAACCAGTTGAACACCCTACGTTGAATGGTGTGCCTTGACGAATTGAAGTTTGAAATTATTTTGAGGTGGCGATATTGGCCGTGTAACGGATCAGAAAAATTTGAAAAAAATAGTTTTGATTTTCTAAAATAGCCAGGTTTCAAAGCCATTCGCTATATTTTGACTTGGTAGCATATTTTGGAAAATAGAAAAACGCGGTCGAATAGCCTTAACCATGTCGTGTTGTTGTGAATGAAGCTTTGAACGTTGCAACATGACATTTCCAAAACATAATCAGGGATTCCTGTAACATGACGGGGTTGTAATTTAAATGTTAATGTACCGAGTGCATTAGTGTTGGCGATTGTTCCATTTTCATGCATTGAAATCCACCCATGCGCATCTTCATACTGAATTGAAGACTATTGTGCTGCAGACGATAATGATGTAAGGCAATAAACCGAATCACTGATGATATCATCCACCAAACGATCTTAATTCAAACAAACCGATCCACCCATCATTTCCGTTGACCTCTGTAGCCCACATGCTACAATTAGAGCAACGACCAATCAGCCGGTGGAAAATTGTGTCTGCGACGTAATGGCAATTAAAGAATCTTGTGCATGACATGTTTACAATTTAATTTCAAACGAAATATGTAGACAAACGCGTTCTGTTCCACCAATTAGTGGATGCTTTTCAGTTCATTTTGTTTGTGGTACAGTGCATTTAAAGCTGTTCCAGTCTTTGGCCAGTTTACGTTCTCAATTCATCCACAGATAGTTAATTAAGCTTCATTGTTCAATTTTCTTGTACATATTTTAAAATATGATTTTTATATGGCCACTGAAGAGTGCAGCGATTATAGTATTATTTGCCACCAGGACGATTCTCTCAAAAGCGTTAAGCGTGCGATAATACATTACATAATAGTTGCCAAACAATGTTGCCAAGGAGTTGGGGTGTATTATAAAGCATATTATTGCAGGTTGCGCAATTATCACTAATCCCAACAATAGGAGCCACCAGTATGTAGGCATATTCATTGTATTGCTCGTGCATCAGGGCTACCAACCACATTCAATGTGATGCTTACCGCCGAGTGAAAATCGTACCGAGATAAATTGTTCTTGCAGAGTACTAATGTCAGAGCACAGAACACATTGGAATCTTATAGCATGGGAGCTTTTAATTTTCAAGTGCGATAGAAATTGTTTAAAATAGTCTAAGGATACCGAAATAAAATAATACTTTTTTCAACGGTCATCTCGTTCCAGCTGGTGGAGGCGCCGCGTATTTATACGTCAGGTTTGGTACAAGTATGCCCACCCCCTGGATAGCTAAAATCTCCGATCATTCTTGTTGAAGAGCAATGTTTAAAAAGGTTTTCCAATCGTAGGTCGTGTTCGGTTTCATCGTGACACACGTGCAGACCGACGGACGGACAGACAGAAAAGTGTTGCATTATATGGCAGCTTTGTTCCCTAAAAGTGTGCATATTATCACTTGTCAGTTCTCCAAGAAAATATTGCTGCCTAACTAACTAGACTACCAGCTTTACAAATAATTTGTCAAAGAAAAACTCATGTTTTTAAAGTCACAGGAAACACCATGTTCAGTCATGTTGTTGAGGAAGTCAGCAAATTGAATGCCAGTAGCTCAACTTCCATATGCGTACGTGAATAGCTTTAAATGTATTCACCACCCACTATCCGAGAGCATTAGGTATACGTAACAACGATGTTCTAGTGCGCACTTGATTATATTGTAAGTGAATGACGCAATTACCTCCTTCTACTGCAATTACATTGAATACATTGCCATCCTTGGTTGTTCTACAGACGTAACATCTATCTAGAAACAGTACAATAGCCAACAGCCACCCTACCCTCCCATAGTAATTAAACATTTATAAATAATACATTACAGCTGGCGCTCGCACCAAGCACGGCAGCAGGAGAACCTAGGGTCACGTCTGGTTCCGAGCGGGAGCTAGAGTGAGAGTGCTAGAGCGGGAGTGGCAATATCTGCAGGGTCTCTTGAATTATATTAGTTCCTTTCCCACTTCAAAGTTATTTATAGGGCTTTTAGTTGAATGCTCTTGAAGAAAGATGGAAAATATTACTGTTATGACTGAATGAACTAACTGATATTCTTTCTGTAGCAATTAATTATAATGAGTGCCAGCAGCTTGATTATGTAATTGGACGTTATACTCCCCTCCCGAAAGTCGAGATGGTCACGCTTGAACGTTTAACGCAAGGCCAGCAACACGTTTTTCTGTTTATTTGGTTGAAGGGCGGGTCAACCGTCGGGTCATTATGCGCCACTCTAGCCTTGGGGGGGGATGACAGACCAGTGCTGGACAGATCCAGCCACAGGCAAGGGGGGTTTCTCACGTAGCAGTCGTCTCCGTCATCGTTCGTATCATCGTAGTTTGTCGTCGTAGAGGTCGTCGAGTGGAGGGGGAGTCCCCGACGCTGGGACTGCCCGAGTTCGCACCAAAGAGATCGACGTTGAACAAAATTTGATTTGTGTTTGGAAACTCCCGTACCAGTGCTTTCACTAAAGATACTATTCAATTTTCGTGATTTCTAATCTGCTAAAAATACATGGTATGGTAGGGTATAGGCCATCAACAGAAATGCAAGTTAACTGTAAACAGCGCTGTTGACCTTGGAATTTCCTACAAACAATAGACCTATGCAAAAGAGTCTAAGCAGCTCAGGCAGCGTAAGTTGTTTGATAGGGAGGGGTTGACTCTTGAGGAAATGGTCTAATCACGGTAAGTACTTTCTTCATCCTTATAGGCCTACCATATGGATGGACACATCTGAGAATATTCAATCAATTCATAAACAAAGGTCAGTTTATTGTTTGTTTTTTTTATCTCAAATAAATGCTGTAGAATTAATCACACACATAACAAAAACTTGTAGAAATACAGCCAAACCTTACACACTCAAAAGGAATGAGATCTAAAAAAAGGGCCAAGCTCATCTACCCTTCCACATAAACGTACAGTGTCCCATAACAGCATCCTCGAAAAGCTTGGCAAAATAGAATTTGCGATTTTTAATTTAACGTTATAGTTTATCCAAGTTCTTTTTTTCTAATTAATTTAAACGTAAGAACATGCAAATTCTATTTTGCCAAGCTTTTCGAGGATGCTGTTATGGGACACTGTACGTTTATGTGGAAGGGTAGATGAGCTTGGCCCTTTTTTTAGATCTCATTCCTTTTGAGTGTGTAAGGTTTGGCTGTATTTCTACAAGTTTTTGTTATGTGTGTGATCTCATTACTTTTTCAAGTTCCATTACAAAATTATTTGCTAAAATATAATATTTTTATCAAAGTTGATTTAAATTCTATGGTATTAGCAGTAACACATATAGGATGTAAAATATCTAGACCCGGATTCATGTACATCCTGGGTATAGGTGGTATAACCATGGTATAACGACGGTATAAGGACTGGACCCCAATTCTTGAGTTCGTGGGAGATGAGTTGAAAACGCAATTTGAAAACGAAGTCGTTTTCGTTTTCGAAGGAATTGGTATTCTTGAACGGTATCGTGGAAAACGTCATGGGTTGTGAGTTGAAAGCATTGATATTAAACCCCTATAGTAGGCTAGATTAGCAGTCTCCTATACCTCCGCACAGGCGCGAGCGTAGCAAATTGAAGACTCAACCGGCCCATTTCAAGATGGCGATTGGGTGTTTTAATTTATGCTTTTTTAATGCAATAAAGTATTTTACTGGATTGTTTGATATGGTTTTAGCTTGTGCAGCATGGTATTAAACAAAAGAAACAATACTAAGTGATTGCATAAGGGAATTTAGTAATCATTTGGTGTTAAAGGCTAGTATGCTTACCTGTCAACCTGGCGGCAATCTTGAGAACTATTTGGCCACAAATCGCTCCCATTTGATTAACATGTAAACTGTCATTTTAAGATGGCTTCTAATTGTACCGGAAGTGGACCACCGACTGCTGGTCTAGCCAATTATATAGGATGTATATGGTTGAAAGAGTATCACGAAATCCAAACACTTTAAAAAGATTTGCGTATAGCAAAGAGCTCGAAAAAGTTCTATATTTATTCTAGATGGCAGTGCCTTCATAAACGCGGGCCAATCGAAAGACAAGTTGTATGAAATGATTTGATTGTTGCAATTATGTAAACAAACAGATGAGCAAGTTCATATCAGAACAATGTTGTGCTGGCATAGGGTTGGCTAGGCTTGTCAAACATGTAATGTAAGTATGAATTTTACTAGTCCTATAGCCAAATGGAACTTTAGACCTACACTTTTGCATTATAAATAATTTTCCACATCTGGGCCTAGGCCAGGGACGGTTTCTGATTTGTTTTATGAGAGTATAATGACACCTTTTCTCGTTCCACACAAAGAAGAAAAATTTTAAATGTCCGCTATTTGTTTACGTATCGCACTTTCCCGCCTAACTCTGCTTATACCGTCAACAAGTGTCAAGTAACTATGGTTACTTGTTGATTGTATGCCAAGTGTTTAAGGCTTATTTTAAAACCTTTATTTGGAAGCCTTCCAACAAACTTTTTCAACTTTTTTTTTCAAAAGAGACTATATTTCTATAACCTTAATGTCCATGTAAAATATGAACATTGTAGTCCCACCGTCTGGTCAGAATCGCGGGCCGACGTATTAGATGTTAGCAGTAGCAGTAGTAGCAGTAGCTAACATCCTTAAAGTGATTTTGAGCATGTTTCAAGCCATTTTTTCACCAAAAAGGAATAATCGTACCCAATAAAATTTGGCATGTGTTGTCAGGTACCTAAATCCCCTCGATTGTGATAGTTTTCAAGTTCACATCACGTTACATGACGGCTGGGTAAACACCTCGAAATCACCCCAACTCTGCTTGGTGTATAAGGTGCTTGAGTGTGTAGCGCACCGCGGCTTGGCTGCGGCGCCCTAACGGGCACCTAGATAGTATGCTGTAGGCATACACA
Source organism: Sweltsa coloradensis (assembly GCA_024449915.1). NCBI lineage: Eukaryota > Metazoa > Arthropoda > Insecta > Plecoptera > Chloroperlidae > Sweltsa > Sweltsa coloradensis. The sequence continues at coordinate 61,889 of JAMZAV010001419.1, forward strand.
GGGAAGTCGGAAACTTTGAGAGAGTTTCACATGTCCCTAGCTGTCACCATTCAGTGTTCACTAACTATCAAAACACGTGCTTTCAATTTTGAGTTAAACCGTCGAATTTGATACCACCAACACATGGTACAATGCCCCCAACACATTTTGGCGGCTATCAAGGATTCTACAAAAATAACATAAATTTTAAGTGCTTTTAGTGTGGGGCCTACTCAGGCCAAGTATAAAAAAGTTAGAAAAACACTATCAGACTTGGCACTCCTCCGCAAAGTACAGTCCAAAAGTATCTTGTCCTGTCCTGACTTAAGTCTATAACTATTCCGCCTCGTGAGCAACATGGGCATGACCATGGTCGATGTCAAACCATGGAGTTATTATAGTACTGGTCAAACCACCATTTCATTCCAACCATCCTCAGCCGTAGTAGATGTAATGGCAGAGCAGATAACGATTATAAATATTTTAAATTTTGGCCCTTATAAAAATTTGAGTTTTAACGCCCCCCCCGGGGAAAAAAATTATTTTTAAGGGGACCCCTTGCATTACAAAAAATTTGGAAAAAGTTTAAAAAAAAAATTTATTTTTTTTTTAAAAAAAAGGAATTATACTTTAAAAAATTTTAACCCTGCGGGGTAAACAGGCCCCAGGGTTTCATGAAAAGAAACTACCAAATTTTTAACTTTTTGGGGATCTTTTTCCTACTTACAATAAATGTCCAATCCCGAACGATATGAAATTTTTGGTGAAAATTGTCAACCCCAAACCCCCCCTAAGGTTTCCCCCCAAAACCCCAAAACCCCCACTTAAAATTCCCTAAATTCAAAGATTTTTTAAAAAAAATTAATTAAAAATTAAAAAAATAAAAAAAAAAAAATTTTTCAAAATTCACCAAATTTTTGGGAGGGGAATTTTCCCCAAAAAAAAGGTCCAAAAATTTCCTTTTTAAATTTAAAAAATTGTTTGAACATCGGGGGAATAAAAGGTCCAAATTTAAAACTTGGCCCCCCCACTTTGGGAAATTTTCCAAAAAAAATTTTGCCCAGAAATGTGCCTTTTTTGGGCTAAATTCCCGTAGAAAATCGTTTTGGGGCAGGAAACTTTTGGGGGCCCCAAATGAAAGTCAATGTGGGGGGGCCCCAAGTTTTAAGGGTTTACCCCCCCCCCCCAACTTTGGGAAAAATTTCAAAATAAAAACTTTTTTTAAAAAAAGTGCTCGTTTTGGGGTTTTGAAATGCCCCCTTTGATAAATCGTTTTGAGAGGTCACTTTGGGGGGGGCCCCAAATTGCAAAGCAATGTGGGGGGGCCCCCCAAAAAGAAAGGGGGGGGCCCCCCCTCCCCCCAAAACCTACCCCCCTCCCCACCCCCCAGGGTTTTTTTTAACCATAAAAAACCCCCCCCAAAGGCAAAAAGGGGCCACATTTTTCCAAAAAAGCCAACCAAAAAACCTACCCCCCCACATTGGAAATTTCCAAAATGAAAAACTTGTCCACGAAAGGGGGCCTCTTTTTGGGGTTTAAAAAACCATTTTGCCTTTAGTAAATTTTGGGTTTTGAGCGGGTCACGTTTGGGGGAAATTTTTGAAAAAAGTGAATGGGGGGGGGGGCTTTAATTTAATGGCTAGCCCCCCCACTTTGGGAATTTCCAAAGGAAAAACTTGTCCCCCGAAATGTGCTGTTTTGCTGTAAAAATTTTCCCCGTAGAAAAAATTTTTGGGAAGCGGGCCCCACGTTTGGGGGGCAATTTGCAAAGTCAATGGGGGGGGGCCCAAAGTTAAAGGGCTAGCCCCCCCAAATTGGAATTTCCAAATAAAAAACTTGCCCACAAAAATGTGCCGTTTGTGCAAATTTTTTTTGGCCGAGATAAATCGTTTGAGCAGGCACTTTGGGGGGGAAATTTGCAAATCAATGGGGGGGGGCAAAGGGAAGGGCCCTAGCCCCCCCCACTTTGGAATTTCCAAATAAAAAAATTTGCCCACGAAATGTGTTTCCGTTTTTTTCCCGGAAAAGGGTGCCTTTAAGAAAAAAATCTTTTTGAGCAGGGTAAACTTTTGGGGGGGAAATTGAAAGTCAATGGGGGGGGCCCAAAGTTAAGGGCCTACCCCCCCCTATTTTTAATTTCCAAATGAAAACTTTTCCACGAAATGTGCTCGTTTTTTGCTGAAAATGTGCCGAAAGTTAAATCTTTTTGAGAAAGGTTTAAACGCGTTTTTGGGGAGAATTTCCCCAAAAGTGCAAATGGGGGGTGGCCAATTTAAAGGTTTAGCCCCCCCCCCCACCCCCCAAACATAAAAATTTCCAAAATTTAAAACATTTTGTCCCCCGAAATGTGCCGTTGGAAATTTTTTTTGAGCGGTCACGTGTGGGGGGTAATTGCAAAGTTTATATGTTTTTTTTTTTTTAGGGGGGGGGGCAGTTTTCGGGGCCCAAAAAAACGTACTTTTAAGTCATTTTATTTAAATCACGGGGTTTAATGATGATGATGATTTGTAATTTTAGGGTATCTATTAAGCACCAATTTCTTTTCGAGACTTATCAAAAAAAGGTGTTAAAAAAAAAAAATAAAAAAAGATGAGTGGGGGAGGGGATGAGGGGGGAAGGGACAATTCCCAAAAAAAACCCATCCCCTTTGGGGGGTTTTTGAACCCCACGTCCCCAAAGTATCATAAGCTTCGGGGCCCCGCCCCCTATGGAAACGGGGGACAATAAATTTTTTAAACTTTTACACAAAACCCGGGACACTTTATATGTTAAATTGCTTTCTCCAAAATTTTGGAATTTCTTTATTTTTTTAAAGTGCAAGGAAATAAAAAAATTCAACCAATTCATTTAAAATTTTGAAATTTACTTTTTTCCCAAAGCCTGTAGTAAAACATATTGAATAAAACATTACTACAAATGTGAAAAAGTATAAAATTAATTTTATAAATTTTAAAATGAAAAATTTATTATATTACGATATTTGTATTAATTTTTGTTTACATTTAGGGCCCAAACAAATTGATATATTACGCCCGCAAAAAATTTAAAAATAAAATAGGTTGCTGCAATGGGAATGCCTGTTAGGGATTTAAACGTGTTTTTAATAAAATTTTTTTTTTTAAAAACACAAGAAAAAAAAATTGATTTTTGAAAACCGCACGGGGGGATAAAATGTAAAGGGAAAAAGGGCTCGAAACGATAAAAAACTTTCCCTTGAATTTCTTTCCCGCACTTTCGCCTTTGCTGGGCTCTTTGAAATCGAGGTTTCCTTTGATATGACGTCCCAAAAGTAGTTTTAAAAAAGGGACAATTTGGCAAATTTTTTAAATTTGGGAAAAATTATGATAAAAAAATCAAAAGCTATTTTTTCCGTTTTTACAAAAAAAAACCCAAATATAAAATTTTTCATATATAAATATTATTTAAAAATGAAATAGTTACACTTGACCAAAAAATTTGGGCCACTATATTTTAAAAGATTTTCCCTTCTTCCCCCCCGGTGAAAAATTTTTACAAGTTTAAAAAATAAGATGAAAAAGTCTTAACCTGGTGTTCCGGGGCGCAACTGTCTTTTTTATTGGGTTTACAAACAGACATTTTTTTTTAAACCCTTATACCCGACATATTTTCGGTGCTTTGGGGGGGTTTTCACGGTAGGAATTTATTTAAATTTTTCACAAAACTGTGTTAGATTTGTAAAAGTAATTTTGGGAAATTCAAAAAGTGCATAAAGAAAGAAAAAAAACCGGGGCCCAAAAATCGGTCCAGATTTTTGGAAAACTTTTGTCATGAAAAAAGGTAATCATGGGGGGTTAAGGTTATTACCCCCACGTTCTTGTGCATGTTTTTTTTGTGATGGGGCATGTGAAACCCTTTAAAAACTACGGTTTTCATTTTCCCCGCAGTAACTTTTATATTTGAAATTATTTGGGTCATAAAAAACCCGCTTTTTTTAAGGGGAAATTTTTAAAGATTTTTGGTTAATTTCCTTTTCTTGAAAAAAAGAAATAAACATAAAGTCCAAATCATGCCAGGCAAGTTTGGGAGAACACAGGAAATACTAAGATTATACCCACTAGCTTATTGTTTATCGCGGTCTAAGTATCTTAGATAATTCTTACTCTTGATTTCCCAATAATAAAAATCAAAACCCAAAGATTGAAATTGGTGTCAAACAAAAAGATCAGAGGGTGAAAAAAAGGGCAAAAAAATTTAAAAAAATTAACTTAGTCCCCCACTTAAAAAAGGCCGGAATATTGCGAAACGAAAGGGGGTGAAAAAATCCAAAACGCTGGAACCCAAAAAAGCTGCAGTTTGGTGGTAAATTTCTGCTTTTTTTTTTTAAGAAATTTGGGGGAGAAATGCTAAGGGTTTGCTTGGGGGGTTTATTTTGGTGTTTTTATTTCAAATTTAAAACCCCTTGGGTGAAAAAAATTAGAACTTTTATTTGACAGTGCAAAGATAGCTGCTAATTTAGACCCCCCGGTTTATGACTCGTCCAAAATGACTCCTTATTTAACATTTACGGGGGTTTTCACCATTTCTCTATGCATATTGAAAAAAACGGAGAGGTGCAAAAACCCAAAAAGGGTGGGGTGCAAAAATTTGCTCAAATAGTGCAAAAATTTGGGGGCTGGGTTTTTGGGTTTCGATTTCGAAAGGGGGCGGGCACATTAACTAGGCCCCCCCATTTTGTTTTTGCTTATTTTTCAAAATGGTTGGGTCCCAAAAATTCTTTTTTTTAGGGTGCAAATATGGGGCAAAAATTTGAAACAAATTTTGGGGTTGAAATTTTAATTTTGGGGAAAGCCAAATTTAAATTTTGGGGTCCTTTAGTTAGCCCCCCCCCCCCCCCCCCTTTAAAAGATTTTTCCCAAACAACCAAAACAACGCCAATTTTTCCCACTTTTTTTGGGGCACCAAAAATACACCACCAATTTTGTTTTTTGCCCCAGTCAAATAAAAGAGTTTTTACTAACCCAAAGGGGGGGGGGGGCAAATTTTTATGAGAGCCCCCCCCCCCCCCCCCATCCGGGCGATTGACAATTCTATATAAACCTAATTATTGCACTTTTTTTGCCCCAAAAATTTACCCCCAACAATTTTAAATTTTTGGCACCGCCCAAAATAACAGATTTTATTTAACAAAATAGGGGGGGGGGGGGGAAAATTTAAATAAAAAACTCAAAATTGCGATATTTAAAAAAAAACAACTACCCCCTTTTTTTGCACTATTTTTGCGCCAAAAACACTCCCAATTTTTGATTTTTGCCCCCGGGTAAAAATAAATGAGTTATTTAATAAAAAGTGGGGAGGGGGCAACAAAAAGGGACCCCCCCCCCCCCCCCTTTATTGGGTTAATTGGGATGCCTTTTGATCATCTCCATAACAGAGATTATGAGGTTTTAAAATAGGGGACGATTTTTAAATTTGGTTGATTTTTTTTGGGACCTCAAAAAAGGTATTTGAATAAAGTTAACCCAATTACGGGGGTTTTGTCCGCTTTTGATCTTTATGCGGACAATCCCTAGGTTACGACATTTAAAAATTTGCGAATGTAAAAATTTTTCAGTCCACCATAGTTTTATGTACACACCTTAGTAATCGGGGAAAATATCGATTTTCATTTCGAAAAGTAGACGGAAAATCAAAACAAAAAGGTTGACACATAACCCCCTTTTGGAGTTTTCCAAATAGGGGTTTAAAAAGAATATTGGCGGACTTTTTTCCCAATGCAAAAGGCGCCAAATGGGTTTTGGCCACCCGGGGCCTTTCCAAACCCGCATTAACCTCCCATATAAAAAGTGTCATTGGGTTTACAAAACAATTTGGGGTTTTGGGTTTTTGGGGAAAATTTAAAACCAAAGGTGGGGCCCAAACCATGACGTGCTTTTTTCCCGGAAGGCATCAATCGCAATAAAAGGGGTTTGCCGAAACTCCGTCATATTTTTTCCCCAAAAGAATTTTGAAAACAAAGGGGGGGCCTCAGACATGAATTTAAATCCGGGACCTTTAAAAAATTTTTTTTTAAAAAAATTTTTTTTAAATTGGGTTTGCTTATAACTCCGAAAAGGGTTTTGGAACCCTAAAAGGGCCCAAAAAATTTAAAAACGAGATTAATAAAAATTATTTTGGGTATTTTGCACTTTCTCGGGGAATGTTGCACATCCCATTCCCCCCTTTTTAAAAAAAAAAAAAAAATTCCTCTTAAAGGGGTCACGGGGGGCCCCACTATTTGCAGGTATTTTTTTTTTTTTTTTTGTTTTAATATTTTTTTTTTTTTCAGTGGAAAAAAAAAAAAAGTTTGTCAAAAATGTTCTTTTTTACCCGATGTGCACGTCTCCCAAAAAAAAAATATTTTGGACAGTCAAAAATTTTATAAAAAAATATTGCTTTTAATAAGGGGGAGAAAATTCCCAAAATAAAAAAAAACCCGGGGGACCATAGAAAGGGACCAAAAACACTTCAATGGAACGAAAATAAAATTTGGCATGTGATAACCAGGTTGTTTCCATTACTTGTTTTTTTTCATGTTAATTATTTTTAGTTGTTAAAAAATTTTTTTTTTTAAAAACAAACTTTTTTTTACACTTTGAATTTAGCAATCAAGCTAAGAAAGGGAAAATCCCGTACATAATACGTGCACATAGAAACCCAAGTTTTAAATACAGGCTTAGAGGTTGGGTATTATTTTATAGAAAGAATTTGTTTACTAAGTCTAAATGAGAAAGGGCCCCTATGACTTGTTTGTTTAATGCGAGTGAATTTTAAATTTCATCACATCACTTTCATTTTTAACGTCAATAAAAACTTAAAAGCGGCAAAAAAAACATGAAAATATCCTCGTCAACAAAAGATTTTGGCGTTTTCCCCGTATAACCCGATAGGGGATGTTTTGAAAAAAAAATTTTGAAAATAACATTTTGTGTTGACATTATCCATAAGTTTTTTTTTTTAAATTCAAAAAAACGCTTCATTTTTTTACTGAAACGAAAGGGTTTGGGCCCCTGTATTGATAAACACGCCCCGAAAATCCCGTCTCTACTTACCCAAGAGTATGAGCGAAGTTAAAACCCCACTCAAGTTGGTGGGAATTTTTCTTTTTGGGCCTATTTTTTTTTGTCCACCTCTTGCATTTTTACGGTTTAAAAAGGGGTCCCCAACAAATTCAAAACTGACCTGCCTCCTTTTAAAATACAGGGATAAAAATGTTTTTTCATGAAAAATGCAGGCCCTTTACCTAATTTACACCTTTCGAATTATTGTTTGCCCTTTTAGTGGGGCTAAAGCCTAACCAAACGTGGAAAATTTGTTTAAAGGAAAGCAAAGGGAAAAATTTTCGAATTTTTCTAATATGACCCCAAGGAAAACCAAAAACGATGGCCCCAAAAGGGGTTTAGTTCCTGTAACTTTTTTATTTAATTGAATTAATTTAAAAAAATTTGATTAATTAACCAACAAAAATTTTTTTTAAAAGGGGACAAAAAACCCCGTCGGGCATTTCTATCAAATGAAAGGCTTATTTTACGGAGAATGAAATAAAAAAAAATATTTAAAAATGTATTCATTAATTTTATTTAATTTAAAATAATTTTAGTAAAAATTTTACCACTTTGATTTTATGGGATAATTAGTACACTAAAATTCCCAATGATTGTTTATACAATTTCACCCCTTTTTTAACCCTAATGCCCAAAAAATCCTAAATTTTTATGGCCCCCCAAAAAAAATTCCTTCAAATCTAAAATTAATGGATTAAGAAATTTAAAAATTAGATTTAATTTCCAGTTAAAATTTTTTACATTCACAAACCAAAAGTCAACTGATTTTTATCAAAAAAATAACCCAAAAAAAGGATAAAAAAATAGAAAAGGTTTATGGCTTCCAATGGGGTTTTTTATTTACTTTCCCCATTTAATTTTAAATTAATTCAATTTTAAAGGCAATTAATCCAAAAATTACAAAATTAAATTTCAAAAAAAAAACACAGAAAAGTCGACCCTTTGGGGATCCAAAGAAAAACTTTTTTTCACGAGTAAAAATGTGTGAAAAAATATTTTTTTTTATTAATAATCATCACAATTTAAAAAACCCTTTTAGCCAAAAAAATTTTAACCCTAATTTTATTTTGTATAGTTTTGTATTCCAAAAACTTTTCCCCATTTTTCATAAAAAATTTAAACCCCTTCCAAAAACATAATTTCCAAAAATTTAAACTAAATTTTGATGGGCCCCAAAAAGAAAAATTTTTTCAATCCCAAAATTAATGGATTAATGAAAAAATTTAAAAAATGAGTAAATACCCTTAAAATTGTTTTTTAAAATTCCCAAATTTTGCGGAAAGGGTTGACAATTGTAGTAGGTATTTTAAAAAAAATATGATACAATAAAAACCCAAAAATGGGGTCCCAAAATGAAAATTTCCCCTTAATTATTATTTAAATTTTAATTAAAAGGAATTAATTATTTTTTTCAATCAAATGGGGAAATGATCACAAATAGGGGCGACTTTGGGGAAACCAAAAGAAAGCTTTTTTTCCCTGAATAAATTTAAATGTTGGGAAAAAAAAAGTGAAAAAGTTGTGAATGCTATCCCTTAAAATTTTTACCTTTTAAATTTTTAAATTAAAAAATTAATGAAAAGCATATTAAAAAATAAGGGTTTAGTAAAAAATTTTGTCAATGTTTTTTAATTACCCCTAAAAATTGGCTATTTTTTTAATACACCCGTTGACTTGGGGACGTGAAAATAGCTAAATTTTTAGTTTCATTTTAAATTTAAAAAGTTTGTTACAAGAATTTGTTTGGTGGGATAATTTTTATTTTTTTTATTTTAATTTTTGGGCATCGTGTAAGTAAAGTGATAAGATTTTTTGACAAAACGGGGAGAGTTTTTGATACCCCCAACCCTAACCAAAATGGGAAAATTTTTACTAGATTGTAATTAATTAGAGAAATTTAAAAAATTAACTAAAAAAATTTTTTTTTCACATTTTTAAATTTTTCATAAAAAAAAACTTTAAATTTTGGTTTCCCCAAGTCGACTTTTGTTGGATTTATTTTACACATTTGATTAAAATAAAAAAAATTAATTCCTTAATTCAATTAATAATAAATTTTAAATGGAAATTTTAGTTTGGGGGCCCAAACATTTTTTAGGGTTTTTTGTGATCCCTATTGTTTTTTAATTTCTACAATTGTCAAGTTAGCGCATAAGAATGTTAAGACCCAATTTTTTAAAGGGGTTTTTATCTCCCTTTCCCAAATTTATTTAACCATTAATTTTTGGGAAATTGTAGGAAAAATTTTGTTTTTTGGGGCCCCTCAAAATTGGAAAAAATTGGGATTTGTTATTGAAGTGGTGAAATTTTAAAGCAATCAGTAAAGTTTTTGGGAAAAATAACCCATACAAAAGTCAAAAAAATGGTTTTAATTTAAAATAAAAAGTAATTTTAAATTTTGGGTGATTAATTAATAAATGAAAAAAATTTTTTAAAAAAATTTATTTTTCTCGGGGAAAAAAAAACTTTTATTTGATTTCCCCAAATGGGCTATGCTGTGGGTTTTTTTTTTTACATTAAAATTTTTTAATTTTTTTGTGATTTTTAAATTTCCCTTAATTGAATTAATTTAATTAAAGGGAAAGTTTATAAGAACCCCACCCTTTGGGGGCCAAACACTTTTTCTTTTATTATGCTTTTTTTGTTAAAAAATTTGATAAATAAATTTACCCGTTTGGTTTTTGAATGTCAAACATTTTTAAATTGGGATTAATCTAAATTTTTAATTTCATTTTAAAACATTTAAAATTGGGGAGTTTGGAAGAATTTTTTTTGGGGCCCTCAAAATTTTGGGTTTAAAAGGATTATGTTAAATAAAGGGGTTTAAAATTGTGACTAAAACAGAGAATTTTTGGGTTTACATAATTAACATAAATCGAAAAAATGGTTTTAAAATATTACTAAAATTCAAATTTAATTAGGGTGATTAATTAATAAAATTTTTTAAAAATTTTTTTATTTATTATTTCCCCTAAAATAAGCTTTTATTTTTTAAACCCAATTTGACTGTGTTTTCTCCTTTAAAAAAAAAATTTTTTTGGTTTAATTAAACAATTAAATTTTTTTTAAATTTAATTTAAAAAGAAAGTTTTAAAGGAAAAATCAACTTGGGGCCATCGATTTTGGAAATTCCTTTTTGGTCATATTAGTAAATTTGCCCAAAAAAAATTTTATGCTTTCTTTACGGGTTTGCAAGATTGTTTATATTTGAGCTTTTAAAACCCCAAATATTGGGGAATAAAAACAACCAAGCAAAAGGGGGGTTTTTGCTGTGCATTGTACAAAGTGCTTTGGGCTCGTGTGGGTGGTCGCCTGCATACCAAGATTTAAGTTTAATGGGAGAGGGGCGTAAGTATTCTTTTTTTGTTATTAAGGGCAAACCCGAATTTTTCCCCACTAAACCCAAACCCTGCCCAAAACCCTAATCAAAGTTTTTCAAAAAACTTACTTTGGCAATTTTCGGGCTAACCGAGGGGGAAAAAAGTGGGGGGGGGAAAATTTTTTTTAAAAATTTTGAATAACTCTCTCAATGACATTGCTGAAATCGAATTTTTTTAATTCGAATATTGAAGAATAATGGTTTCCACAAACATAGCCTTTGCACCGACAGGGAATACACACCTTAAATTTTTTTTACCTTTTCCTTTTTTTTGCGTTTTTGCAATGTCCCCACACTGCAATTTAAACCAACCCCAAAGAAAAAGTGCATTTTTAATCCACCAATCTTAAAAAAAAAAAAAAAAAAACAGCACCATATTAAAAGTATCGATAAATTTTACGTTCCCAAACCTTTTTAATTTATTGTATCAAATTTTTAACTCGTCAAAACATTTTAATTTGTGCTTTTTCCCTAGCCATTTTTTTAAAAACTAGAAATTTACCCACTTATTTATCACTTTTTTAGTATGTTTTCCCAAGCTCCCCATTGCAAAGGTTTTTTAAACTTAAGAATGAATTTTGTAAATTTAAAAACAATAATCTCAATAATTTTATTTTTAATTTTAAATTTTATAGTTTTTTAATGCTCTAGTAATTATTGTAATTTCTGAATTTTAGGTTAGGGCATAAAAATGGGTTTCACTCATTTACACCCCGCACTACCTTAGTTTCCTCAGTAATAACCCTTTGTGATAAGAGTATTTTTAAATGACAATTTTCCCATGTTTCCCCCAATTTTGAATTCGGGTTTTTAGATAGCTCATAAATTAAAAAAAAATCATAAATCATAATTTCTACTTATTTTTTTCAAAATATACCTATCGAAAAATGAACCAAGGGGTATTAAAAAATTTAAAAATATAATAACCAGATGAAAATTTTTTTTTTTAAAAACTTAACTATAAAAACCCCAGTCATGAAACCCCCAAAAAAAATTTAAATCCTCTGGTATGCCTGGTTAAACCCCCCTTTGAAACATTTAATTTTTCCTAATACCCATCCTTGTTACTATTTTCCAAATAGGCTTTGTACAAATATTTTTGTTTGTTAATATTTAAATTAATTATTTTTATTTTGGGGTTTTATTAAAATTTTAATTTTTAAAAATTTTAAAGGGACTTTTTTTGGGGAAAACCCAAAAAATTCCAATTTGGGGGGGGTAGCCATTAAACTTAAGGCCCCCACCCCATTGGACTTTTTCAATTGCCCCCAAAAAGTGACCTGCTCAAAAAGATTTATTTAAAAGGGGACTTTTAAGGGACAAAACGAGCAAATTTTGTGGAAAAAAGTTTTATTTGGAAATTCCAAAAGTGGGGGGGGGTTTGCCATTAAAATTGGCCCCCCCCCCCCTTTACTTTGCAATTGCCCCCCAAAAAAGTGACCTGCCTTTAAAACGAAATTTATCTACGGAAAATTTAGCACAAAAACGAGCAAAAATTTTGTGGACAAGTTTTTTATTTGGGAAAATTTCCAATGTTGGGGGGGCTAGCCATTAACTTAGCCCCCCCACATTTTACTTTGCAAATTGCCCCCAAACGTGACCCCCGTTTAAAAAAAGATTTAAACCCCAGGCACAATTTTGCAACCCCAAAACGGAAACCCCATTTCCCTGGACAAGTTTTTTATTTGGGAAATTTTCCCAAAAAGGGGGGGGTAGCCATTTTTAAATTGGCCCCCCCCCATTGACTTTGCAATTTGGGCCCCCAAAAAGTGACCTGCCAAAAAACATTTATCTAAAGGACATTTCAGCACAAAAAAGGGCACATTTCGTGGGCAAGTTTTCATTTGGGAAATTCCCAAAGTGGGGGGGGTAGCCATTAAATGGGCCCCCCCCCCCAAACTTTGCCCTTGGGGCCCCCAAAAGTGACCTGCCCCCAAAAAGATTTTTTCTACGGGCAAATTCGCCCCCAAAACGAGCACATTTTGTGGACAAGTTTTCATTTGGAAAATTTTCCAATGTTTGGGGGGGTAGCCATTAAAATTGGCCCCCCACCCTTGACTTTGCAAAGCCCCCAAAACCCTGAACCCGCTCAAAAAAAGATTTATTAAAGGCACATTTCAGCACAAAAAAGAGCACATTTTTGTGGGGCAAGTTTTTTTGGAAATTCCAATGTGGGGGGGGCCAAGTTAATGGACCTTCCGGGCTGTTGCGTCGTGTCGATGATGAGGCACTGCTCGTGGATGCGAAACGTCGAGCAGTGCCTGATCATGACACGGCGCAACAGCCCAGTGATCATACAGAAGTCATCGACGGGTCGTAAAAGCCTACAATATACATTAAAATTATTTAGATTTTTGTGTGATGGTTTAAAAAATGTGCTTCGCTAAAGAATACTACATGACCATAACATGTTCAAAGGCTGGTAATAATCTGATAAAAACTGGATTCAGGAAAAGTTTCAGTTTAAAAAATCACTGGTCATCACAGTTGCGTTTCAACGTTCCAACCCCAACACGCAGTCGAAATAACAACTCGACAACCATACATACATAATATATACAACGATCTAATAAGGTACCTGTTAGCTACTCAGAAGTAGTGTTTTGTAAACAAAACTGAATCAATCAAAATAAGTGCAAATGTCGTCGCTCGCTCAGCCTGAAAATGCCTTTCTTGTAGCGTTTTTATCCTCTGTACAGGTGACTTATAGGTGTAAACAAAATGCTGTGAACTTTCATCGAACCTTGATAGGATAGGTGTTTAGTTTTATTTCGCCGTATGTGTGTGACCTGACCTCCCCTCCTTGCGAACAAATAGGCTACTTGAGGTTGGTGGGCAACCAGTAGAAAGTGGCGTGTTCCAACAATGCGAGAAGGCTACTGCCCTTTCCTTCTCGACGTCCGCTGTGGGTCATACGGTTGGGCGCAAGTCCTAATCGTATGAAATCAAGAGGCACGGGTTCGAATTCCGCACAAGACAGAAGTTTATGTAATTTTACCACCTATCGTCTCGAATAACACCATTGCATTATTACTAGGTAAACACCTAGTAAAGACACGAAAAGCAACAAACATCACGTCACCCTCGAAACGTCGGCTCCATCTCCCGCGGCAAGGTCGAATGCCCTTCTGCCAATCGGGGCCAGCGAGAATGACACATGGCGTGACGTAACCAACAGCTGGCTCCAACGTAATCTTCGCTCGTGATTGGGTGTGCTCGTGCTCTACTGCTCGCTCGCTGGAGAAAACAAGCGATGTTTGTTTACGACTACGAGAACAAGAGATAACCTAACAACTCTCGTACATCGGTAGAAATATGTACGAAGGTCACGAGCGTGCCAAATAGTCAAGTGTGCCCGTGCATCATTGCAAATATCACGCTCGCTGGCTCGCACTTGGTTATCTGCGGTGGTTTGGTTGCCATGGAATCAATTTGGCTCACTAAACCTTGGTTTATGCGAAACGTAAAAACAACCACGATGAGACATAATTTATTCGTGCAACGTGACTTTTAAAACGTGAGATTAGTGTTTTCTTGATAGCAAGTAACTGTGGAAATACCGGTATGCTAAGAGAACTGTTGCAAAAACAAATCATAAAGGCTCACAGATGTTACATCACTATTAAAAATACCAAGAGCCGCCAGTGTCCATGGCCGAGAATTTATATATGCAAGTCGCTAGTACAGCACACGAACATAGAAGAGTTACGAAATTGTGAGCTGTAAGACCAATGCTGCAAACAATTTGTCGGAGCTATTCAACAATGATTGACTCCCCTGTTAGTTGACGATTGGAATTGTATTTGACAGCAAGCAACCATCATAATCCTAAAAAAAATCGATGTCATAGCCATCATGACATATGCCACGTGGACAGTGTTTATTAGCTTTGAATTGGTGAAATAATAAGCTAACGTTAGGGGCACACTGACAAAGCCAACGATGAAATCGAGTTTGAGTAGTACCAGCTCCAAGATAATAATTAATCATACATCCATAAATATAGTGGTGTATCCACACACGTTTCCCTCCCATGTGTTAATTCTAATTGGGAATGAGTATTTTGGTTGCTAGAGAGGATGTCTGTCCCCTAGCCACAGTTTGAACACAAATACTGCAACATACTCACAGCCAGGTGACGATCCGTTTTTTCTTGTACACCGATATGGTTGATAATTCCCTGGCGAAACCTTGCCGTACATTGTCCTATCCATGGCTATATTAGTATGATTATTATTATTGACAGTTGACACCCACTATCACCACACACAGAGCACTCACAACACGCACACACGTGTAAAACTGTCACACGCAGCCCGCAACGATCCGCACACGAGAACGCGTAAAACACAAACTGACTGTCACCCTCGCCTAGACCAGAGACCTCGAGACAAAAAGAATGAGCTTCCCTAATACATTCTTAACGCTGTTGTTTTTTATTTAGGTATCATTAATTTTTTGTTTGTTAAAGCGTGCTGGCGCGCCTGCGTCGGTCGGCGTCTCCATGTGGTTTGTGACGGATTTAGCGCGATTGTGGTTGTCTTCAGACAGCCGCGGAGGAGAAACAAACTCGACTCCCAGCCCAACAACCATTCAGTGAACTGTTGATGAGAGGGGGAGGCGATGTCCATGCCAATCAAGCACGCCAGTTACGAGGTGGAGTAATCAAGCACATCCTAGTGCTAGATTAGATAACCTACGTGAATGAATAATTATCGTCGAGCGGATAAGATAAGGTTTTTTATTAGTTGACTAAATGATAAGTGGGTGGAATGAATGGGCGGGGGTCACAATGTAACGATGTTTTAGCGTGTTGTCTTTAGAATCCAGATGAATTTATAACAAAGTCAAACTGTAACACTGGAACACGTTGATACGCATGCCCATGAACATAACGTAAGTGATGTTGTGTGATGTGATGATTCGAACCCAGAGCCATGGACATGGATAATAGAGCACGTTTTTTTTTTATCAGTGTAATTGACGTAGACTTACACCGGTCGCCCTACAATGTTATTACCAGAAATAATGAAACGCAACCAAAATGTCACGAGTCTTCCAGGACTGGAGCTGGAGAGTAGAGATCTCCCACGGAAAAATGAAATTCGATCAGACTCAACACGAGTTGATCAATTTCTCACCAAAAATTATTTCAAACGAATCAAGATCCCGATCCAAAATTCCAAAATGGCTTACAAAAATAAGCAGATATAATTTTGTTAACACGAAATCATCCCCTCCCCTCCCCTTCACTCTATGAGTTTCCGATTTTGATTGCATAACCGATTACCATGGCCAATAATGACATTTTCTATTTTTAACATGTGTTTAGACCTTTGAAAGTAACAAATTCTCAAATTTGTCGCCTTCAGAGAAAAGTGCCACCAACAGCTGGAACTTTTAAACAGACCCCGTATCTACTGGTAAGTGGTATTTTACAACTATGTTGTGGTTGACATCTGACAGGTCTTTCATGTTCGAGTACAGTATTACGTTTTTTATTTATTTTTATATGCCCTAGACAACGGTGAAAATACAGACTAAGAAACAGTATTTAATTACTTTCGGTCGAACTTTCAAATTGTAACACCCGTTTAATTGAATCTAGGTGCTCGTTAGGGCGCCGCAGCCAAGCCGTGGCGCGCTACACACTCGGGCACCTTATACAGCAAACAAAGTTGGGGTGATTTCGAGGTGTTACCCAGACGTCATGAAACGTGATGTGAACAGTGAACTTGAAAACAATCAAAATCGAGGAGATTTAGGTACCTGACAACACATGCCAAATTTGCCCAGCGATAACCAAACAGGTGGGAAGAAAAGGTTGAAGGAAAAAGTTGAAAAAGTAAGCTTGAAGGCATAGAAATAAAGGTTTTAATATAAGCCTTTTACAGGCATAAAATTAACAAGTAACTATAGAAACTTGGCGCAATAATCACCTACAATGCGTACAAAAATAAATTCTTTTGGTCACGAGATATTTAACATCCTATTGTTTATTGGTATTGCCATAGAAATTAATACATACTACTTTATTAAAAATATTTTTATTTTATTTTAACAAAAATAATTTTGCAGTAGAACTTGAAAAAGTAATGAGACAGTGAGCGCAGCGAACGTATCTACCAACGCTACTCGATCGGGCCTTGGTCGTGATTAATTCTGTATGTTAAATGTTAAATGTTAAATGTCTGTCTGTCCAGTCCCATACGGCCGAACGGCCAAAAAAGACTGAGCTGAAATTTTAAACAGACATCCGTGACCAGGTAACTGAGAATGCTAACAAAATGAGCACAATCTGTTGCGATTTAAACCTGCAAGAAATAAAAAACTGAAAAATACGTTTAAATGTATAGGAATTATTTTAACGACAATGGTTTTCATTTTGAAATAATATTCTTTGTTTGTTATTTACCTGGCTGTGAAATGCCATGTCTAAGGTTAATCGAATGTTGGACGTCAAGGTACCCCCAAATTCCGCTTGGAGATTGAGTAAACCTTGCAACACTTATTACGTACTGGTTATGTTTTCCGTAGTATTGTCTCAGATGATGGACTACACTTGCGTTATAACATTTCAAAACATGTTAAATAATTTTAAAAAATACAAAACCAAAAAATTACAAAATCTTTCCCGACTATTGAACCCCGTCTCCCACATTTCGGCTATAAGGGGGCTTTAGCCAAATCGACTAGGGGAAAAGCCAAAGTCGTTGTTAGACGAGTGAGAGAGTCATGTGTTGAGTACGCGGGAACATTTGCATTTAAGTTTGATTATAATATTCGTATAAATAAAAGGGTACCCATTTAAGTTTAGGTCATAGTTTAGGCCATAATGCTCCACAGTAGCCTATGATAGGCTAGGGAGGCCTAAGGTAGGGGGAAAAGGAATGTTAAAAAAGTCGTTGTTAGACGAGTGGGGAGAGGGTCATGTTTTTGAGTAACGCGGAACATTTGCATTTAAGTTTGATTATAATATTCGTATAAATATTAAATAATAGGGTATTTAAATTTTGGTCATAGTTTAGGCCATAATGCTCCACTGTAGCCTATGAAAAGGCTAGGGAGGCCTAAGGTAGGGGAAGAAAAGGAATGTTACCGGGTACTCAACACATGGCTCTCGCACTCGTCTAACAACGACTTTGGCGTTTCCTAATGAGATCCCACGCATACAAAAAACTTGTAATGCAAATTCTATTTTTCCAAGCTTTTCAAGGACGAATTGTTACGGGGCACTGTACGTGTAGGCCTACGTTTATGAATTAAGAATGCGCAAATGTGGAAGGGTAGATGACCTTGGCCCTTTTTAAGATAGCATTACTTTTGAGTGTGTAATGTTTGGCTGTATTTTTACAAGTTTTTTGTGTGCGTGGGATGGCTGTACTCTAGTTTATTTAGGGGAGGGCTACTTGGTTTAACTTTAGACTGAAATACGTGAACGAACAAGGGATTTGGCATTTTTTTCCGTTTTTTGCGTGATATCGCATCAGTTAAGGGCAAGTTCCTCAGAAAGAACTTAGTTCCTTTCACGTTCTATTTAAAATAACATTTAAATCCTGGAGTTATTGTTTTGTTCTGTTAGTTATTTATAAATAAGCACTGTTACCCACCGTGTCCGTTAAATGGGCAAGTTTAGTGGAATCTTAGTCTATTTTTACACGTAGCTCTTTCATCCATGTGTTGTGAATCGCATCGTTCTACAGGGTGTTTGCAATCACTACTTAACACATGGTACAGTTAGGTACCTACTACAAGCATAAGATTTAACTTTCACTCAATGCAATCTAATTCATTCCATATACAGACATGATTTAAGAGGTCGTCTACTATGTCTGAGTTTAGTCACGTGAGTCACGAACTAATTTTGCAATATAAACAAATCAATTCACGCTAGGACCTAACTCAACAAGTTGTTTGCTAAATAGCGTACTTGTTTGAGGTTGTAAAGTGTGAACGTAATTTGGATTTCCTAAACACGAACACATGGCTTCCCTTTTTAACATTTGGTACGAATCAAGAGAGCACGAGACCGTCAATAAGCTGAAAAACTCTGGCAAGAAGCACAAACACCTAATACCAAAAATAAGAAAAAAATACAATATAGGCCTACAATAAGGAGAAAAATGCCGATGTAGAAGGAAGGAAATACATCATTGTTCCCCTCCGAAACTCCACTCTGGCAGTTACATGCGGGGCGATACTGTTTATCTTTTATTTATGACGTGTTTGTTTGTTTTATCGCCTATATTTTAATATTTTGTAGGTAGGCTACTGTTAATATACCTATTTATTTCCTCGATATTGATTTTGGATTGTAATATAGGTAGGCCTAATCATAAATTGGTTCACTGGTTAGGTGGAAGAACGATTGAGCCTTCCACTTTTGTTTTTGCAACAAAATAAAGCTACATTATTGAGCGAGTGCACAAGCACAATGCATATTATTGTATCTTTGAAACGGGCAATGCACTGGTTTCATTGTTAAAAATATCTACATCTCCAACCAACTGATTTTTTGTAAAATAAAATAAAATCCTATAAAAAAGAATAATATAGAAAGTGAGGTTATTTAGGATTATGGTATTTTAAATTTATTTTTAGGATTGTATTTTAAGAAAGAAAGACAGATATTGTTTATTGTCGGGGCCTACAGGGTTGGCTTGGTCGCTTTGATTTACTGTCCCCCACTGAAAATCAGTTATATAACTGAGTAGGTAGACTCTAAATACAATTTATTTATATTTATTTAATAAAATTGAATGAGCTGTTTAAATGTAGGCCTGGCCTAAATGAATTTATTGCAAGAAAAACTAAAAATTTAAAGAAACACATGGGTAACAACAAATTGAGTACATCAAATGACATGGGAAAATCTACTTCAGTGGATTCCCGCTGAGGGATTTTGTAACTTCGGATTGATTTCCAATCTAGGGCGACGTCGTTCGCCGCAGACCAAGACCCGCTGACTGCTAGAAGGCGATGGACTACTCGACCTGTTTACCCTACCCGAGTTGGGGGTTTTCAGCTTAACTGCAGAACGTCGCCCGAAAGGATTACAATCTTGAAACTCAATATATGCCCGATATGTGCTCCATGACTTAACCAAACAAAAAATCAGCCCAATCCGATTATCCCGTTCTGTGTTGTTAAAGGGGGGTGGTAAGTATCGCAAATCGTCCGGATAAGGTTGGAGGGGGGGGGGTAGGGAATCTGCCAGAGAGAATAAGGCCTACAAAGAGTACCATCTAGAACTATAAATTTGGGGACACCAATTATTACCCCAACTCACAAACTTCATCCCCAAATAAAATAAATATTCCACCCCAAACCCCCTAAATTCATCCCCTATAAATTAAAAATGTAATTCATAGCTTTTTAACCCAAAATGTCTATTTTTATTAAACAAATTAGTTATTAAAACCCTCCTAATGTTTATTTTTAATCCCATGTTCTATTCTCATTATTGTAAACCACATTTTGCAACCCCATCCCTAATAGTTTCATAATTATTTTTAAATATCGTCAGGCATTCACACGAAGGCCCCTAAAGTCATCATCAAATGGAATTATCATAGTGCGTACGTAAAATAATGAAAATAATCCATAGGGGCAATTAAGCATATTCCACCCCCGATACCCCCAAACTGGAATATTCATAGCTCTAATCAAAATGATGTTTTATTCAAACTTATCTTAAAATTTATTTATGTGTTTTAACCCATTCGGCCTATTATCCATTGCAAACCTACATTTTTTCAACCCCCATTCCGATATGGTTATATTATTTTAAAACTGATTTCCCGATTCACCATGAAGTGCACCAATGATATCAACCCTAAAATTTCGGCATGATGGTACATACTAATATGAAAAATCATTCGCCAGAGACTACATATTCCACCCAAACCCCCAAGCATCCCTAAAATTGACTAATTTGATAACTCTAAACCAAATTGAATTTTTTTCAAGTTATTAATTTGTTTTAATGTTACTTTACACCAATCGGCCTATTCTCATTTCCTATCTCCATTTTTTCAACCCCATCCCTACTAGTTGTATTATTTTACCTTGATTTTGCATCACATGAAGGACCTAGGTTATCAGCATGAAATTTGCAATGAAAAATAAAATAAAAAAATTCATCATTCGCCAAGATGGCAGCGATATCCACACCTATTAATAATCTCCCTAAATTGCTAAATTCATAGCTCAACCTTAAACATTGAATTTATTTCAAATTAGTATTAAAAATTAGGTTAATGGTTTATAAAACCAATGGTATCTCATTTCCTAAACCACATTTTTCAAACCACCTTCCCTTATAGTTTATATTATTTTACTGATTTTCAGCTTCACCATGAAGGCACCTAATGAGTTATCAGCAGGAATTTGCAATGTTACACACAATTGAAAAACAATTCGTCCACGCGTATGCAGGATATTCCACCCTCAACATCCTAAAATAGAATAATTCATAGCTCTAACCCAAAATTTTTTTCCATTTTCAAAATAGTAATTATTTTTAATGTGTTTTAACCATAAGCCTATTCTCATTTCCTAAACAACACTTATTTCAACCATCCCTAATATTTATATTTTTTACTGATTCCAGCATCACATAAAGGTACCAATGAGTTATCAGCTGAAATTTCGCAATGGTCCGTACAAATTATAATCCCCAGGAGACAACGATATTTCACCCCATTTTTTCAATACCATCCTTACATTTGGTTAAAATTGTGTATTTTACCAATTTTGAATATTTTAATTGTGATAAAAATTTATGCGTCAATGTTGTTATATTCAGTTCTACAAATTCATTCACACAAAACCCAAGACGACATTAACCACATTAAATTTATAAAAACATTTGATATTGGCACTAGCATACGAATTGAAAAACCCAAAAGAAAGGTATTTTCTCTCCAAACAAATTGTTTTAAAGGCACTTATCCAACTTACACGTATTTCACATATTCAAGCTTTGGTATGATATAACAATATTAAAGATTTTAATCCCCCCCAAAATACAAAATTTGTAAAAAAAAATTGCAAGCCCAAGCCTTCCCTTCCAAAGTTTTCTTCGGCTGTGAATTGTTTTGAGATACAAGTTGGCCAAGCATCATTCTTTATCCTAGTTTCGCATTGA
This sequence comes from Sweltsa coloradensis, assembly GCA_024449915.1. NCBI lineage: Eukaryota > Metazoa > Arthropoda > Insecta > Plecoptera > Chloroperlidae > Sweltsa > Sweltsa coloradensis. The sequence goes on from JAMZAV010001419.1 coordinate 83,457, forward strand.
AAAAGTAAGATCATTTGCTGTGTTGACAGCACTAGCAAACTAATTTTCGTGGTAAAAAAAGTTAAAATTTCACCCAACTCCCTAAATCATCCAAAAAAATTACTAGAGCTATTGATTTTCTACGAAGGACTCTAAAAAGTCAAATGGCAAGTAATTTTTTTATGATTTTTGAGTTAAAATTTTAACTTTTTTTCCACGAAAATGGTTGGCTGGTTGGCGAAGACTTTGGAAGGAGAGCTTGATGCCGTTTTTACAAATTTTTGTAATTTGGGATTCACATTACACCTAAGGAGTGTTTCCTACCAAATTGGAATTGAGAAATTAGCTACCAATAAAACATTGAATTTCATCCAAATGCTAAAATGCAGTTAATCAGGTGGAAACAATTTTATTTTATTAAATTTGGATTTTATTTTCCGATTTGAATTAGTTTTCATCAGTGTTTCAAAAACTTGTCAAGTTGGGAGCGGATCAATACTTTCACTTAGAAAATCTAATTAAGTTGTAATAAATTTTTGTTTTAAACTTTGGATAAATCAAGTACCTACAAACTTGTGTTTCTAGCTCCAAATGAAAAAAGCTTAAAGTTGACTTTATTCCAATATTACAGTATTTAAATCAATATTTTTTATGATGATTTTTTTATTGAAACTGATTAAAACAAAACACCCCAATAAAAGTGAAAAAAAAAAGGTACAAGCTCTGATTATGAAAACAATTCACTTTTATGGAAGTCGCAAAAGCAGTGTTTTCGCGAAGCTCGTTCTCCATTGAATAATTACCGCACATTGGAAAATATACCCTAAGGCCACCTTTGGAAAGTTGACCAATTTAACTAAAAATCAAAATAATTTGTTTTTCGTACATAAACAGCCAGTAATTTTTTTGTGAAGTTTACAATTAAACTTTTTTTACCACGAAAATGGTTGGCTTGGCGCTCGTCAACAGGCGAAATGATCTTACTTCTTTTCAATGCGAAACTAGGGGAAAGAATGAAATGCTTGGCTCAACTTCTATATCTCACAGCATTCACAGCCGAAGACTTTGGAAGGAGAGCTTGGCTGCCGTTTTTTTTTACAAATTTTTGTATTTTGGGGGGTAATCACTTACACCTACGGGAGTGTTTCCTAACCAAATGAAATTGAGAAATTGAGCTACCTAAATAAATACATTGAATTGCATGAAAATGCTGAAAATGCAGTTAATCAGGATGAGTCACAATTTATTTTATTTAAATCGGATTTATTTTCCGATTTGAATCAGTTTTCATCACTCAGTGTTTCAAAACTTGTCAAGTTGGTGAGCGGATCAAATACTTTCACTTCAGAAAATCTAATTAAGATGTAAAACATTTTTGTTTTAAACTTTGGATAAAGTCATGTACCTACAACTTTGTGTTTCTAGCTCCAAATGAAGAAAAGCTGCACTTGATTTTATTCAATATTCAATTTAAATAAATTGATTTTTTATGATGATTTTTTTATTGAAATCTGATTTAAAACAAAAACACCCTGCAGTTAAGTGAAAAAATGTAAATTAAAGCTGTGATTATGAAAACAAAATTCACCTTTTATGGAAGTCGCAAAAGCAGTGTTGCAGCAGAAGCTCGTTCCTCCCATGTAATTTTACCGCAAAGGAAAATATATTTCACCTATAGGGCCCAGGCTATATAGGCCTACCTAGGTCTGGCCTACTATGACAACAAGTAGGCCCTACCAATAATTTTGCTTTTTCCTTTTACATTAAACACGCTGCATCTGGTGTAGCAAACAGTTTTCCCCAATCCCCACGACCGAAATTGGCTACCTAGCATGGGGACGAGGGTAGGTATCCAATATAGGGAAATACCTACCGGCACCTCACTTTCATTATGCAATGCTTGTTCCAGCATTGAGGTCTCTTTGGTGGAGGTCCTGGGGTCAAACATTTATATCCTCCTTTGGGTAAAGCAAGCTTCACCCCCCCAGAGTCAACCGAAAGGTTATTTCGATATATTATTACTAGGGAAACGCCAAAGTTGTTGTTAAACGAGTGAGTGAGCCATTTGTTGAGTACATATGAAAAATCTAAACAAAATGCTATCGATATTTTAAAAAATCGCATTATTATTTATTGTAGGCAATGGATCTAGCTGATTTTGTTAACAGGGAGGATAGTAGCGAAATTAAAATCACGCGAAATTCCCGTTTTTTCTTGATATCCGAGAACGATGCAAAATATCTAAAAACTGATTACAGACAGCCCTGTGGTTTTATTAGAGCAATATAATGCAGAAAAAATATTCAAATATAATAATTGGTGCGGTTTGTACAAGATGCATTTAATTAATTAAATAAATCAATAAAAAACTTAATTACCATCACATTACAATATGTTTTTGTACAGGCTATGGTTCTCCAAAACCACAGGGCTGTCTGCAATCAGTTTTTAGATATTTTGCATCGTTCTCGAGATATCACGAAAAAACTGTAATTTCGCGTGGTTTTAATTTCGCGAGTATCCATCCTCTTAACTCGTACCGGAAGTCTGTTTAAAATTTCAGCACAATCTATTCAGCCATTCGGCTGATTTTCGACCTACAGACAGACAGAATCACAGAATAAGCGCCGTTTGAGTTGAATGGAGACACTCAGTCGCTCCGCTCCTTGTTGAAGGGTCATCTTAAAACGCATGCAAATCGGAGACTAAGTTTGTTTCTTATCTCGAGATGTGATGGTTCACGCATAGGCAGATGGACAGAAGCGATGCATGTGGAGGAGGTATCGATGTAGCCTAATCAACAGATTGTCAAAGAAGGACAAACAAATTTAATTCATCACGTATTCAAGTCTCCTTGGTGGAGGTGCCGGGTTGACAGAAATAGCCCCGCCCCTTACCCCAGGGGTCACGGAAAGCATTCTGTAGCATATTGGCCTTGTTTAAGGACGACGTCAACAAAACAATGCATGTCAATCAAACATAGTCATGTTGAATGAACATCGATGTTCGGTTTTTATTGTGAGACGCAACATATCCAAAGAAAAGAGGTGTGATGTAGATGTGAATTGCTGCAAGTGCACGTGTACTAGATACCAGCATGGCAGGGTTAGGCCTACGCTAGACGGGGCAATGTAAGTCTGGTGTAAGCCTAAGATAGGATGAGCCTATTGACATAAAATTCAACATGGAATGGGCTAAATCCCACATCCTTCTCATTCGTTTGATCATGGTATTTCGTCGTTTCATTTCGCATGGTAGGCCTATGACATCGACGAAAATTGTAACGTTGTTAAGAAAATTAGTGTTGACAGTCATTCCCACTAATTTAGTAGACCTTTGCTCTACTTGTAGGCCTACCTGGGTAATTTTTTCACATTGAATAGTAGCCTAATTAACTTACGTGTGGATCTGATTTTCCATTTAACACCATAAATTTTCTAATAATAGGACTATGTTACTGTTGCATATAGTATTTTCCCGGGGGGGGCTAGTGTCAGGTTTCGGGGAGACAACACTGGACTGCTAATGCAGGCCTACTAGTAGAGTGGCTATTCTAGGGCTACCAATAGCAAATTAAACTTTTGGGATGGCCTCGGCTTTATGTAGACAGCTACATAAGCAAGGCTAAGAGCAACTGTGGTTAGACTGTTAGAGGAATGTACTTTTTGAGTCTGGCGCGTTTCTTGGCATGAGATTAGTCTGGCCAATCACAAGCGAGATTTGTGCACGGCCTAGGTCGAGGCCATCATCGCTGCAGCTGGCCTGGCCTAGGGCCAGTTAGCCACATGAACACAAAGTAGGCCTACTAATCTCGTATCAATTTGAAAATGCTAAGGCAAATCAAACTTATTAACAAACACACAAATAAACCATAATGATTATAAACCGTTAGTTAAAGCCTAGGCTCCGATATCATCTTGAGATGAGATGGGGATTTTGATCCATGAAAGTTGGTCACCTCGATGTAAAGGTTATCTTACATTTTTTAGATGAAATTCCTTACCTAAATCGTCCATTTTTAGGAATCTTTCCGGATATTGGAATCGCTTCAATTACAAATGATCAAGTCCTCTTCATTTCACCAATATTTTACACAATTAAAACGATGATTTGTTATTAATTATCTTTCGAATGTCAAGTTGCACTTATGGCGACCGCACACAGCAAGTGGATGCGCTAGTGCTGCTATCTAGCAGTGAAATGAATACGCGCGTCCTTTAAATAACCTGTTTGAAGTTGGGGCACAGATTTGGCAAAACCAGATGAAATAAATCAGGGTATTGAACCGGTTCTAACTCAAAAATTCAAATTCCTTACAAAGCCAAACCTGAAAGACAAAAAAATACTATGGACCAATTACAGGAAAAAAAACTTGACCAACTGTGTGGATTATATCTCTCGGAGGAAAATAAAAATAAAATACAATAACAAATATAATAAAGTACCAGCCGGTACCAGTGCTGAAATTAAAAACATCCATTTTTGTCAGTTTGATAACATTTAATGGGCAGACTCGCTCTCAAAATAAAATATGCACACATAATCTGAGATGGTGATTTAAAAATTACCAAGCTCGTTTCCGATATCCCAATCATGAACGTCACAACTAAATAAAACTATGATTAAAACCATAACCTCCAAGCGTGCGGTAACATGAAAGTTGTGTAACTGTGAAATAACTATATTTACATGCTTTTGAAGTAAGATGATGGGAATCATGTTTACTGATTGTAACCCCCCTCATATACAAAATTGTCAGACTAGACATCTATTACAAGTATTACAGTGCTTTACTTGTATTTTATTAAACGCATTCACTGTCTCCAACAGAAACCAAAGTGTAAGGACAGTTGTCCGGTCAACAATTTATTGATTAGGAAACCCAGCCAGTAACAACTTACTCAAGTGACTACCTAACTACGTATTGCCTGGGTGCGAGGAAAAGTCCAAAGGCTAGAACTTTTCTCCGTGTCTGTGGAACACCTTGAAAAGTCAGGAGTGCCAGTAGCAAGTATTGAAATGGTGAAGAATTGAATTTAAGTTCCTAGTAACCACAAGAAGAATTTTTAACTTCCAAAGCGTGAGCTACCGATATCAGTTTGTTTTTAAGAAAGCTAGCGGAGATTATAGACATTCTACATTTGATAGTCAAGAGCTAATCCAAACTCTTTGTTATTCCAAAGATATTATTCTTTTTTTCTTTCATTATACTCTGCTACACATTATAATAAGGAAGATTTTGGCTAATACGTGGGCCTCATTACGTCACAGATCAGGAATTTTATCGGTGTTTATGAAAAAAGCCACACTTGTTTTTTCAATAAATACGTTGGTAGGCCTTCTTCAAAAATTTAAAAACATATTTACTATTTAGACTTGGAGTAAAACATTTTTAGAGCTAATTGAAAAAAAAAAATTATGCAAACTGCCTATTACAGAAACAGTCTCTCTTTTACATGCTCATCATCATCATCATCATCATCAGGCTTGTATAGTCCTTTTTTAAATTTGCATTCATACTTACCAGGTACAGCCATTTTTGGAACAATTATAATTGATTTGTTTTGAAACAAGAGGTGCCTACATGTAGTGGGTAGACTCTAAATACAAATTTATTTAATTATTTTTATTTACTTAAGTGATGATGTTCATTTTTTAAACCGCTTAATTGCTTCTTTCCATAGAGATAATTACAATTAAATGTAAATGCACCTCAACTATATATTATTAAAGTTCCCAGTTGATTATTTTCAAAACAAAAATTGAAAATGTTGAAACAGCTGCATACACTGACTATGTACATCACATAGCTCGGAAACAGTTTAGGCAAATCGGCTCGGGATTAAAACCACTTCGGAAAGTGATTTGGAAAACGCAGGAGTCGCATTGAGAACCCCTTGTTGCGACTTACTCAGATCAATGAAGATACTAACTCTACCATCAGTACTTATTTATGAAGCAATTCTTTTTGTCTTAAAATTTCCAGACTTATTTACTTCAAACTCTTCCATCCACCAACATGCCACAAGAGGACAACACAATATTTTTATAGACCATCATACGCCTAAACTCTCAATCTATTCCAAAGTCTACACTACCTATGCTCACATATTATCTGCAACCGACTTCCACAACAACTTAAATCTCACACTGCCAATCTTGATAGATTCTGCCACCTGCTTAAATTACACCTTACAAACAAAGCCTATACTACTCTATTATCGAATATCTTAAAATCTGAACCAGAAAAGACTCTATCCTCAATTTAGCATTATATCAATAAATCTCGAGGCAAGATAACAAGGTATTATAAAATTTATTTAAACGAGGGAGCAAAGCAACCGAGTGTCTCCATTCAACTCAAACGGCGCTTATTCTGCGAGTCTGTACGTCGAAAATCAGCCGAATCGCTGAACAGATTGCGCTGAAATTTTAAACAGACATCCGGTACCGAGTTTACTGAAAACTGCTAGCAAAATCAGCTAGATCCATCGCGATTTAAACCTACAAGAAATAATAAATTGATAATAGACTGCTAATGTCTAGGAATTATTTTAACGACAATGGTTTTGTTTTTGAAAAAATATTTTTGTTTGTTATTTGTCTGGCGGTGAAATGCAGTGCCCAAGGTGTATCGAATTTTGCAAGCTCAAGGTACCCCCAAATTCCGCTTGGAGATTGAGTAAACCTTGCAACATTTACACTTATTTCGTACTGACTATGTTTTCCATGAGACTTCACTGCGTTATGCATTTCAAAACATGTTTAATAATTTTTAATATACAATCTAGAAATTACGTAATCTTTCCCGACCAGGGGATTGAACCCAGTTCTCCCACATTTCGGGTATAAAGGCGCCTGAGCCAACTAGTACCCAGGAACATTTGCATTTAAAATTGATAATTATATTGGTATAAATAATAGGGGGTTTAAGTTTAGTTGGTATAAGCGAAAGTACTATTTATAAGTATATGGTATAAGGGTGCGTCAACTGTGGCCATAATGCTCCACTCTAACCTATGATAGGCTAAGTAGGCCTAAGGTAGGGGGAAGAAAGGAATGTTCCGGGTACTCTCAACACATGGCTCACTAACTCGTTTAACGACTTTGGCGTTTTCCTAGTTATTTTATTTAAATGATTGCCTAGTCCCTAGGTAGAATGACACCAAGTAGAAATTAATGTAAAGCAACATGTAGAGTAGTAATAAGAAGATAGTCATATGTTTTGTTTTATTTTTAGTATGTAGTAATAGTAATAGTATGAATGTAAGGTTATATGGAAGATCATTTTTTAGGGATGTCTGTTTAATGTATATCGCCTTTGTAATGTACATGAATTGCAATAAATATTATTATTATTATTATTATTATTATTATTATAGATCAGTGGTTGATATACACGCATATAAACGTCAAACAGTTTCTGTGAAATGAGAACGTGATATATCGATCCGAAAGTTCTACTATCTACTTTAATTTGACTTTCCAATTGCGATCCACCGCTACAATAAATACTATGCCAATTTATAAGCCTATATTCACTAGGAAAACGCCAAAGTCGATTTTGGACGAGTGAGCGAGAACCCGGGGTAAATCAATTAAACCACGTTTCTCACATCTGCTGTGTGTGTGAGTCACCAAGTCGAAACTTGTCTGCCACTGATGCGCTAGCTACATCGCTATGCAAGCGGACACGGGCGACAAAACAAAACGTATCACATCGCCAACGTCAAAGTATTATAGCTATCAAGAATATAAAATATGTGTCGGAAAGCTCAATTAAGTATCTCCATTTCGTATTGGTATGTTCTGCATACATTTTTTATGCTCCTCAAATCAAACCCAATTTAGTAAAGCTCTGCAAACACAATTTTTTGCAGAAATTAATTTTTTGTAAGTTGGCAGGGCAAGATATAATTCTGAAATTTTTGTCAGTTGTCAACATTCATATTGGTAACATTGGTGAGAAAGGGTATTTTTTCCAAAGCAAACTTTAAGTTTAAAAAAATAAAGTAGTAATTTGTTAAATTTAATTTTTTGTAGGTTGGATTCCTGCAAATTTTGCTGTTCATGTTAACAGCACTCAATCTATTGGTCCTTGACATTGGTGTGAAATTTCGGAAAAATCGGACGAGTAGTTTGGCTCCTACGCATCGAACACACAGACACATAAACACAACGAAGTGCTGAAAACTTGCCAAAGAGGACTCCGTTTGCTCCGCTCTTTCGTACAATAATTGGATGAGCGAAGCGAAAACTTCAATTTGACTTTGTGTTTTTTTGTTTGTTTTTTACTTACGTTACCCCAAGAAAAATAGCTCGGGTGTTTTGTTTTTGTTAGTTTTTTTGTCTGTTTGTTTGCTCTCTACCGGGCAAACGACATATACGTTCTTGATTAAAATTTGTTGGGGAACTTCGAAATCTCTGAACTTAAGAGCTGTATTGTTTTTTGGGTACAATCGAAGAAATATTTCTCATAAATATCGTACTTTTACGATTTTTTTTCGATTTTTAGTGCGATATTTTCGTGATTTTGGCAAACGGCTACTCCGATATTGATGAAACTTTATAGGAACGTTTAAAATCACTGAAATCATATATTATGTTATGATTTTAGAGACATTTGAAAAAAAAAATCCTATAGAAATCGTACTTTTACGATTTTTCTCCGGTTTTTAATACGATATTTTCGTGAATTTTGGCAGATTTTGACCAAACGGGTGGGGCTACAACGTTCATATTTTACATTGGCATAAAGATTATGGTGATGTAGAGCCTCTTGAAAGAAAAAGTTAAAAAAAGTTGGTCAAAATTCATAAAAATAAAGGTTTTAATATAAGCCTTTTACAGGTGTATAATGAACAAGAAATATCAAGTAATAGAAAAAGTAAGGAGATTCCTTATGAAAACGTAATCATTAGACAGAAATATTCCAAAAAAAGCTCATCCATTTTCGACTGGAAAAAGCGTTCGCGAAGCGGACTAGTCTACTTAATGTTTGATACCGGAATTCAGTGTTTGAAATTAGGAATTTAGACAGCAACCCTGTTAAGAATCGAGTAGCCCGTTTTTTTAATTATTATTTACGTTTTATTAGTTAATATTTAAACTTACCAAAATAAATGGAAACTGTAAATTTGTTTTCTTTAACTGAGTAACATGAATGATGAGTAGAGTAGAGTATTTATTTACCATTTGATCTATACAATGTATACATATAGGCATCGTCAAGATTATGTAAAACTAGGATAGGCCTAGTGACTAATTAGGTATTATACAATTAGGTAATATACAATGAAAAGAGCTACATTAAGCATTAAGCACTAAGCAAATATACAAAATATATACATACTAATTTAGCCATACCAGGCACACTGGTTTGGACTGTCAGTACCTATTATAGGAGTACAATATAATACCAGAGAGTTACCCAGTACACAAATAAATTTGAGAATAGGTGAATAATACTAGGCCACGGCATAGGCCTAAGCCAGTTGAAGTAAGGAGATTCACTCACTGAGGTATTCTCTAATGGAGTAAAAACTTTTGGCAGTGAGGAATAATTTAAGGTGATGTTTAAAGGAATGTAGTGTGGGGCAGGTTTTGATGGGGTTTGGAAGTTTGTTATAGAGGATGGAGGCTAAGTATTCCGGGCCTTGTGAAAAGAGAGACAGATTGTGGGCTGGGAGGTGGATGTGGAGGGCGGCTCTGGTATTATGGGAGTGCACTGACTCATTAAGAGGAAAGAGATTTACATTGGAGCGGACAAATATAGCAGCTGTTTGTATGAGGGTGCATGCTAGCGTAAGAACTCCAAGCTTTTTGAAAAGATCCCTACATGAGTGCCGTCTTGAGACACCGGCTATGATTCTAATGGCTCTCTTTTGGAGAATGAAGATCCTATGGGCATGATGAGAACCTCCCCAAAACAGCAGGCCATATGATAGGTGAGAGTTGATATGTGCGAAATAGACAAGTAAAAGTACATGGGGGTGGACGATTGGTTTCAGCTTTCTGATTAAGTAACAGCCTGTTAGAATTTTGTTTGCAACGAGATCACAGTGGGTGAACCAGTCAAGGTTTTCTGTAAGTGTTAGGCCTAGTACTTTAACCGAGCTGGAGCGGGGAATGATAACAGATTCCAGACGCACCAGGGGACTGAAAGAGGGAGTATTGTTGTGGGTGTGAAAGTACAAATACTTAGTTTTTGAATGCGATATGGTGAGGTGATTACCACGGCAGTAGGATGACATTTTGGCAACTTGCTTGTTCATTAGGGGGGGGAGGTCGATGATGGGTTTAGATTTAGGGAGGGTTAATAGGTGGCTTGAGTCATCAGCATATTGGCTGAGTGTACCTTCATCTAAAGAGTCTGATTGGTCATTTACATAGAGGATGTAGGCTAGTGGACCCAAAATTGAGCCTTGGGGTACTCCGCAGAGGATGGGAAGAGGTTTAGAATAGGTTTTGGTGATGACTTGTCCAACTGTTGATTTGAGCTCCACAACTTGGGTACGTTCAGATAGAAAAGAGGATAGCCAGTTAAGCGCTGTTCCGCGAATACCAAGAGTTTCAAATTTTGCCAGGAGAATTGTGTGGTCTATTGTGTCGAAGGCTTTAGTCATATCATAGAATAGTCCCACCGCCTGATCTCCTTTGTCCAGAGCAGAATAAAGAGGGGAGAGAAAACTAAAAATAGCAGTAGTGGTGGACTTGTTTTTTAAAAACCCATGCTGGCTGGGGGATAGGCTGTTATGGTAGTTTAGAAACGACATTAGGCGGTCGTGCATGGCATATTCAAATAGTTTTGAGAATGAGGAGAGGAGTGAAATGGGTCTATAGCTATTCATATCAGATTTCTTGCCTTTGTGTTTATAGATGGGGATTATCTTTGATGCCTTTAGTTTAGAGGGGAAAATGCCATCTGAAAATGATTGGTTAATGATGTACGACAGAGGCCCGAGATGAGATTAGCGCACTTCGACAGGAGAGAACCTGGCACTTCATCTAGCCCGCAAGAGTGCTTGGTGCTTAGTTTTGACAATAATCTGGTTATTTCCATGGGTGAGGTGGGATATAAGAAGATAGAGGAGCCTGAGGGGGTGTAGTTGGATTTCTGAGAGGAGAGATCCTTGTTAGAAGGATTTGGAAGTCTCCCGGCTATATTGCATGAATTGACGAAGAAGTCGTTAAAGTGCTCACATTGTAGTAATGAATCTGTAATTTCATTTCCACTAACTTTGATAGACAGTTTAGAATTCAGTATGGGGGCCGTGGTCTGTGCTTTAATCATAGACCATGTAGATTTAGAGATATTCCCACTCAAGGAAATTATGGAGTCATTGTGATTGAGCTTTGCTTGTCGTATATTCTTGGCGTGACATTTTTTAAGGTTACAGTACAGTTGTTTGCGTGTTGGGTTGTGGGACCACTTTAGCTCAAGGTGGAGAGACCGCAAAGTTTGGGCTTCAGAACGGAGTTCCTGAGTAATCCAGGGGTTAGCTTTAGTATTTTTTATTGGACGGCTTAAGAGGGGAAAGGCTGTGTTGAAGTGGTGTAGGAAAGTAGACAGGAAGAGCGAAAAAAGTTGGTCCGCATCTCCCGGAGCAGACAGCGAATGCCAAGTCTCCCTGCTTAACAGGGACTGAAAATAAGCAATGTTGTCCGGACTAAAGGATCGGTTTTTGACACTAATTTTGGGAGCAGTTGGACAGAAATTAGGGAGGGAGAGATTAAGAGTAAGAAGATGATGGTCAGATAAGCCGGTGTCTGTTGTGCTCGAAGAGAACTGTGACGGGTGAATCGTGGTGAAAATGTTGTCAATGAGAGAACTACTGGTGGCTGTGACACGAGTTGGAGTGGCCACGGTTTCATAGATATTGAATGAACGAACTACGTCAAGAAATTTAGTTCGCGATGACGAAGGCACCAGAAGGTCGATATTATGGTCGCTGCATAGAACGATGTCAGCGTGGGGGAATTTTTTAGTGATGAGGATAAGTACCTCATCAAGCTTGGTTAAAAAGGTATTAATATCCCCTAAGGGTGAACGGTAAATTGAGAGAATAATAAATTGGTGGTCAGGAAGGAGCCAGGAACAAGCAACACATTCGAAGTCTTTTTCCTGGCAGAAAGATTTTATAACAGTAATGGGGGAAATATTAAGGTGTGGTTTGGCTAGTATTGCTACACCACCATGGGTGAATGTGTGGCGGCAGAAGATCTCAACATTCACATAGTTTGAGATGCAAAAGGAGGATATTTCGTGTGGGGTGAGCCAGTGCTCCGAAAGGCAGAAAATATCGGGAGAAAGGGAACTTGTAAGAAGTTCAACTTCTTCTACCTTATTACGAATGGAGCGTATATTGAGGAATGCTATTATGGAATTGAGATTAGATGGAATTGTGTTTTTGGAATGGTTGGGAGAGCTTTGTAGGCCTACTGTTAATGGAGAGATGGAAGGGAGTGGCTGCGTGGGTGTGGCTGTAGCTAAGGAATTGGTGGTGGGGTTTGGAGAGAGGGAAAAAGGGAGTTGTTGGCCTTTGTGGAGATGATGACTGTTCGATTAGGCCGGGCCGATGATGATTAATATCCTGATTTTGAGTCCAATAATATACTTTTTTCCACTATTACTCTTTGACTTTACTTACAACATGTACAATAATAGTTTTATTTGTTGATGTTAGTCAGTATGCAAGATCCACTGGATTTCCGCTAGGCTTCGCTGCCGCGCGTTCACAAGACCTCCACTAGGAGTAGATCCAGTGGACCTTGGTCTGTATGTACGCTCCTAAAGTGAAGACAGAGTAACATCTAATTGATTTTAAAATGTTCTATCTCTCTATATAATTTTAATGATAAAGCACAAATTGTTATTAGGGTAAGCTATGAAATATAATTCACTTATTGATATTACTTGAAAATGTGAAACTTGTACTTGCACACCCCTACTAAATATTGTGTCAACAGTTGTGAGGTTAATGCTTTTAAATAAAAAAATTGATTTTTGTAAAATCAACTATTTGATGCTATTTGTATGGGAAATTACAGGCAGCCTCGGCAAAGATTAGTCATGTGGCCTCGGGCTGCTATTAATTTTGTGCCTTGCCAGTAATGGGCGATATCGTACTTTGTGGAGTGAGGTTGAAACAGAGCTTCTAATAAAACTTAACTAGGAAAACGCTCAGTTGGACGCGTTGTTGAGTGAGCACCGGTACGTGCAACATGACCCGAGTACGACATTCCCATAAGGCCCACCACACAGTGTAGGCCTAACTGGATATTGACATTGTACACTATACTATTCCAACATCTTTGCATTGTACTAATTCACGTCATGCCTTCTAAAGTGTATCTTTGTATCTTCACTGCCTCCTTCATTTTTAACTTCATTTTTCGAATTATGATTCCCAATAAGTCTTTAAGGTCTTGACCCATTTAGCTGAAAATTTGGAAAATAGGAGAGAATGTTGTACTTGTTGACCCTGCAAAATTTCATAACGATCAATACATTTTTATTTTTTTATTTTATTTTTTATAACCAACGATCGGATTTTGTTCAAAAACTATACAGCAACCCGCCTAAGTGGTATGTACATGTGTGCAAAATTTCAGGTCGATCAGAGAAACGGTGCGACCTGTATCGAAGCAGTAACAGAAAAAAAAAAAAAAAAGACATTCGAGCCATAAGAGTCAAGTGGACGCTCGCTCAATAAGAGATGGGCGATATCGTACTTAGTGGATTGAGGTTGAAACAGAGCTTCTAATAAAACTTAATAAGAGATGATGATAATTATTTAAAAGGCGGTGCTTATTTTCAACATGGCTGTCATTTTACAAATTTTGATCCGTTTTGGTCAGTGTTTCTGCTATGGTGATATATCCAATTCTATAGGCCTAAACCGTTTCAGTCCAAACTAATTTGCCTAAACCGTTTCCAGGCTAGCTGTGATATATGTTGTCAAGTTTTATTATTTTATTCTCTACACTCCACAAACTGTTTAAATTATCCATGTTATTCTTACTGCAACTACAACATTGACGGTTTAGGAAAATCAATTCTACAAAAATGGAATGATAAGCTACAATCAACATGATTATTACATTCGTACATCTGAAAGGCTTTGGGTGGCGCAGTATCTACTAACTTTGGGCCGTGGTGGGCAAAGAATGTAATTTTAACATGGCTTGACGATAGGCGGATAGGAAGAAATCTCGTATTTGTCATCGCAAACACTGATTAAAAAGTTTGAACGACGCAAAATGTCAATAATCGGATGTTCTTCCAGTAATATTGAAATACTTTTTGTCAACCACGAAACGGTATGTCTATTTCTAAAGCGTCGAAAGTGTCCAGCTGGCATAGCCTTTCCGGCAAGTCAACCCAGTTCCCAAGAATACCACTCGCTTCACCATCTGCCGTGCCCTTTGGACTTGCTTTTACAAGGTCCCAGCTTTTAATTGTTTTTGAAAAAATAACAACCTTTAATTTCCATTGTTTCCTTCCTAAAACGTTAATAAGAGATTACAGATACCGGTACTAGAATACTTATTCGATTGGTTTGAACTGCTAAATGTAACACAGCTTTGAAGAATCTTCAATGAAATTCACCCTTTTAATATGTGTTTAGATGGGGCTAACTTAATTTTTGCCCACCAGTCGGCCATGACAGTAGGTGTGACGTCATCTGAAACTCTCGTGAAGGATACAGTTTAGAATAAAACGTACCATTGGTACCAGTTCTGTAATAATGAAAGTGTATTGCATATTATGTGGAAGGTATAATGTACATGATAAATAATAATTTATAGTAATAATGAACATTCAAATAATTTTTTTAGCAATACAAATGTGCATACCGGTAACTTCACCATTGGCTAAAACTACCAAAGTTATATCCCACATCTTTCTTTGCTTTCTTAGGTGTTGACTGCAAGACATCAAATTTCTCTACCCTGGAAAAAATGAAACAAGTATAAAACTCTAGATCGATAAACAATGTTTAATCAAACCTTGGAAAATGAGTGGAGAAAGGAAAAGAGTCCAACAGCTTACCTAAAAATCGTAGGTAGCTGCATGAGACAAGTATAGAAGACATAGGAGTAGTACACATTATTGTCGCAACGTTTCGGCCCGCGTAGCCTTGAGCACTCGACCGCTAAAGAAGAACTGGCTCAAACGATCGAGTGACCACGGGCATGCAGGCCAACGTTCGGACAATTGTGCTTGTATATATTTATTTTGACTCGTCACAAGCAACCACCTACGATTTTCAGGTTAGCTGTTGGACTCCTTTTTACTTTCCACACTAATTCAATAACCCATACTCATAACATACTTTGATGGTCCTCCCACATTTATGTATTTTCCCACTCCAGATCGGAATACTTTTAATGAAGAGTCAACTCTTTTCATGGGTAGTTTGGCGTTTTTTTCTGCTTCTTCCCTTCTCTTTTCCTCCTGCACTCGTTCTAGGGCTAGTTGCTCATCAGCTTCCTGATAAGGATCAACAAAAACTTGGGCTGCGTGGATAACAATGTCCTCAATTGGCAGATCTTTGTTATCAACTTCGATACGTTCCATGGCGTTTAATGTATCCAGACCGCCAACAACCTTACCGAATACAGTATGCTTGCCATCCAAATGGCGACAAGAACGATAAGTAATAAAAAACTGAGAAGTGTTTGTATTGGGTCCTGAATTAGCCATGGATAAAACACCACGCCCAGCATGCGTTAGATTCGGTTTGATGAAATCCTCAAAAGGTTTGCCCCAGATAGATTCGCCGCCATTTCCTGTTCCGGTTGGGTCACCACCTTGAATCTAGATAAAAATAATAGATATATAACAACTAAAAAATTGTAGTTCAGGTACCAGGTAATTTGCAGAAGAGTAGGCCTTTTGGCAATGTTGAGTAAATATTACAAACCATGAAGTTGCGAATGGATCGGTGAAATTTTGTACCATCATAATATCCTCTTTGAGCCAATTTAAGAAAGTTTTCACACACTTTTGGTAAAATATCGGAATATAGCTCCAAGTTTAATGGCCCACAACTAGTCATCAGGCGGACATATCCCTTCTTTTTAACTCGTTCGTATCTAATGAGGTCTTCTTCAACAATGGCGGCTTGATGAGATGTTTCTGGTGCCATTGCAGTAGAAGTAAATGAAGCTGCCACTGCCCCGGTGGAATAGTGAGCCTAAAACACAGATGTGCAAGATTATTGGTCCATAGGGTTGAACCCTCTCCCTTGCAGAGCACGCCACGGGTGGCAACACATTACTTTACTACGCTTTAGTACAACCCTCGAAAAATCCACTCGCCAGCTTGCCACTGGCGAGTTACAAAAGTCTCCTGGCGAGTTGATATATTTAATCCCTTGTCTCAATAGTCAATGCCACTGGTAAATCTCTCAAAGCAATTCAAATCAAAACTTTTATTTTTTATTTTTTCTAAATATCGAGCAGCGGCAGTCCTGGTGGAACCGAGAAAATGAAGTTGTCGTCACTTTGAACCCCCCCCCTGCCAACACCGCCATTCCTTCAATCCTTACCAACTACAATGAGCAGGGAAAAGACTCAACCCACAGATATGGGCCTTTTTATGACATGCCGGCGGACAGTCGGGCACTTGTCGCATGCAAACAAAAGGAAGGTTTGTATCTCGGGGTTCGTTTTCAACATAAACACTGAAGCCCTGAAAACAGTCAGCTTGCCCTCAGTAGTAGTCAAGCTGATTCGGGTGAAAGACGTGTTGGTGTTAGAGACAGATCAGTGTTATACATTGAGTTGCTTTGCGAGACAAGTCATTTAGACAATATTTAATCATTTGTGTCCAGTGTTTGTGAGTGTCATTACGAAATCAAATTGGAATAATGAAGCAATTGAATATTCAGTCATTTCTTACGAAAAAGGGTTCGCGATCTGTCGTCTTCAAATACCAGTACAAACAATGAAATAGTAATAAGTGTGAATCAACAACCTGGTGGTAGTTATAATATTACAGACTGGTGTTGATATAATTTATGAACGTTGGATTTCACTAATTGCCAAGCTAAATACATAATGTGACAAAAGTAATCAGGAGTTAGCCTACGAATCATGGAAAAATCTACAAAGAAATCTAAGACAAAAACAATTATAGTAACATCTCTGTGGCCGTCCTATACCAACGTCTTTGTCTACCTCGTCACCATAAAGATAAAGCCATCTGCTTGACAGCTAGATCACAGGTCTTCCAAGCGGACTGTCGACTAATTTTCATTCAGGTAAGCAATTGATCATGTAGACAATATTGGCTTCCTATTTAGTAACCCTTATTCGTCATTGAAATTTGCCTTAAAACGTGTTTTAAGTCACTTAACTAGGGGTACTTAAAAAAAAAAAATCACTTTGGTGACAAAGCCTCCAGCGGCTGGGGCTTTGCCCCAGACCCCGGATTGCCACGCCAACCTCATGGCGAGTGAATTTGAGACCCAGCGAGTCCATTACCTCGCAATTTATCGAGGGTTGCTTTAGTACACTATGCATGGGAGAAAGTTACACCTCTCCCATGCAGAGCACACCACAGGTGGTAACACATTACTTTACTATGCTTTAGTACACTATGCATGGGAGAAAGTTAACCTCTCCCATGCAGAGCACACCACGGGTGGCAACACATTACTTTACTACGCTTTAGTACACTATGCATGGGAGAAAGTTAACCCTCTCCCATGCAGAGCACACCACAGGTGGCAACACATTACTTTACTACGCTTTAGTACACTATGCATGGGAGAAAGTTAAACCTCTCCCATGCAGAGCACACCACGGGTGGTAAAACATTACTTTACTACGCTTTAGTACACTATGCATGGGAGAAAGTTAAACCTCTCCCATGCAGAGCACGCCACGGGTGGCAACACATTACTTTACTACGCTTTAGTACACTATGCATGGGAGAAAGTTAAACCTCTCCCATGCAGAGCACAGCACGGGTGGTACACATTTACTTTACTACGCTTTAGTACACTATGCATGGGAGAAAGTTAAACCTCTCTCATGCAGAGTACGCCACGGGTGGTAAAACATTACTTTACTACGCTTTAGTACACTATGCAAGGGAGAGTTAATCCCGCTTCCAATGCAGGTCCTGGATCAAGTGAGTTATTTTAACATCTCGTACACCTTTAATATTGTATTGTAATGTTTTCTTATTAGTCATGACATTATAAGACATGGATATTGAGAAAAACCCAACATCGACATTGAATACAAAAACATTAAACATACGTTGCATGTGCATGTGTGGATTCAATGGTGTTGTCCAATATTTATGTTTTGGTATACACTCCATCCTGCATAAAGTAGGGCCTACATTATTTCGTGAAATTGAGGGTCTGCGGGGTAGGCTGCCCAGCCAATGAAGTCCAAGGTGCATAGCCCCGGAAATTTGTTCTATTCATGTACGGCACATTTAAATGAGATTTTTGGTAAATTTGTATAATAGATTTTGATCGTGGTGACTGGTGATAATTGTTGTGATTGCAAAATTATATTCTTTGACTTGACATTGAATTTCCTCATTTGTACCAAGAGATATACACCTAAATAAATAAATAAATAAATAAATAAATAAATAAATAAATAAATTCATATTTAGAGTCTACCCACTCAGTCATTGAACTCAGTGGTTCTCAACCTTTATCAGCCTAGTACCCCTAAAAGGCATCGCAAATTATCACGTACCCCTCCATATTTCTCTTTATTATGATACATGAGGCTTTGACTATGATCATCAATCAAACGTATTTCAGTCATATTTAGAACAGGAAGGCATACATATTATATAATCTTGAAATTTGTTCAATGTTTCTGTACCAGTACATTGTGTTTTATTTATATTAGTCTTTCATTGATTCAAAATAAAGAACATGCGTACATACCGGTACATATACAAATGACACATTGTTATACTAGAAATGTTATTAATATCAATAGCTCGCATTGATTTTTACCAAATGTGAAACTTGATTCTGTTTTCTCGACATCAATTTGGAAATTCGGGGTTCCAACATGCTTACGGCCATTAGTACTGTATGTCTCTTTCTGGGTCCTATCGGTTTCTGTGTTCTGTTTTGTCTTTACCACCGTCAATGTTGAGAATGCCACTTCGCATAAGTACGTGGATGCGAAGGGCAGAAGTGACACAAGAATAACACAGTTGTAACAATACTTCACACACGTACACCACTTGTTAAATAACAGAAAATGACACACATGTAAGAGTTCCGTCATGGTCTACGCCAAAGACCAAACTGTTCGCTGTCCGACATCAAACTACCTGTTTCCAACTGACACAAACCCACCCCCACAAAGAGTTTGCTGCATTGCCAGGCCGGTGACTCATAGTTGAATGTCTTCTCAAAGGACTTAATACAATGCATTGACCATCTTTGCCAATGTGGTGGTGATTGGTGAAGAAAAGTGCATTCAGAAAACAATGGTTTAGTTTTAGGATATAAATTTAGTTTTTAAAATTATGTATTTTCCACACTGAAGCATTTACAACATTAAAAAAAAATTAGTATTAATATTTTTCCAAGTACCCCTTTAGAATGTCCCGCGTATTTAACTGATTTTCAGTGTTCAGTCTTCAGTTACACTGTGTATACAGCGTATCCCGAGGCCTGAATTGATTTTTTAAGTATAATGATGGGTAGACTATATATTTATTTTTTGGTATACGACTATATGCCGTATACCCACGTATAGCCTCAATGACACCACAGCGTAGATTCTCATTACAATTTATTGACGTCATCAAGTAAAATAAGATATAAACTAATTAAAGTTAAGGCAATGATAATAGATAAAATCCTATTCTATCTGCTTAAAACAAGTGAACACATTAATGCGGAGGTTAGCAAGAAATTTCTAGTGGGGTCCAGAATCCAGATGTTCATGAAAATTTAAATCACTGTCTGGAAAATATCTCTGGTATAGTTTTGAATTTAGAAACCCTGACAAAAATATACGACTATATGCCGTATACCCACGTATAGCCTCAATGACACCACAGCGTAGATTCTCATTACAATTTATTGACGTCATCAAGTAAAATAAGATATAAACTAATTAAAGTTAAGGCAATGATAATAGATAAAATCCTATTCTATCTGCTTAAAACAAGTGAACACATTAATGCGGAGGTTAGCAAGAAATTTCTAGTGGGGTCCAGAATCCAGATGTTCATGAAAATTTAAATCACTGTCTGGAAAATATCTCTGGTATAGTTTTGAATTTAGAAACCCTGACAAAAATATAATCATTTTGTTCTGTTTTTTGCCAGTCTGTTCACTTTCTACCAGAAAACAGGTACTCAGTCAGGTGATATTTCCAGGATTTTGGGAATGTACACGCTCATTTATCAACGCAATTATAAGAAGGGATTGAGAAGCATGCCTAGTAATTATAATTAAAATAGATTTTAATATGCATTCCATTCAATAACTTCTTCATGGGAGCTGATTTTGCAGAAGTATTTCACTATTGTCGAGCAACAATAGCAAACCAAATTTTCTAGGAAAGGTGTGTTGGTTGCACTTGGTCATCTCATAAGTCCCGAGCACGCTGAGATATGATCTTGATAGAAGTAAATATTATATAATAAGCACACAACTAAAAAGGCTTACATAAAAATAAAAATAAATTTAGCCTGAAAGGGAAGAATTAATTTTCAATGTATTACTACGGTAGGCCTACATAGTTACAAGTGTTCTATTAGGGTAAAGTAAAATATTCTGGCGGTCTGTCTGTTGCCGATCCCTGCAGTAATGTAAGCGGTATGAAAACATTAATAATCTTTAAGAGTGTGTCAACAAAAACGGTTGAGCACTTGACGAGATTGTTGACATGTATTACGTACGGATGGGCATCTATCAATTATTTATTATGGATACATTGAAGGGCTACGTATTATTGTTACTAGGCCGCTTGGTGAACGCTTTTTCTAGTTGCGTTGTTGGATGAGCTTTTTTGTAAGTTTTTAGTATGCATGGGATATCTTTACTTTTTCAAGTCCTATTGCAAAATCATTTTTGTTAAATTAGGATATTTTTATAAAGTAGTACGGAGTACCGGTATTAATTACTTTGGTAATACCAATAAACAGAATGTAAAAATCTGGAGACCCGAAGATTTGCTTTTTGAATGCATTGTAGGTAGGGATGCACACTATAATCAATATTATCGATCAATAATCAATAATGGATATTATTTCGATAATCGATAACCAAAATTCATTATCGATTATCGAAATATCAAATAATTCGTCAATAGTGGCACGAACTAAACTCTAAAGATGGAGATAATCTCACGTTGTGCCATGACACTCGAGATTTATGTTTGGAATTGATCTATTAGTCGATAACGGAAGCCAATCGCATGACATCAAAGACAGCTATGAAGTAAACGGAACGGGATGGTTTTGTTTTGACTTACAATTGCCACACTTGAGGTTGAACTTATAGTTCGGAACAGGCTTTTATAATCCTGTCAAATAAGAATTTTTGGAGGAAAAAATTGCGATGTCGCTGAATTTTTGCAGAGACCTTCCTTAAATGATACTTATCAACATACTAAAACTCCCCTACAATCGGACTGGAGCTTCGGCCGCCATATTGGAAAATGGCGGCCAAAAGGTGTTTGTTATCGAATATCTCCAAATTGGTTTGAGATAGACAAAATATCTCAATGGCAAAAATATTTCCCATTCAATTCCCTACAAAACAGGTGTCTTCTATAGTTTTGGTAGGGGCAACGATTACGTCACAAAATCGTGGTTTATCTGTTGCTCATTGGAGTACCAGCTTATTTCCAAATTTTCACGCCCAGCATCAAACAATGCCCGGTAAATCCGTAAGAAATCGATTTAAATACAAAAGGACTTTTGTACGGGGTTCATGAAAGCTTCCATTAGTATTTTAAAAAATCAGTTCTGCAAAATCGGATTTTGCATTTACCCGGAATTTGGATTTTTCCATTGTTGGCATTTCCTAAAAAATGCCATATTTTACTGACCATTATTAAGCACTAAATAGCATTTGAGGAAAAATTCTTTCTACGCACATTGAAATGACTTAAATAATGATCCGATTACAACCAAAGTTTAAATCCAATATGGCTGCTAATTCCTTATATTCACAATATGAATACTGTTTTCGTGCTGTTTTTACACTCTTTTTGTTACATAATTCACTTTGATGTTGTGGATATTAGGAATTAGCAGCCATATTGGATTTAAACTTTGGTTGTAATCGGATCATTATTTAAGTCATTTCAATGTGCGTAGAAAGAATTTTTCCTCCAATGCTATTTAGTGCTTAATAATGGACAGTAAAATATGGCATTTTTGAGGAAATGCCAACAATGGAAAAAAACAAATATCGGGTAAATGCAAAATTCGATTTCGCAGACCTGATTTTTTAAAATACTGATGGAAGCTTTCATGAACCCCGTAAAAAAGTCCTTTTGTATTCAAATCGTTTTTTTACGGATTTACCGGGCATTGTTTGATGCTGGGCGTGAAAATTTGGAAATAAGCTGGTACTCCAATGAGCAACATATAAACCACGAATTTGTGACGTAACCGTTGCCCCTGTCAAAACTATAGAAGACACCTGTTTTGTAGGGAATTAAATGGGGAATATTTTTGCTATTGAGATATTTTGTCTATCTCAAACCAATTTGGAGATATCCGATAACAAACACCTTTTGGCTGCCATTTTCCAATATGGCGGCCGTAGCTCCAGTCCGATTGTAGGGGAGTTTTAGTATGTTGATTAGTATTATATAAGGAAAGTCTCTGCAAAAATTCAGCGACATCGCAATTTTTTCCTCCAAACGTCAATATATGATCTTATTTGACAGGATTATTTATTGGTGATATCGATATTATAAACTAGGAAAACGCTTAAGTCCCGCCGCGTTGTTGGATGAGCGTAATTGGTGCATTGAGCTGCCATGTGTTATGAGGATTTTCTGTTGTTCTGTGACAAAATTATTACAAAGTCGAATAATTTTTTAAAATTAAATTAAATTAAATAAAAAATTGACTTAATTTTTTAATTTTTTTTATGAATCGTAATTTTAAAAAAGGAAAAAATCGTAAAATTGCGATTTTCATAAGAAATAATTATTCGATTGCGCTCAAATTTTACAAGAATATATTAATTCATAAAATTAAGGTTCTGTGAAAAATTCATTACAATAGGATAAAGCATGTAGGTGTTATAAGTCGAAGAAATATTTTAAAAATTGAAAAAATTCGTAAAATGGCGATTTTCATGAGAAATAATTTTCCGATTGCGCTAAAAAATGTGGCAGTTCTAAGTTCAGAGATTTCGAAGGTCTCCATAAAATTTCATCGCAATCGGAGTATCGGTTTTAGCCGGAATCGTGTTAACAAACAGACAAAAATACAGAAAGAAGAAAAAAAAAAACATTCCGGATTTTTTTCTCCAGTGTAGTGAAATGGAATCTTCGCTTTGCTCGCTACGCTCATCCAATAATATCGATTCGATAATGACATTACCGTTTTGATAATCGATAATGAAAAAAGTATCGATGTGCATCCCTAATTGTAGGTGATTGTTGTCAAGTTTCTATATAGTTACTTGTTAATTATTATACACCTCAAAAAACTCATATTAAAACCTTTATTTCTATGGATTCTGGCTAACTTTTTCAAATTTTCCTTTCAAAAGGCAATACATTACCATGACCTTAATGTCCATGTGAAATATGAACGTTGTAGCCCCACCCGTTTGGTCAGAATTGGCCCAAATATCACAAAAATATTGCATTAAAAATCGAATTCTAAAAGTAAGATATTCATGAGAAATATTTCTTCGATTATATCCAAAAACGTGGCAAGTCTAAACTCAGAGATTTCTAAGGTCCCCTCCAATTTTCATCAAGATCACTTATGCTGTTTGCCCGGTAGAGCGCAAACAAACAAACAGACAGAAAAAAAAAAACAAAAAAAAACACCAGAGCTTTCCTTTTTGGGGATCAGTGAAATTGAAGTCTGCTTCGCTCATCCAATGAATGGATAAAATTAATAAATTAAAAATTGATCAATTTAATAATTTCTGAATATTATGTAAAACAACAATAACAATCATTTAATACATTGTCCATATATCGCAGAAAAATTGTGGCAACAAAATGGTCATGTACATCGGAATTATCACGACATTAACTCTTGTCATTTAGGGCTCTTGAAATATATCCATTGTGGTCTGTAGTACGTACCAAGACTATGAAAACAAAAATAAAATAAAAATTTAACAATAAAAATTTACTATTGAAATATTGTCAATCTCTTTAAATTTGTATTAATAACGCCAAAATTATCGATATGATCGAAAATAAAATTAATACTAATAAAATCCCAAAAGAGGGAGGGAGCAATTGAACAGACCTCCAGTAGCACAGGAGGCTATCGTAGAAGAAGTTGAGGATTTGGTTGTGTTAGGTCTGGCTAGCTGGTAACAAAGATGTTAGCCCAAGAAATGGAGTAGGCCTAGTACTCTGGTCTCCCCAACTCGATTGAATGTTGGATACAGAGTCAATACTTAATATTATCAAAATATTTGCCAATATGAAATATTTATCGATAAAAGTGATACTTTTTCCCATCCACAATATTAGGGTTATTTAAATGGACCAGAAAGCCGTCTTTGCAAGTAGCCCTACAGTAACATCAAAGTGCATCGACATCTGCATAATGCCTCCCACTGAAAGTAAGTCCTGGTAACAGAGAGGGTTGACAATAAATACATATTATTGGATGAGCGAAGCAAAGACTTCAATTTCGCTAACCCCCAAGGAAATAGCTTGAGTGTTTATTTTTTTTGTCTGTTTGTTTGTCTCTACCGGGCAAACGGCATGCGATCTTCGAAATCTCTGTACTTAAACCTGCCACGTTTTTAGGTACAATCAAAGAAATATTTCTCATGGATATCGTACTTTTACGATTTTTTTCTTCGATTTTTAATGCGATATTTTCGTGACATTTGGGTCGATTCTGACCAACGGGCTACAACGTTCATATTTCACATAGACATTAAGGTACCGGTAATGGTGATGTAGTACCTTTTGAGAGAATAAGTTGAAAAAGTTAGCCAGAATCCATAGAAATAAAGGTATTAATATGAGTTTTTTGAGGTGTATAACAATTAACTTAGTAACTACAGAAACTTGACAACAATCACCTACAATGCGTTCAAAAAGCAAATCTTTGGGCCTCCAGATATTTAACATTCTATTAATTGGTATTACCATAGGAATTAGACCATTAGTACGGTACTATAAAAATTATCCTAATTAAACAACAATGATTTTGCAATGGAACTTGAAGAAGTAAAGAGATCCCACGCATAGTACTAAAAACTTAAAAAAGCTCATCCATCAACGTGACTAAAAAAGCGTTCGCGAAGCGGCCTAGTTATGTTTTCAACTATTTCATCAGATGAACTTTCCATTAGGGGATACAACTAGGGTTGCCAACTTTGATTGAGGTCAATCCGGGACAAAATACGAGGTTGCGTGGTACAGCTGGGGTCTGGGGCGAAGCCCCAGCTGCCGGAGGCATCTTCGCCCAAGGCGAATTTTTTTTGTGCACATTAGGTATATTTGATGGCCTAAAACGCATTTTAAGGCGACTTTGTATCTCAAATGACAGTGTAATAAAATAGACCATTTTTCTCAATTTCATTAATTAGGAAATACTCCCGTGTAATAAACGGTGTAATAAATTTTATGAAAATCAATCCAGAAATTAAAATATTAAGAAAAAAAAACGCTGCGATGGATTTTGTAATTTCTGGACTGATTTACATAAGACCATTTTTGTTAATACTGGGACAAGGAATGGCTGTGTAGGAAAGGTATCTCATGAAAGCAAAAAATAAGAATAAGAATAAGAATAAGAATAATAATGATCCAATGCCTGAATAATTAAAAAATTCAATGCAAACGGCATCGTAACTAACCATACAGAATTAAGATGTGGAATAGACAAATCTACGACAATAATTAAGTAATTTCGTAATTTTCAAGATTTCGTAAAATTTCAGGCTTTTGGACAGTTATTGTTGTGCATAACATATCGTGATATTTTGAACATTTTATTTTATGACGTAAATTTTAAATTACAAATTACAATTAAGGAAGTGAATATGTAGGCTTTTACATAATAGTTATCGGATTTTATATGTATCAACACAACAAAGAAAATAATGTCATTGAATTGAACCAGAAAAGAAATAGCTGAGAAAATTTCATGTCTTTCCGCTGTTTTTGTGAACAACTTAACAATATGGTATTGTAAACATTCATTTAATTGTCGGATATTATAAATTACAAGTTATACAAATTAAATAAATGAATACGTAGACTTTTTCGTGGTAATAGTTATCAGAATCACCCTTGAAATAGGACCTAAGCCGAGCCGTGGTAATGGGAAACACGTGTTTCCAAATATCGTCGGCAACAGAACATAAGCAAGCTTAATTACATCGCCACATTAGCGTGACCTTGGAGATTTTTTTTTGGAGGGGACGGGAAAAGTGACATTTGACGTATCAAATTTTATGGCTTTTGTGTAATCCGCAAAAATGATGAAATATCGAATTCCGGGACATTTTGTGTCCCGGAAAGGTACACCCAGGATCCGGGACGAAGGATTGTAATCCCAAACAATCCCGGAAAATCCGGGGCGGGTGGCAACCCTAGATACAACTAAGGTGACCATACGTCCTGTATTAGCCGGGACCAGACATGGGCAGTATCTAGATACATGTATCTAAAGACGCATATTTAAAATACATTTTGTATTTGTATTTCAAATACCTTTCCCAAATGTATCTTGTATTTTGTATTTCAAATACCCATTTCAAAAGTATTTTGTACCTTTTTATTGCATTTAAAATACAAAATACTTTTAAAGAAGTATAAAGACTAAAATGATAGTTTTGCGCGATCAAAAGCTAAATCTTGAATCAACTCGACTTCTATTATCGACTCACTTCGATAGAGGTAGTGTATTCATGCCGAAAATGGTACCAGTACATACATCTGGACAGCGGCGAGTTAACCACGACGTGGCAACGTCGACGGCATCAAGCCTTAACCGTACTTTTCAACAACAAAGTATTTTAAAATGTATCTTTTCAGAAAGTATCTTAAGATACTATCTTGTATTTTGTATTTCGAATACATGTTCGTGAATGTATCTTGTATTTTGTATTTCAAATACCCAAATCTCAAGTATCTGTATCTAGTATTTCAAATACTTCAAATGTGAGTATTTTGCCCATGTCTGGCCGGGACAGTCCCGTGACCCTCTGTCCTGGCATTCCGGAGACTTTTTAAAAAGCACTCAAATGTCCCGGAATTTCGATACGCGCTTATTATGTCTCACCTGCAGTGACTTCTTTTGCACTCGGTCAGTATGGTTATTTCTGGGACTGTGTATCGAGGGCAAATGGCAAAACCTTCTCCCAGTGGCGTATCTGGGGGGGGGAG
Organism: Sweltsa coloradensis; assembly: GCA_024449915.1. Taxonomy (NCBI): domain Eukaryota; kingdom Metazoa; phylum Arthropoda; class Insecta; order Plecoptera; family Chloroperlidae; genus Sweltsa; species Sweltsa coloradensis. Next base: position 111,012 of record JAMZAV010001419.1, read on the forward strand.
GGAGATTGCTCAGGCCTTTCTCCAAATCCCAGCTTAAATTATATTTTGCAAATCATCTAGGTTTATGATAAAATAAAATAAAACAATACCGGTAATTAATTTCTCGAATTGCAAGGAAACACTCCCGTAACAAATTAATTTCTTCTAAAGCAAAGAAACCACGTCAAAAAACACGTATCTATTTTTTAAATCACCTGCAGTGCTTGTGGGGGGCATTCCTCCATCCCCCCCTATTGAACATCTTTCGATTTAAGTCGTACGATACGTCCCGGAATTATTAATTTTTATTATGGTCACCATAGATACGAAATAACTGTCAATTAGGTTGTACTTTTGCCATTGGTCAAAATTTACTATTATTAGCCCAGTGGTGCCATACCATAGACATAATGGGTAGTTATTTACTATTTAGTCATAGATTTGTTTTTACTAGCCCACATTAAAAATAAGCCGACATCTTAATACTACCTATTTGATTAGGTTTATGCAGGCAAAAATGGTATTAATCTTTGTCGTAATTTCTATTTTTGGAAGGGGAAGGAGATTGAAGAAAAAATTGTTTGTGTAAAAAAAGTTATGAAATGACAAATTATGGATGAGCTTAGCAACTACTAGATAGGTAGCCTACCGGTACTGTAGCAGCTTTAGGGATATTTAATACACAAATGTAAAGTTGGACTATATGGTTGTTGTAGCACAGAAAGGGTAACCTTATTCAGTCAACTTACGGCATTGAACTTATCTGCCACTTTCTTGTCTTCATTTTTAGCTTCTGGTGCTTTATATTCTTTATTTAACTCATCAAGAATTGCTCTTGCTTCCTTAGATACTGTCTTGAGATTTGCGCCTGCAACTTCCTCGGCATCTACATGGATGGAATTAAGCATTTGACTTTCATCAGTGCACATTCAATGAACCAACACAACAAATATTTGTATTATATGTGCAAGTTAACTGGTGAATAAATAATCTCATCTTATCTTAAGATTTAAATTTAATACAATGCAAATTAAACCTTCCTTCAGTTAGGGTCTATATAGTTTTTAGAAAACATACATTTAGTGCTTAGTTTCTTGTATGCAGCATAATATAATAATAGTAAGTACTGGGTTGGCTTTACTATACACACATAACAAAAACTTGTAAAAATACAGCCAAACCTTACACACTCAAAAGAAATGAGATCTAAAAACGGGTCAAGCTCATCTACCTTTCCACATTTGCGCATTCTTAGTTCATAAACATATGTAGTGTCCCGTAACAGCATCCTTGAAAAGCTTGGCAAAATAGAATTTGCATGATATACCGTTTAAATTAATTAGAAAAAAAGAACTTTGATGAACTTTTACGTTTAAATTAATAATTGTGTGGATCTCATTACTTTTTCAAGTTCCATGCAAAATTATTTGTTAAAATATAATAATTTATTAATTTTGTCAAAGATGTTATATAATTTCTATGGTATTACCAATTAACAATAGGATGTAAAATATCTAGTGGTCCAAAGACTTGCTTTTTGTAAACAATGTAAGTCGATCATTGTCAAGAAACTATAGCCCTAGTTACTTGTTGATTATATTCTTGTAAGGCTTATATTTTTAAGCCTTTATTTAGAAGCCTTCCAGCAAACTTTTTCAACTTTTTCTTTCAAAAGACCCTATATTACTATTTCCTTAATGTCCATGTAAAATATGAACGTTGTAGCCCCACCAGTTTGGTCAGAATCGCGGGCCGATTAAAACTGACGAATTAGACCGTAGTAGCAGTAGCTAGCAGTAGCAGTAGCTATCATCCTTAAAGTGATTTTGATCATATTTCAAGCCATTTTTTCACCAAGAAGGAATGCTCGTACCCCAACCAAATTTGGTATGTGTTGTGAGGTACTTAAATCCCCTGATTTGATAGTTTTTAAGTTCACATCACGTTTCATGACGGCTGGGTGACACCTCAAAATCACCCTAACTCTGCTTGCTGTATAAGGTGCTTGAGTGTGTAGCGCACCGCGGCTTGGCTGCGGCGCCCTAACGGGCACCTAGATGCATAAAAACAATTTGGTGATATGTCAGATGTAGGCTAGGTAGATTCTATCACATAACTATAAGATGCTAAAAATACAGAAAACATGATGTCTAGGCATATTCAAATTTTAGAACCAATACGAGAAAAAAGAACCGAAATTGTACAAACCCAAAAAATAAAAACCGGTAAAATTGTCGCAAGGACGCTAAAAAACATGTTCTCTATGCTTTCCCAACCTGTCAACCCTTCTCTAATCAAAACTACAATAGCAAAATAAATTGATTCTGATAAACCGTGTAGTAACCTACTGTTAGAAGTGTTACTACTGTTGTAACTGCATGAAGAAAATTGTTTTTGCTTATAACAAAATTAATACAAATTATTAATTATTGCAATAGGCCTAATGGGTATTTCAAAGGCAACCTTATATTCATTTCTTTAATTTAAAAAACCTTCTATCTAGGTGCCCGTAAGGGCGCCGCATACAAGCCGCGGCGCGCTACACACTCAGGCACCTTATACAGCAAGGGGTGTTTTCTGAGGTTTCACCCAGTCATGTAAAGTGTTAACTTAAAAACTGTCATAATTGGGGGGATTTAGGTACATGACTACACATGCCAAATTTGATTGGGATACACTTATTTCTTCTGTGTGAAAATATGCATTGAAACGGTATGTTAGTTACTGGCTAACACTTCTGTCCAATTCGTCAGTTTCAATTGGCCAGCGATTCTGCCCAAACGGGTGGGTCTAGAAAGTTTATATATAAAATGGACATTCAGGTAACAGTGATGAAGTGCCCATTGAAAGAAAAAGTTGAAAAAGTTAGCTGGAAGGCATCAATATAAAGGTTTTTATATTAACATTTTAGTTTTACTACAGGCATAGGCGTAGGCCTATGATAAACAAGTAGGCCTACCTATAGAAACTTGACAATAATCACCTACAATGTGTACAAAAAGCAAGTATTTGGGCCACGAGATATTTAACATCATATTGTTAATTGGTAGGCTATATTACCATAGCAACTAATACAATTTTATTAAAATTATTCTATTTTAACAAAAATAAGGTAATTATGCCGTATATAGCGCCTCACGCATTTCAACACTTGTTTTTTTCAATGAAAATATACACGCCCAAAATCCTTTCCGTTACAAAACTACTTACGTTAGGTTAGTCGACCTTTTCGCCTAGTTACCTGCCGCGCTAGTTCTAGGATATTTTCGATAAGAGCGCACCCGAAATCCTTTTTTGTGTGAGGCTTTATACGGCATTTTTACCAAAAATAACTTAGCAATGGAACTTTAAACAGTAATGAGATCCCACGCACACAAAAAACTTTTCAAAATAGAAAATACAGTTTAACCTTACACACTCAAAAGTAATGACATCTAAAAGAAAAGAAGTGCCAGCTCATGTAGGATACCCTTCTACATTTACGCATTCTTAATTCATAAACGTACACTGCCCCGTAGTTCTACATCCTTGAAAAGATTGGGGAAAATAGAATTTGCATGAATGTCTAAATTAATAATTGCAAATTCTATTTTGCAAAGCTTTTCAAAGATGTAGTTACTGTTACGGGGCAGTGTATGTTAATGAATTAAGAATGCACAAATGTAGAAGGGGGTACATGGGTTTGGCACTTCTTTTAAATCTCATTACTTTTGAGTGCGCAAGGTTTGACTGTATTTTTACAAGTTTTTTCTATGCGTGGGATGTAGGGTACCTACATAGTAATTATTTATTTTAAGTATTCTGTGGCTTTTTATCTGGGTTTAATAATCATAAAAAAACCAAGATCATGCTCAACAGTTCAAATTAAAAGTGAATATTTATTTTTGAACAAACTGAACTAAAATGATTTTCAGCTCATAGGTACTGGTACCTAATTTTTAACCTTCAATTAATTTTGTGCAATGCCCTAAACCCAATTAAAATACTGTATGTCACATGCCTACAGACAGGCTACAGCCGTATTCTCATTTCTCACCTTCCTCAATCCTGAGGTTTTTGACCAAGTGATGAAACTTTTGCAAGTTGAACTTATCAACATTATTAGGATCCTGTATTGTTATCAAAAACCTTCCTAGTAAATGGCTCATCAGTAAAAAGATCTGTCCAGTTATTTGTTTTGATATTGAGTTTTTTCAATGGCCTCAAAAGAGAAAACATTCCCCGTTGTCTTAATAGCCACAAGGTGGGAATGTGTGCTGAATGTTTTGTACAAAACAGGGCAATGATATTCATCCTTTGCATGTTTGTGAAAATTCAATTTAATCAAAGACTTTGCATCAATAGGTTCTCCAGACACTGGATTTATTTTAAATTTCTTAATGAATTCAAATTTTTGCTTGCACTCATATACGTTTCCATCCTTGTCACAATATGGGTGTTCGAATGGTTGAAGACTCATGCAACAATGGTCAAATGGTAATCTTCGGAAATTCGGAACAACTTCTGGACCAGCACGTTTACCACCATATAGGGTTGTCCATTCTGTGTATGTGAGATACCTGCAAACAAGAGATATATGTACGTTAACAAATAGCCTAGCCTAATAGTTTTGTATTACAGCCTGTATTATAGGCCTACCCTACTTAGGCCTACCATACCAGTAGATAGTTGAAAGTCATGATAACAAACTACAAGAGACTGAAATATAGGTGAAACCAGATAACCTGGCGGTCGTCAAGGTCAAGCCAGAGAATGTATGCCAACATCAACAATTTGCACACAATCACTAAATAAGTGACTTCGTCAATCAATTATTATATTTTTTGATAGTATAAGCTTAAAGTTTAATAATCAAACAAGATTTGTGCGTTAATTTTAGTTAATGTTTTTTTGCTCTTTGGCAATGGCCATTTTAAATTTACGGCTTTTCCGCTGCCAACACACTCTGATTTTGATGGCTAGGCTAGATTTTTTGACATATGAAAGTTGTCTCGTTCGCCTTCAAAATATTCTTTTATTTGCCCTACATATTGTATCATGGCAAGCAATTCAAAAATTCGTAAACCGGGTGTGCCTTTTCAGAGGCAATTTCAAAAAGCGGTTGTTCTGCTTTATGAGCATGAGCAGCGCCCGGGACGCTAGCATATTTGTTTCATTACCGTTGGTCTGTTGGCAACTTGCGAGGGCATCAGCTGTGCGACAGTGCTGCGATCCCTCGGCGACCGCCACCTCAACTGGTTCCACCTATAATTGTTAGCATGGGGGCTGGTAGGATATTTTCCAAGGGAGGGCAAGACATTCTACAGTCAACACTATCCCTATTTGCCTATGTAGTTGGGGGGAAGGAGTAAGTGTATAGCCTTGCAAGGCGTTTTTTTTTTTTAAGTTTGGTTAGAGTTGGAAAGGTTGCAACTTTCAATTTTAAATTTTAAAGGCAGGAAGGAAAAAGAAAAGTAGGAAGGCCAAGATAGAAATGGGGAAGATTAATTCAAGAAAACGTTGGAAAATGAGATAAAGTGTGGGAGATGTGGCAATGAGTAACCTGTAGGAGGCAGGGACGACGCTAAGGGGGGAGGGACGCCGCACCCCCTTCCCCCCCAGTGGCGGAACTAGGCGCCCACAGGGCCCGCAACTGCGAGCAGGCGCCACGTTTAAAAAAAAAAACAGTGAAAAAAACAGTATTCCACCCTGTTTGGAAAATATTGTATTTGTTTTCGTTGCTAAAATGACCGTTTTGTGAATCTAGCGGTTTGAAGGTGAAATCTAGAGGATATTTAAGAACTTTTAGCGTCCTTACACAACAACATACAAAAACTTAATTTATTTTGTTATTGCATTCAGCCCACAACTTTTTTCTAAAACGCACTAAACACACTCTAAAACATGATTTTCAAAATTTGTTTATAGTTCTCTTACACGCACTCTGTGAGCAGATCTAGCCTCTTGTTACAATTTATCAAACTTTACCATATTTTACTTTCTCCTATCCTTGTTGCAATAGGTACAGTGAAACATGCTAAAAGAAAACTATAATAGAATAATAAGAAAATGTGTTTTGGTGATTTCAGAAGGGTAACAAAGCAGAAGAGTTGACAAAACAATTCAAGCTAAAAATTTAAAAAATACCGGTACTTATTTTAATTTTTTTCCTAATATTCCTGTTTTGTGGCTCTAAATTGATTAAAACAGAATACAAGCTTTATTGAGATTATGTCAGAGTCCGTCAGACCAAATGATAATGTAGACAGTGGCGTATCCAAGGGGTGGGAGGAGGAAGGGACAACCCCTCTTTTGCAAAAATATGTGAAAGTGTGTTTTAGTGTTAGGTAACGGAAAGCTTATAGACCCGGAACGAAATAGTATGAAAAACACACTTAACAATTAACCAAGGTCACTTAATTAATACACAACAAATGTAAACCTTTAATGTTTCAATGGAGAATATAGGCCTAAGTAGGTAACTGTTTTATCTCACTCAATCACTACCACCTGACCAAAAATTGGGTATAGATCTACATCTTACATGAGATCTTGCCATGTAATCCTTACGGCAGCGGGATTGATATCGCCTGGCCACCCCACAACCTAGACTACTATTTCTCTCCGTCATAACCGTGTTTACTGACGCATCGACTTTTGTTTTTAACCACAACCGTTTTGAACTAAACGTTTTTGATGAAATATCATAAATAATTTAGAATGCAAAAGTAAGCCTAATTGAAATTTTTTTGAATAAAATTGTATTTAGCCATTCATGCGCTAAATATCGTGATGAGTGGAAGGAACTATTAGTGTAACTTGATGTTAGTTTATTTAGAATTTAGATTAAAAGAAGAGGATTTCAGAAGATAAAAAGTTGTTTGTCCTGTAAAAGACACAGATTTTCACCAAAATGACCTCAAAGGAGAAATTTTTTAGGTCCTATACCTATTAAGAAGATTTTAGTACGTACTACATAGATAAACAAAGTTGGTCATTGTGATGCTTTAAAACGCACAGATTTTCACCAAAATGACCTTGAAGGAGAAAAATTTTCCGGGCAGGGACGCCCCCCCCCCCCCCTCCCCCCCAGTGGCGGAACTAGGCGACCACAGGGCCCGCAACTGCGAGCAGGCGCCACGTTACAAAAAAACTTAGTAAAAAAAAAACAGTATTCCACCCTGGAAAATGTTGTATTAGTTTTCGTTGCTAAAATAACCGTTTTGTGAACCTAGCGGTTTGAAGGTGAAATCTGGAGGATATTTAAGAACTTTTAGCGTCTATAGGCCCTACACAACAACACACAAAAACTTAATTTATTTTGTTATTGCATTCAGCCCACAACTTTTTTCTAAAACGCACTAAACACACTCTAAAACATGATTTTCAAAATTTGTCTTTAGTTCTCTTACACGCACTCTGTGAGCAGATCCAGCCTCTTGTTACAATAATTTATCAAACTTTACCATATTTTACTTTCTCCTATCCTTGTTGCAATAGGTACCGTACACAGTGAAACATGCTAAAACTATAATAGAATAATAAGAAAATGTGTTTTGGTTAGGGATGGGACGTTTAAACGTTTAAACGTTTAGTGGACGGTTAGAGGTTATTAAATTTGCAAAACGTTTAGTAAAAAAAAAAAAATATATATATATATTTTTTAAAGGAAATGTTATTTTGTTATCACTTTTGGAGCCTACACAAACACGAGCTAACAGATAAGGCCGATAATTTTCTAAAAATGCTCAATTTTGGTGGAGGTGCCGGGTCCCAGGCTGTATTAAGACATCTTGTATGTTACACATGGTGGAAGTGCCGGGTCATTTAATGCAAGAGTGAGAATAAAACCGTTGTTAATTATTCGTCGGCCGGTCATAAGTACAAAATTACGATTTTTGTTCCAAGGTCTTTGCAAACCTAAATTTGTAATTTTTTTTTTTTTTTTTTTTTTTTTAGAAAATAGGGGTTGAACGTTTAAACGTTTAAACGCGATTAGTTCAAGGGGTTAAACGTTTACGAAATTAAACGCTTTTTCCCATCCCTAGTTTTGGTGATTTCAGAAGGGTAACAAAGCAGAAGAGTTGACAAAACAGTTCAAGCTAAAAATAAAAAAATACCGGTACTTATTTTAATTTTTTTCCTGATATTCCTGTTTTGTGGCTCTAAATTGATTAAAACAGAATACAAGCTTTATTGAGATTATAGGTCAGACCAAATGATAATGTAGACAGTGGCGTATCCAAGGGGTGGGAGGAGGAAAGGACAACCCCCCTTTTGCAAAAATATGTGAAAGTGTGTTTTAGTGTTAAGTAACGGAAAGCTTATAGACCCGGAACGAAATAGTATGAAAAACACACTTAAACAATTAACCAAGGTCACTTAATTAATACACAACAAATGTAAACTTTTAATGTTTCAATGGAGAATATAAGTAGGTAGGCCTAACTGTTTTATCTCAATCACTACCATCTGACCAAAAATTGGGTACATAGATCTTCATCTTACATGAGATCTTGCCATGTAATCCTTACGGCAGCGGGATTGATATCGCCTGGCCACCCCACAACCTAGGCTACTATTTCTCTCCGTCATAACCGTGTTTACCGACGCATCGACTTTTGTTTTTAACCACGACCATTTTGAACTTAACGTTTTTGATGAAATATCATAAATAGGCCTAATTTAGAATGCAAAAGTAAGCCTAATTGAAATTTTTTTGAATAAAATTGTATTTAGCCATTCATGCGCTGAATATTGTGATGAGTAAAACTATTAGTGTAACTTGATGTTAGTTTATTTAGAATTTAGATTAAAAGAAGAGGATTTCAGAAGATAAAAAGTTGTTTGTCCTGTAAAAGACACAGATTTTCACCAAAATGACCTCGAAGGAGAATTTTTTTAGGTAATACATATTAAGAAGATTTTAGTACGTACTACGTAGATATACAAAGTTGGTCATAGTGATGCTTTAAAACGCACAGATTTTCACCAGAATGACCTTGAAGGAGAAAAATTTTCCGGGCATTTTGCCTTCGGTACATCTATGAATTCATTGATTGAACTCACCCCCTTCATGAATTCCTGGGGTACGCCTACTTGTTCATTAAAGGGACCCCCCCTCCCCCCCCCCCGAAAAGGAAAGTAGGTTAGTGGGGCGGGGGGCGCGAAGCGCCGTGGGGGGTGGCCGTGGTCAGCAGTTAGGCCCCAACCTTCCTAACTGCTGACCACGGCAACACACTTCATGCTCAACTTCATTCAAACCCTACTAACCTACTTATCACTTTTCGGGGGGTCCCGTTAATGAACAAATACCATTCCTGGAAAGCCCCCCTACAAATTTTGGGATTTGCCACTGCTGAATTGCATCCCCCCCCCCCCCCCCAATGTCTAAACTACAGTGAAGCTATACTACAAGTTTTATAGTGAAGCTCCTGCAGTGCGATTCTGTAAGGATAACGTAAATGTTGCTATCGTTAAAATAAAATCATTTGTTGTGCTCATTTACCATTATTGTAAATTCTGGCTTAGCCAATCAAAACAAATTTGTAGCAAAATCAAGTAGGCAGTGATATTTGGCATGATTATCATTCACTACGTTTACCACAGGCACCACCACCACCTGTCGGTCGGTGTACCGTACCGGAACTGCAATCTTTTCTTGTAAGATTCAGTCATCTTAGCAAGTGCAGGGCTCTAGTCCGGCTTACATGACTTGATAAAAGTTGTGAGCCGGCCCAGATGGGAACCGATCTAGACTTCGTTTGCCAACGAGTCTAGATCGCTTGAAGCGAGCCAGCTGAGCCTGATAAACACTTCACTGCAACTTGATGGGGAGGTTATTAGTAGGTATCTAGGTGGCACTATAGAAGAAATCGGTCGAGAATAGATGCATGCCATGCAAATAATCATATAGGGCCTAGCCTATATAGGCCTATATAATATAGCTACCTACAGTTTAATAATTGGTTTCATTTAATAATTTTGTTTTGGTAGGTAGGCCTAGACCTAAATTAAGTGCGGTTGAAAACCAACGTGTTAGTAGGTTTAGCAGGCTGTGACGAGTTCGGCTTGTAATTGGGCTAGAGTAGGCCCTAGGCCTAGGCCTGCTTAGTTGAGCCTGTGGTAAACGTAGTGACTGTTAGCGATTGATAACGAGGATTCAAAGGTGACTTTTGAAGGAGAGCTTGGCTGTTGTTTTTACAATGTTTTGTTTTTGTGGGGGTTAGGGCTAGGGCTAGCCGGCTAGGCCAAAATACACAAAGGCTAGGCCCTAGGCCTAGCTAGGCTTACCTATATGGCGCGTGGGCATTCTAGGCATCCCAAAGGGATAGGCCTATTAAATAGGGCCTAGGCTAGGGCCAGGCTAGCCTACTAGGCCTAGGGCCTAGGCCCCTACTACCTTGGATTATAGAAGTCCTAGGTAGGCTAAGATCATATTTGTGTTTAATACATACATTTTATCTTTCTGATGTTGGCGTTTCCCCATCTTGTGTTTATTATTTCGGCAAGAGTAAAAACAAAATAACTTAAACCTAAAGTCTAATGTCAGTGATAATAATAATGTAAACAGCAACAGCAGCAGCCGTAGTAGGCCTTCTTTGGCAGCAGCTGTCAGACAAAGGTTGTTGTATGGAAAGCGCATGCGCACCACTGTCAATCAACATTCAACAAAAAAAAAAAACGCCGAACTCCGAAGTGCAAAATAATGCAACCAACATAACGAAAAATTATGACGGACGTCTGGCGCATTGGCGGGAACCAGTTTGTATGAATAATCCAGCCCATGATCCAGCTCATGAATAATTTGCTGCAAGTGTTCTGGTGAGTATTTTATTGAAATCGGGGCATTGAAATACCAATTTCGATTCTAAACGGTATGAAACAATTAAAAAATACAATCGTATTTTCAACTTAATTCCGTTTATTTGCTATCCCATTCAGTTAAGACTAGGGAAACGCCAAAGTCGTTGTTAGACGAGTGAGTGAGCCATGTGTTGAGTACCCGGTAACATTCCCCTTCCTTCCCCTATCTAAGGCTAACCGTTAGGTCCAATGCTGGTCAGAACCAGCCACAGGTAGGGGGAGGAAAGGGGGGTTATCATGTCATGGTCATCATCATCGTGTTGTCTTGGCTGTCGTCATTGGGGTGGTGGTCAAGGTGAGGAGGAAAGGTCCCCAAAACGACTGCCAGAGCTTGCCTCCAGTTACGGGGAGTTAAAATCTTCCATGCTTACGAGCTGATGTTTGCACCTTGATCACTGCATACTGCATTACAAATATTTTTTCCAATGGCTCCATTGCAACCGATTAGCATGGAGGCAGTGATATTTTCCAAAGCAAAACCATTGTTGTTAAAAGAATTTCTAAACATGGTAAGCCTATTTTTCTGTTTATTATTTCTTGTAGGTTTAAATCGAAATGGAGTTTGCTCATTTTGTTAGCAGTTCTAAGTTACCTGGTCACAGGTCACGGATGTTTGTTTAAAATTTCAGCTCAATCTATTTGGCCCTATGAGCCCGGACAAACAAACAGAATTAATCACGATTAAGGCCCGATCGAGTAGCGTTGTAGACTTCGTTTCGCTGCGCTCAATCGTCGAAAAACTGATTTACAAAGGAGGACAACTACATACATAAATGCACACACAATCAACTTTAGTTAAAACTCAAAAGAAAAGATGTTGAAATGGTTGCAAACTGAAATCAAATTCACTAATCTTACAGCCAATGCAGAAGGCCCCCAGTTTCATTATGATAAAAGATGTTTAACTTTAAAAATGACTTGCATGATTTTCTTCTGTTGGGTATGTGTTTAAAATCACAAATGCTACTTACAAACTGTGAGGATAAATCGACTTACAATTATTGTAGTATGCCTCAGATGTCATAGTATCAAACGGGAGAAAATCCTTTAGGCCTAGATCAAAGTGTAACTAGAACTAAAAACGATTGGACAGGGAAAATGCAAAAGATATTGCTAATTATTCAAATTATGCAGTTATATTAAAAGCAAAATAAAATTACAAAACATGAAATCAATGACCGGGTAAAATTAAAATGAAGCTAGAAATATTAGTAAAAACGGCAACTTTGGAGCCATTGAAAAGCATAATTAATTCTTACCCTTGTTGATACTAGCATCGCCCGCAGGTGGATTGTGCCCGACCATTTAATCTTTCAAATGCTGATCTCTGGTTAGCTACTATAACGCTACTATAGCACTGTCCATTTCGTACACCAGGGAAAAATGTGGAGTTTGAAAACAATACTTTCCTGCATTATGAATCTATTTTATTTATTTCTACCAAGATAAGTTACAAAATACACAAAATTTTAAATTTTAGTAACAATAATAATTTATAGCAAATGTCATAAAAGTTTGCACCGAATGGGGTTCGAACCCCGAACCTCCGGCTAAGCGTGCCATAGCTCTATATATACCAATTGAGCTACCGGGACAACAGAACAAACCTTTGCTTTACTAAACTGCTATTTGTTGTGACTGTTGACTTTCATGACATCATTGCTATGAATCAATGTCCTTAAAGTGGGCTTATGCTTAAAAACTTTATATACAATAACTAGGAAACGCTCAGTTGGACGCGTTGATAAGCGAGCACGTGCTATAGCTAGACCCACATTGCACATTTTTTAAATTTTAAAATTTGCGACGTTCGCTGTCCACAGGGCCATGTTTCCAATATTATTTATTATTGCCAAGGTATTTGGGTAAACCCGTGTGTAAACCTTTACTTTGTGAATAAAATCCACCGCCATCTAGAGGACCTTGACTCCTTGGGAAAACTATTTAAACTCTTTGTTGACAAATAATAGACTGCTTCCTCGAAAGTATTTTGATTACTTTTAGGTGGCAGTGCATTAGAAACTTCGCGCGTCTTTTGGTTGCCAATGCAACGTTACTTTTGTTATAATGTAATTTCCATCTACACTACTTATCGGATCAAAATAAAATTAACATATTCGTGACCGGACGGACATTCTAAATGATTTGGCTATCTCAGATTTTGTCCCCGTTAAGTTTTAGAAAAAACTTTCGATTAACTTTAATGTAACTTTTTAACTTTTTGAACGATTTTGCCACAAAACTAATGGCATTCAATCGAGAACGAAGCTTGCGGATGGTCAAAATTTCAACTCGATCCGAGCCTCCGTTCGAACGTTATGGCGAGACATACAAACAAACAAAAAAAACAAAAAAAAAAAAAAAACAAAAAAAAAACAAAAAAAATAACAAAACCAGTGACTAATTTTTTCCGGCAGAGTCAAATGGAAACGCTCGCTTCGCTCGCTTAATAAATTCTTTATTGACAACAGGTCCGGAGACCCAGACGAACAACTACAAAGATTTAAATGAATGATTTGTGTTTTGTGTGTGTGTGTGCGTGTGCGTGCGTGTGTGTGTGTGTGTGTGTATACACTAGGAAGCTTCGTAAACGCTTTTTCATGCGCGTTGTTGGATGAGCCTAATTGGTGCATTGAGCTGCCATGTGTTCATGAGAAATAAATTTTCGGTTGCGCGAAAATTTTACAAATATATTATTTCATGAAATTAAAGTTCTGTGAAAAAATCATTACAATCGGATAAAGCATGAAGTGTTACAAGTCGATTTTTTTTAATCGAAAAAAACGTAAAATTGCGATTTTCATGAGAAATAATTTTTGATTGCGCTCAAATTTCACGCGAATATATGAATTCATAAAATTAAGCTTCTGTTAAATATCATTACAATCGGATAAAGCATGAAGGTGTTATCGAAGATTTTTTTTTAAATAAAAAACATCGTAAAATTGCGATTTTCATGAGAATTTTTTTTCGATTGAGCTTAAATTTCACACGAAAATATCAATTCATAAAATTAAGGTTCAGTGAAAAAATTATTACAATCGGATAAAGCATGTAAGTGTTACCCACACATAACAAAAACTTGTAAAAATACAGCCAAACCTTACACACTCAAAAGAAATGAGATGTAAAAAAAAGGACCAAGCTCATCTACCCTTCCACATTTGCGCATTCTTAATTCATAAAAGTACAGTGTCCCGTAACAACACCCTTGAAAAGCTTGGCAAAATAGAATTTGCAACTATTAATTTAAACGTAATAGTTCATCCAAATTCTTTTTTTCTAATTAATTTTAACGTAATGGTCATGCAAATTCTATTTTGCCAAGCTTTTCAAGGGTGTTGTTACGAGACATTGTACGTTTATGAATTAAGAATGCGCAAATGTGGAAGGGTAGATGAGCTTGGCCCTTTTTTTTAGATCTCATTTCTTTTGAGTGTGTGAGGTTTGGCTGTATTTTTACAAGTTTTTGTTATGTGTGGGATCTCATTACTTTTTCAAATTCCATTGCAAAATTATATGTTAAAATATAATAAATTTATCAAAGTCGATTTAATTGCTATGGTATTACCAATTAACAATAGAATGAAAAAACATAGTGGTCCAAAGACTTGCTTTTTGTGAACAATGTAGGCAATTATTGTCACGTAACTATGGTAGTGGAGTAAAGATTACTAACTATAGTGCAAAATGTGATACCAGCATAAAAATTTGCAATTATGTAGATTTTGTAATGAGAAATTTGAAAATAACTGGCTCCACGATGGGGTCTTACTATTTAATTAATAATTAATTAATTGATATTAATTGATTAATTATGTGACACGAATTTCAAAGTGGCAATAAATTAGTCATGTTTGGTATTGATTAAGAGCATTTTTTACATCTATAAAGAAAAAAAATACATTGAAAAAATATATTGAAATATACATAAGTTATTATAGTTAAAAATCTTGATTTTTCTGATTTTTTAGTTTTTGAACCAAAAGATCAACGTTTAAGTAAAATTTCTTCAAACCAATGATACCACAGTGTTCACAAAAGAGCTGGTAACTATAATTAATACATCATTTTTCAATTTTCAATAATAGTAATTACAATATATTTAACACACATAACAATATGGCGTAAATATGTCTAACTATGGTATAAAATATGATAACAACTTAAAAATTTAGCAATCTTAAATCTTTTGTGATGAGAAATTCGAAAATAACTGGCTCCAAGCTAAGTATTTAGTATTTAACTATTAATTGATTAATTAACATTAATTAGTTAATTTAGTCCTAAATTTTCAAAGTGAAGACAAATTTGTAGTGTTTGGTATCAATTATCAAACTAATTTTATGAAATAACTATTAATGAACGATTTTTTTTCGTGTTTCGGTTCAAAACTATTTTTTGTACCATGTGACAAAAAAATCGTACATCGAACATTATTTCAGAAAATTTTTGCCCTTATACTCAGTACAAAGACAAAGGTGTGTTGAAGCAATAAAAAAAATCATAGCTAAAAATTAAATATTGCATCCAGTGGCGCGCTGACCATGTAAGACCAGGAGCAATTGCTCCTGGTCCTAAAGGGGGTGGGTGGGTGGGTCCCCGGAGGGGACCTACCCACCCCATTTTATTTTGTATTTATTATTTTATTTCATACTTTATTTACCTCATCATATTTAGGACATTGTAAACAATTAATAATTAATAATTTAGTAACTATATCTACATAGGCCTAGTTGTTTTCCAAAGGGTTTTCCAAAAAGTTGTGAATGAGTTATGAGTTCTAGAAATCGTAAAATCGTAAAATTGCGATTTTCACGAGAAATAATTTTAAGATTGCGCTCAAAAACGTGGCAGTTCTAAGTTCAGAGATTTCGAAGGCCTCCAGAAAATTTCATCGCAATTGGAGTATCGGTTTAGCCGGAATCGTGCTGACAAACACACAAAAATACAGAAAAAAAACAAAAAAAAACATTCCGGATTTTTTTCTCCAGTGTAGTGAAATGGAATCTTCGCTTCGCTCGCTACGCTAATCCAATCAATGAATATGAAACCCCCTTTTTTTAGGTAAATAAACCTATATATTAAAAATATATTATTGAGAACAAAAGTTTTACTTTTAGAGAGTTCACTTCGAAGTTCCTTCAGTGGGTGGATCCCGTTGATGTTGTATGTCGGTGTCTTCCCACAGTGCCGCTTCCCGTAAGGCCATCAACCTTTTTTTTCCCCCCTATGCCATCATTTCTACCTGTCGATAAAGACCATGTTACAGGAAGCGTTGATGGCCTAAGGGGAATTGATTTATTCCCCTTTGGCCAACACCCTGCATTTCATTATGGAAAATACAAAGAAGGTTTGTTGGCGTTGGGGTAATTGATTTATTCCCGTTAGGCCAACAGCGTATATGCATCGTTTACGGTAAGGAGCGGGGTGTTGTTGGCCTTGGGGTAATTGATTTATTCCCGTTAGGCCAACAGCGTATATGCATCGTTTACGGTAAGGAGCGGGGTGCATATACGCTGTTGGCCTAACGGGAATAAATAAATTACCCCAAGGCCAACAACGCCCCGCTCCTTACCGTAAACGATGCATATACGCTGTTGGCCTAACGGGAATAAATCAATTACCCCAACGCCAACAAACCTTCTTTGTATTTTCAATAATGAATGCAGGGTGTTGGCCTAAGGGGAATAAATCAATTCCCCTTAGGCCAACAAGTGTAACATGGTCTTTATCGACAGGTAGTAATGATGGCATAGGGGGAAAAAAAAGGTTGATGGCCTTACGGGAAGCGGCACTGTGGGACGGCTCCTGTATGTCACCTCACATTTGTCGACGTGTCGTTACAAAGCAACAAGTCGTTCGCCTGTTTAAATGTGTTCTTTATTTTGTGTTTCATATTTTATCGATGTATCTAAAATATTAAAAGATTGGGTGGTTTGATCTTGTAGTTAGAATTCAATTTGACTTGATATTGCACATGATTTATTCAATTAAAAAATATTTCATTCCTCTATGTTGGAGAGTAACATTACTGAATTGTTATCTTCTACCATACCAAGTACCAATAATACCACAGGTCTGATAAAGTTTATTATTCATTATATAAACAGCTGTTAAAATAAATCACATAAAAACGACCATGGTTCAGCCAGTGGGTTCGTTGGCTCTTTAAATCTTTAAATGATGGTTTCTGTATTTTGTGTCATCATATAACCATCCCGTTACTATTATAAGTCCATGATATAACGATGTATCTTAAATGTAAGAGGTTGGATATGATTTGATTTTGCACAAGGAATTAAATTTGACTTGATATTTTACATACGTTTCTTCAATTAAAATATTTCATTTCTCTATGTTGGAGGGTAATGTTACTGAATTGTTATCTTCTAGACTTCTACCTTCCATATTAATAATCCTGGAATTCAGGCACCTGTCCTGCTGTCCCTAGAAAAAACACCCGGTGCGGGTAATTGTCCCAGTTTTTCTTTTAGGACGTTTTCATAATATTTAATCTGTTTAAACAAATCAAATGAAATCAAACCTATCTATCGATCAAATTTCTAAGTGCAAAATGGGGACCAGACCAGCCAGGGGGCGTGAAAATTAAGAACAATGAAAACGTCTTGGAGGACTGATGAATTTTGTTTTTTTCTTGCATGTAATGGCTTTGTATTCTGTTACCAAAAAGGTATTTTCTCGTGCTAAAAACTCGTTAAAACGCACCAAACACACCCTAAGAATTGAAAATTTTTCCGGGGCTTTGCGCCCCGGACCCGCATGTTGCATGGGCGTGAAAATTAAGATGAAAACGTCTTGGAGGACTGATGAATTTTGGTTTTTTCTTGCATGTAATGGGTTTGTATTCTGTTACCAAAAAGGTATTTTCTAGTGCTTAAAACTCGTTAAAACGCACCAAACACACCCTAAGAATTGAAAATTTTTCCGGGGCTATGCGCCCCGGACCCGCATGTTACCTGGGGGGCTACCCCCCCAGACCCCCCATTCATGTGTTTATTTGTGAGGGTGGGTGGGTCCTGTTAGAAGGGGCTTGCTCCTGTTCGATTCAAGGGTTCAGCGCGCCACTGATTGCATCCAAAACATTCATTTCCGTAATGACCCAAAATTTGCATATAATTGCCAAAATAGAGCTTTTGTCCCGTCCAAAAAAAAAGTTATTTTTTTTACTTTTTTATTCAAGTTTATCTTTCATCCAACCAACTTTTAGCCATTTTCCGTTGACTTTTGAAATATCGGTAAGAGTGCTCTGGAATAAAGTTACAGAAACATGTTGTGTGACGTAGCAAAATGCATCATTTGACTTGTTTATATCAATCTTAAAGATTTTGTAATAAGAATTTCGAAAATCACTGGCTCCAGGTTGAGTTTTGAGTATTAAGCGTCAACATTCGCTATTATATAGTGGTATCTAGCACTATCATCACGCGGGGGATTGTTGCATGTGCCAAACGAATACTTCAATTTCGCTTCACCCAAAGAAAAATAGCTCTGGTGCTTGTTGGTGACAAATACTTTCATTTGATACCAAAAATTACAAATTTATCTTCACTTTAATATTTTTGGACCCAATTAAGTAATTAATTTAATTAATCAATTCATAGTTAAATACTCAAAACTCAGTCTGGAGCCAGTGATTTTTGAAATTCTTATTACAAAATCTTTAAGGATGATATAAACAAGTCAAATGATGCATTTTGCTACGTCACACAACATGTTTCTGTAACTTTTCAATTTTAGAAAATTTGTTAATTTGTGTAAACTATATTGGAATCACTATTATTGAAAATTGAAAAATGATACATATAGTAACCAGTTCTTTTGTGAACACTGTGATATCATTGTTTGAAGAAATTTTACTTTAAAGTTGATATTTTGGTTCAAAAACTAAAAAATCACAAAATCAACATATTTAACTATAACATGTATATATTTCAATATATTTTTTTCTTTATGTTGGTAAAAAATTCTTTCAATTGATACCAAACACTACAAATTTGTCTTCACTTTGAAAATTTAGGACTAAATTAACTAATTAATGTTAATTAATCAATTAATAGTTAATTACTGAACACTCTTTTCATTACAAAATCTTTAAGTTGCTAAATTTTTAAGTTGGTATCATATTTTATACCATAGTTAGACATATTTACGCCATATTGTTATTTGTGTTAAATATATTGTAATTACTATTATTGAAAATTGAAAAATGATATATTAATTATAGTTACCAGCTCTTTTGTGAACACTGTGATATCATTGGTTAGAAGAAATTTTACTTTAACGTTGATCTTTTGGATCAAAAACTAAAAAATCAGCAAAATAAACATATTTAACTATAACTTATGTCAATATATTTTTTCAATGTATTTTTTTCTTTATAAAGGTGAAAAATGCTCTTAATTAATACCAAACATGACTAATTTATTGCCACTTTGAAACTCGTGTCACATAATTAACCAATTAATATTAATTAATTAATTAATAGTTAAATAATAAGACCCCATCGTGGAGCCAGTTATTTTCAAATTTCTCATTACAAAATCTACATAATTGCAAATTTTTATGCTGGTATCACATTTTGCACTATAGTTGTGTTTTAGAAGACACCTTCACCTTGATCCCACTATGGTTACTTGTTGATTGTATGCCTGTATAAGGCTTATTTTAAAACCTTTATTTGGAAGCCTTCCAGCAATTTTTTTTTAACTTTTTCTTTCAAAGGGAATTACATCACTATACCTTAATGTCCATGTAAAATATGAACGTTGTAGCCCCACCTGTTTGGTCAGAATCGCTGGGCAATTGAATCTGACGAATTAGATAGTAGTAGTAGTAGCCAGTAGTAACTATAGCGTCCTTAAAGTGATTTTGAGCATGTTTCAAGTCATATTTTCACCAAGAAGGAATGCTCGTACCCCAACCAAATCTGGCATGTGTTGTCGGGTACCTAAATCCCCTCGATTTTGATAGTTTTCAAGTTCACATCACGTTTCATGATGGCTGGGTGACAGCTCGAAATCACCCCAACTCTGCTTGCTGTATAAGGTGCCCGAGTGTGTAGCGCACTGGCTTGGCTGCGGCGCCCTAACGGGCACCTAGATAAGTCGAAGAATGTTTTTAAAAATCGAAAACTTCGTAAAATTGCGATTTTCATGAGAAATAATTTTTGGGTTGCGCTCAAAGTTCACACGAATATATAATTCATAAAATTAAGGTTCTGTGAAAAAATTCTTACAATCGGATAAAGCATGTAGCCGGCCCAAGTGCTTTAAGTCGAAGTATTTTTTTTAATCGAAAAAAATTGTAAAATTGCGATTTTCATGAGAGATAATTTTTCGATTGCGCTCAAAAACGTGGCAGTTCTAAGATCAGAGATTTCGAAGGCTTCCAGAAATTCATCGCAATTGGAGTATCGGTTTAGCCGGAATCGTGCTAATAGACAGATAAAAATACGAAAAAAAGAAAAAAAAAGAAAGAAAAAAAAACATTCCGGATTTTTCTCTCCAGTGAAGTGAAATGGAATCTTCGCTTCGCTCGCTACACTCATCCAATTTAACACCTATAGTAGGCTATATACGCAGTCATTAATCCACTTCCGCGACAATTTGAAGCCATTTTGAGATACCTGTTTGCATGTTGTAGATGAGGGCAATGGGGTATATGCAAGAAGTTCAAAAATGCTAGTTAATGGGTGTTTCCTGATGCATTTTAAATTCTAAACACAAAAAACTTGGTTTGAACGTTTAAAAAAAATGTATTCTATAAGAAAACTGTGTTTGAAAATGCGTAATTTTCAAATGCCGCCGTGGCAACCGATAACGCGCTCTGATTGGTCGTGACGTCACCCGCCATGTAAGAGGCTCGTAGAGGTAGTGGACTTGCTTGGTTGACGTGCAAATCCAATACGCAGGCCTCCGCCTACCATGGCAGAATAATATGGATTCAAGAAGGCAGAGGCTAATAATATTAATTAACCAGAAGTCTCTGATTCTAATAGGTAAATGAGTAGTTAACCATACTTCACTGCCATTCGATGATAACGTACAAACCTACCCAAATCAACTTTCCCGCAAAACCTCTGTGCGCGAAACCACCCTAGGATTTTCAAGTATAGGTTTTGGCTATTCGGCGCCTAGAAGGCAATGTATGCAAGAAAATATATTCATGTAATTTATACAGTAAGACACATGAGTAATTTATCATAAAACAATGCCACCACTAATTAATTACGAATATAACGTACCAAACAAATACGATTTCCCGTGCATAACCCCCGAGATTGTAGGCCTATAGCGGGGCATATCCCAACAAACATGAATATCCTGAGGATGTACTCATCTCTACCTTTCAGGCACTATAGAGGTATACCTTCCCCAGTAAAGCCTGAGTACTGCCCAAATGGTGCATTACCCTCAAGCTACCTTTCAGGCAGACTCAGGGATAAGCCTTTTAAATTTATTCATTGAGAATGCACCTTATGGGCACAACAGAGGCAGGGTTACCCTGAGGCTACCTGTAGGTTGCCAAAAAAAGAGATTACCCTCATACTACCTCTATGGGCTCAGCTAGGGAGGGAACATTTGAACAGATTAAACTTAGTCAAATGACCACTTTATTTCATTAACATATATTTAAATAAAAAAATACTTTTGCGATAGGCTCAGATTTTATCCCTGAAAGTACAAATACTATTTTTGATTATTTTCTTTTATCTATAATTATTTGAATATTTATTCTAGTGTGAGCTAATTGGTTATAGGCCTATAGTCGTTAATTTGAGCTAGAATACTAGCAAGACCATAGCAAGACCGAGCTAGACCCAACTGACAGTTGGTTGATCAAGCATAAAACACAGCACTTGGGCCTACACAAGAAGCATCTACATCAAAAGTAAGTGTTATTTATTATCATATTAATTTTCTACCATGCCATGGCATGGTCTAGGCTAGCACGTTAGGTTTAGAGGCCTGAGGTGCTTAACAAAATAATGTTTTTGAGGTTAGGTTGACCAACACCCGATGGCACGCATTTCTAAACACAATGGCCTAGGCCTAGTAGCTGGTTAAATCCCTGTGGCTATTTAACCTTAGTGGTAGCTACGTAATTTCTTTGTCATTTTTCTCTACATGTCGGCAAGGCCCCTAGATAATATGCAATTGAACCGGGACCCTCGCCTTGGAAGTTAGGAACTCCTTCGATTTTGGGGTCCGTCCAAAGCTTTTTACAATGTTTTGTAGGAAATCGTAGGTTAGGGGGGGGGGGCGAAGCGTGTATGTTTTACAATATGTAGGGCCTACTTGGTATTATTAAACGAGGGAGCGAAGCGACTGAGTGTTTCCATGCAACTCAAACGGCCTTATTCTGTGAGTCTGTCTGTCTTGTCTGTAGGCCTACGTCGAAAACAGCCGAATCGCTGAACAGATAGCGCTGAAATTTTAAACAGACATCCGGTACGAGTTTACTGAGAACTGAATACTGATAACAAAATCAGCTAGCTATCCATTGCGATTTAAACCTACAATAAATAAAAATGTGATTTTTTAAAATATTAATAGCATTTGATGAGATGTTGTAGGCTTTCACGACCCGTATGATGTCTTCTGTATGATCCCTGGGCTGTTTCGTCGTGTCGATGATGAGGCACGGCTCGACGTTTTCGCCACCCATGTTGGTGGCTTCTTCAAGAATGATTCAAGAAAGAAGCCACCAACATGGGTGGCGAAACGTCGAGCAGTGCCTCATCATCGACACGACGAAACAGCCCAGGGATCATACAGAAGATATCGATAGCATTTGTTTACATTTTTTAAATGTAGGCCTACTCAACACATGGCTCACTCACTCGTTTAACAACGACTTTGGCGTTTCCCTAGTATTTCACAAATCACAACACCTCAGACTCAAACATCGCAAAAAGCATTTGGACCCCCCCCCCCCCCCCGCCCCCCCCAACCGAAGGAGTACCAGAAGTTAGGGTGGGGGGTATGGGGATCAGCGCCAGTTTCAGGGTAGGGCCTAGACCTTCCAGCCCCCCATTAAAACACCTTTTATTAAATCTCATGGATATTATTCAATTGTTTAACATAAAAAACATGTGTCATTAAATTGGATAAATTAGATACCTACATAGGAAGGCGCCTTCAGTTTCAATTGATTCGTGGCATTCTTTAACCCTTCTACAGGAATACGGTGACTCACCGCCTCCCACATGCTGCAGTGGCGGCAGGTCGCAACTTGCAACAAAGGTTTGCGGCTCATTCATTAGTCGCAGTCGCCGTTGAACTTCGCTACGGAACTCTATCGGTTTAGTTTATTGATTGTGGAGTAATTCATACTGATTGTCGAGTGATTTATTTTCGATTGAAACCAATAAATTATATTATGTAAACATGTTTATCTTGGTAGCACCCTCTCCTATAGTGGCGTATCCAGGGGAGAAGGCTCGGGAAGCAATTGGCCCTCCCCAAACCAAATCCCAACTGTACAAAACAATGTTGTTTTGACTATCTGTTACGCCCAAATGGCATAAGTCGTGCTCAGTAAACTCCTCGAAATATAGTGCTTGCACATTTCTATCAATAGGGCTACTGACTGTGAATGGTGCACTATATTGCTTGTGTAGCGCAGTAGGTAGTAGCGTGCGTAACTGTAGTAAATTTGGAAGATGGTAGGTAGTGTAAAGTTAAAGAAGCAAAGCAAAGAAGTTAAAAAGAAAAAAAGACTAGGGTACTCTATACGGTAGGCCTAAATAATGAAAAACTTCATGTACTTTGGTATTTCTTTTATTGATTATTTTCTATTGTAATGTTTGTGTTGCATTATTAAGAAAATAGTGATGTTGGCAGGTTACATTTCTTTCTAACGGACATAGGCCTAAGCCCGTGGATTTCAAGTTCTAGGCTACCCTTCCTGAAATTTGATTTGTTGTTTTATTCCTATAAAATCACGTCTCATATTTCAGTAAGGGTAATTTTTTTATTTTTTATTTATTTAGGCCTATTTAACATCTTATCCTATTCAGTTATAGCCTAAAAAACTGATTTACAAAGGAGGACAACTAAATAAATCTACTTACTTAGATGCAGATTATTATTAGTAGTAGGCCTGTTATTAGAAGTATAAAGTGAGCACTGTATCATTGATGTATTATAATGCGCGTTACGGACGGTTACTATGGATAATATGCTGACGTAGAACTAGGGAATGTGGCAGTCGGTTATTGCGCGCTTTGTCAACAGAACTCCATGGTTGTCTGTTTCACAATACCTGATTCTTGGTGTACAACATAATGAATAAATAAATAAATCGTATTTAGAGTACCCACTCAATTATATAACTGAATTTCAGTGGGGGACAGTAAATCACAGCGACCAAGCCAACCCTGTAGGCCCTGACGCAATCGCTCTGCAATCGCAATTGTGAATAGTGTGTACAAGTCTTGCATTCGGTTGATATTTCACATTTCTAAGCCGCCTTGTTAACACTACTGAGTTATGGACTAACAAGCAGGTGCTGGCAAGGCCACTTGAGTTCCGTTTCCAAAGCGTGCATGAACCTACCGCACATTCCTTAAATCTACATCAGCAGATCCATAGTTACCACAACGCTTGTAATTTGAGTGGATTTAATTAATCGTTATACATAATTGTTTATCAGTAGATCGAACCAAGATAAAATATTTTAAATGATTGAAAAATTTTGATAAGGTATTGATTACAAAAATGGAATAAATGGAAACCATAATGTTATAGGCCTGTAAGCCTACATCTTAATTGCAATTAACTATTCCCGGAACTTCCGTTAAGGGATGGTCAATGGTCATACACATGAACTAAACATGAATGCAAGCACAAAACAGAAAGTGGTGAGAGTGCATAGGCATATATGTTATAATGATTGATGGCAGCACATACAGTACTCACTATTGCCAAATGACGGCATGCCGTCACATTGTGACTTATGCCTCTCTGCAAGTGTGGCTGTGTGGGTTCCTAAAAACGATTTAGGTAAACATGTATGCCCTACAAAACTAATCCCTATTTATTGGTTTAGAATATTTGAAAACAAAAGTTGAAAATGTGAATACCTATTTTAAATTTTGCAAATTTGCATCAACTAGGACTATTATTTGATGCAAAACTTAAATACCAAATACTTTAGAATGGAAAATGAAAATTAACAATTTTTTAAAATATAATTCATTACTTTATTAATTAGTAAATTAATTACTTTATTGAAAGGGATGCACATCAATACCTTTTTCATTATCGATTATCAAAATGGTAATGTCATTATCAAATCACCAATAAAGCCCGTTCCGATCTATAAGTGGAACCTCAAGTGTGGCACATGTAAGTCAAAACAAAACAATCACGTTCCGTTTACGGCCTGGCTGTCTTCGATGTCATGTGTTTGGCTTCCGTTATCAACTGATAGGTCAATTCCAAACATAATCTCTAGTGTCCATGACACAAACGTGGGATAATCTCCATCTTTAGAGTTTAGTTCGTGCCACTGTTGACGAATTATTTTATGTTTCGATAATCTATAATGAATTTTGTTTATCGATTATCGAATAATAACCATTATTGATTATTGATCGATAATATCGATAATCGTGTGCATCCCTATGTATTGTTATTAATTCAAATATTTGGTATTTAAGTTTTGAATCAAATAACACGTCTAATTGATAAAATGTGCAAAATTTAAAGCAAATTTCAATACTTTTCACAAACTTTAATTTATTTTGTTTTTGCTACTTATTTCACACAATAGTACATCTACTTAGCAGCACTGTGGGCAATATTGGAATTATTAGTAATTAATTAAAATTAATTGCTTTTAAATATAGCATATTGCCGACAGTCCACCCACAAGCTTCCTGCCTGGGAGCTACCGTTCTGGCAGTACTCAGGATATCTTAGGGTTGTGCTACCTGTACACTGCTCTTAGTGTCTCACTCCATGTTAAAAGTATAGAAGAAAGGTAGTCACCAGGAGCTCTTTCCTCCCATAAAAGTAACCCCAGAGTAATCCTCAGGAGGAACAAGCTCCCACAAGTTTCCTGCCTGGGAGCTACCTTTCTGGGCAGTACAGAGGATATCCCATCATTTTGCCTACAGTCTGCCTGTGAGCTACCTCAATGGGAGCTATTACCTTTCTGGGTAATACTGAGGATACTCCAAGGCAACCCACGCTCTGCCTCTGTGCTGCTTTCTGGGCAGTACTCAGGATATCCCAGGGTTGTGCTACCTGTACACTGCTCTTAGTGTCTCACTCCATGTTAAAAGCATAGGAAAAAGGTAGTAGCCTACCCAGGAGCTCTTTCCTCCCATAAAAGAAATCCCAGAGTAATCCTCAGGAGTGAAAAATGTTTGTTGGGATAGCTCGGCCTCTAAAGTTCATTTCGCACTTTTATAGACTAGAAAATATCTGTTTAAAGGCTCACGCGGACATTAATAATTAGCATACTATTTTTGGCAACCACAACTCATGTTAATTTACCACCGTGAGGTAAGCGATCAGGATTTTCACTTTCACGTAGATTTGCTATTCGACGCCTAGAAGGGTAATGTATACAAGTAAATATATTCATGTAATTTATACAGTAAGACACATGAGTAATTTTAATTTATCTTAATACTATGCCACCACTAATTAATTATTATACGAATATAACGTACTAAAAAATTCTGTTTTCCCGTGCATAACCCCCAAGATTGTATAGGCCTGTAGGCCGGCATATAGCTCGGCCTACACAAGTTCATTTTGCACTTTTATATACTAGAAAATAGTTTTAAAGGCTCACGGACATTAATTACTAACATACTATTTTTGGCAACCACAACTCATGTTAATTTACCACCGTGAGGTTGGCGATCAGGATTTTCACTTTCACGTAGGTTGGCTATTTGACGCCTAGAAGGGTAAAATGCATACAAAAAAATACATTCGTGCAACTTATACAGTAAGATAAATTATTATTAATAATTAATTATCATAATACAATGCCACCACTAATTAATAACGAATATAACGTACCAAACAAATATGTTTTACCGTGCATAACCACCGAGATTACAGGCCTATAGCTCGGCCTACAGTTAAAAGTTCATAATGGCAACCACAACATTCCCTATGCTAGGCCTACATGTCGATTTACGCCTCAAATCTTTGGGAACACTAAAATACAGTTTATGTAGCGTAGCTACACAAGTGCTAGTGCATAAAGGAACAACACAATACTTATAATTCGATCAATTATTGCTGATTGCCGCGAAAGCAGGGCCCCTGCGCGTGTTATCCCAATGCGTCCGCTGGTAGCCTACATGGCCGGTGACGTCACGAAAATGGCGCGCGACCAGGTGCGTTTCAAAACGCTAATTTGACCAAGAAAACTAAAAACAATATAACGGCCAAACTAAAAAATGTAGAGATCCAATTTTTTTTTGTGTGTTCTATAGGGTGTTAGTGGCTATCGAAAAAATACACTTAGAGAATTTGTGCAAATAGCCTAGCCCAAATAGTTCTCAAGATTGCTGTCAGGTTGACAGCTGAGCATATTAGACATTAACACCAAATGATGACTAAATTCCCTTATGCAATAACTTCTTATTGTTTAAGTTTGTTCAATATCATACTGCACAAGCTAAAACCATATCAAACAATCCAGTAAAATACTTAAATGCATTAAAAAAGCATAAATTAAAATTCTAAATCGCGTTTTGAATATGGCAGATTGACTCTTCAATTTGCTACGCTCGCGCCTGTGCGGAGATATTGGAGACTGCATATCTAGCCTACTATAGGCGTTGAGTGACTAATATATAGCTAGAGTCGTAACGGCCTATGCTGAGTGTCTACGGAAAAATTTGCCTCCGCTCATGTAGTACATTGCCAACATGCTAGGCAGCGTGCCCGACAGCTCGAGCGAAGCTACAGCTACCTAGCAGCAATCGGAGTAACTTCGTAGGCCCCTAGTGGAGAACCGGATGTCAATTTAAATTAGAACGCGCGGAAATATTTTAACATAAGATACATTGATACAAGCATTTCGTTTGTAGGTTTCGCGATTAATATTATTATACATACAAATAAACTTGTTTTCGAGTGTAAAATACAAATGAATATGTCATATATTGTTTGTTTTATATTATTTTAACATAAAATATCATGTATTTATATTTGAAACTTCTAAAAGTTTAAATTCTCTAAACTGTCATGGTAATAAAGTTATTTTGCAGCTGCATGGTATTGTTCTAGGAAGGCCATGCTTATAAGGAAGTGTATTAAAAGGAAATATACTAGGAAGCTTCGCAAACGCTTTTTCAGGCGCGTTGTTGGATGAGCGTAATTTTTTTAACGAAAAAAGCGTAAAATTGCGATTTTCATGAGAAATTATTTTTGATTGCGCTCAAATTTCACACCAATATATTAATTTATAAAATAAAGGTTCTGTATAAAAATCGTTACAATCGGATAAAGCATGTAGGTGTTATAAGTCAAAGAAATGTAAAATAAAAAAATAAAAAAACGTAAAATTGCGATTTTCATAAAAAAAAATATTTTTTTGAATGCGCTCAAAGTTCACACGAATATATTAATTCATGAAATTAAGGTTCTGTGAAAAAATCATTACAATTGGATAAAGCATGTAGGTGTTATAAGTCGAAGAAAGTTTAAAAAAAAAAAAAAAAAACGTAAAATTGCGATTTTCATGAGAAATAATTTTTTTAATTGCGCGTTCTGCTGCGCGTTCAAAACTGAACGTGCAATGAAACAACTACTTATTTCCTTGATTACTGCACTAATTAGAAACTTGAATCAGTGAGTATCACCCAAATATGAACAACACTGGTCAAATTACTAATAATTATAGAACTGTCAACGTCACTCGCACCGGGTACCGGCAACGTTAACTATTATTGGTTCACTTTACGGTTTGGAACAAGTTTTGTTTTCTGACTCATCAACCCGTGAACCAAACGATTAAATTAATATCTTGCTGTCGCCGACAAACTCAATCTTTTCAAATTCTACTCATACTCAGACTTAAGTCCTGTTATCGGTTAAAATAACAATGTACAATGTTTTTATGTATATTTCGTAAATCTTTGGAAATTTTACTAAAACTAAAAGCATATTGTATTTCAATTTAATGATCGCCTGCCACCCTGGCGCGAGTATTAGCATTGTGATTTACAATTTTCTTTACCCCGTCTGGGCCCGGTGTAGAATTGACCCAGAGCATGGCTCTGCTAATCGTACAAGTCGATTCAAGAAAAGAAGTCCACCTCGCAAACATCAGCTAGTAAGAGCCCGAAAAAAAATCACAAAATCTATTTATTTTTGTAACTTTTTAAAAATATTTTTTTAAAGTTATGTTCATAAAATCAAATTGACAGGTTAAGTTTACAAAGGCTATGCAAATTGCGCTATCAGATCATAATAAAATATTATCAACATTTAAAATAATTGTCTTTTTCACGAGCTTGGTAAATTTCCACAAATTACCCGCTTGGTGGCGCATTCCAGAGTAAATACCTCTGCATTCCGCGTCAAAACCTGGTTTGCACGAGCTCATCCATCAGTCAGTCTTCAAATTGTGGGAGGAGGGGATTCTTCGGCGAGCATTCAACCATCGTCATCACAATTCTAGGAATCATATTATTATCATGTTGTTTTGTCTTCACCAGCAGGTTCGGAAGGCCTCACATTTGCACACACTGTTGTGCCACTTTTCACATAATCATTCATGCAAAGTTCATATTATTTATCTATACTTAATTACAAGATAAAAGTACCCTACAACTGTATGTTTACTGAAATGTTCCACTGTTTTTATTACGTTTTATGTTTTTTGTAATATGATTTTAAATTTATTATCTTTGTACCTCAATGTAAAATGGCAGCAATGCTGTACTTGAGTGAAGGAATAAATAAATAAAGAAGATAAAGAAGTATTTTATAAGGTAGGACATAAAGGAGGTAGCGATATAGTAAATTAATAATCTTATTTAGCAAGAGCAACAGAGCCGTCAAATTATCACATGCTAATCATCAGAATAGAATATGAGGAGACTATACACAATTAATAAGATATGGATATTGACAGATTGTTTACGAAATAAGGATAATTATGACAATATCCTACTCGGTGGTTAATGGGCCAACACTTCAACATTGCAATTTACATTGTTTGTATCTTCTTTCTCATTGTGACAATATTTTTATAAACAATATTATTGATCTTCTTGAGAATGGATTTGTTTCACATAACAACGTCACATTGTGAGGTCCAGGAATTTGCGTTTGGCATGAAATCTGTGCATTTCATCAGGTTTCACAGACAAGAGTAAAGGTAAATTCTCGGAACACTCGCAAGCCGGAGCGGAAGTAATTACAATAAGGGTCTTGCTCAGGTACTGGGACAAGTATTAAGCCACGGTCCAATAAATTTACAAAAAAAAAACTCTACTGTCTGTGCATCGATTTTATTCAAATCTAACGATTATTTTATTTTTGGTGGATTGGACCGGATTGGACTTTGCTGGCAATCTATATTATGCTGTCAACAGAAGTAGTATTTTTCGTGTACAAAAAGAATACTAACCCAGAGAAAAAATACGATTGCAATACAATTTCGCAAATTATTTATATATTTCACTGTAACGATATGTTTTAGAATGAGCCTGACCTATTTCCCCGAGCATAACGCTTTTTTATAATCAAGGCATAAACAAAAGACAAAGAGGTCTGGCTCAATCAAAATAATTTTTTGAACAAAAGATCGCGAAAAAATAATTTAAAATAATATATAACCATAACTCACTAAATACCTCAAATATACTATGTTTTAATTTAATGAACACTGTTAAAATATTCAATGGAATATATTCCCGGTGATTATGTGTGCAGACAGAGACAGTCGCGTAGGAAGATGGGTTTGGTGATGGGTACACCCCCCCCCTTTCCAGTGTACCCACACTGTCACCACCACAGAGTACATCACAACGATACTTACACTGAGAAAATAATTATACAGTCAGAATACTAAAGTCCTTTGCAAGTAAAGAAAGATCCCAGGTATCAAGAAATTTCCCCTCCTCGTTACCACCTCCACTCGGCACGGGTGACAGTACTCGCGAGACGTTGGAATGCGGTAGGCCGCATGACCCATTCATCCAGGTGTCATTGTTAAGAAAGCAATTTTTGATGTAGTTTAAAATGTTATAATTTCTCATTTATTTTCAAATATATGGAATAATTATGTAAAATTAATTTAAAATAAACTTTGTATTTTAAAAATAGCATGAAAACTGCCGTAATTAGAGTTAGTTGTAACTTCATGGTTACGATCAGAATAATTACGACAGGCAATAATTACGGCAGTTTTCAAGCTATTTTAAAAATACAAAGTTTATTTTATATTAATTTTACATAATTATTCCATATATTTGAAAATAAATGAGAAATTATAACATTTTAACTACATCAAAAAATTGATTTCTTAACAATGACACTGGATGAATGGGTCATGCGGCCTACCGCATTCCAACGCCTCGCGAGCACTGTCACCCGTGCCGAGTGGAGGTGGTAACGAGGAGGGGAAATTTCTTGATACCTGGGATCTTTCTTTACTTGCAAAGGACTTTAGAGTGTTGTATGTGGAAGAAAAAATCTCATAATACTCATGCCAATGATGGTAATTGCACTTGTGAGGGCGCGTATGCCCTGTTGCAATGTGTTCATAAAATATAATTTCCCCCTCGCCCAATCACTTCGTTACAAAGCATGACCACGTATGACGTATCACGTAAAAGACATAGAGGAAAGAGGACATTTTCTCTCAATCATCAAAACAAGGTCCGCAGCAGGCACGTATTTCAAACCGCCTATGTGATAAGATTCTCCTTCGGGACCGTCTAGCAACGAGAGCTTTGTGTTTGAGTTAGATTGATCATTGACAATGACAATATTGTATTTGATCTTTAGGAAGGATATCTTTAGTACGATACATTTCGACTTTGATTACATAAGCTATCATTAATCAATGATTATTTACGAAGAGACCACTGTGATCTAAAGCAGATTGCGAATATACTAGGAAAACGCTTAAGTCCCGCCGCGTTGTTGGATGAGCGTAATTGGTGCATTGAGTTGCCATGTGTTTATGCGATTATCTGTTCTTTTACCAAAAAACAAACATAAATAAACTTTAAATGTTATTACCTCAAAACTTTTATTCTAGCACATTTGCTAACAATTGTCCCTACTTCTTCTACAGTTTTTAAGATGAAAGGATAATTTCTTTTTTAATGTGCTCACAAGTCTTATTCTGACAAATTTACCGGACACTTTTTTGATGACATTTATAGTTTGGGAAATATAGGTTTTTCACAAAAAACATACATTTTCAAACAATGCAAAGGGAAAAAATCATATTTCTCAAACAAAACAAAAATTATAAAATCCGTCTGGTAAATGTTTAGATGTATGTTTTTTTAATCTTAAACACCTTTTCGCTTGAAAAAAAAATGAAAATTGTAAAAGCCTTAGCATTATCCCAGCACCATAGCAAAATTGTAAAATTGCAATTATTAAGAGAAATAATTGTTTGATTGCACTCAAATTTCACACGATAATAATAATTCATAAAATTAAGGTTCTGTGAAAAAATCATTACAATCGGATAAAGCATGTAGGTGTTATAAGTCGAAAAATGTTTTAAAAAATTTTAAAAAATCCTAAAATTGAAATTTTTCAAAAAAAAATAATTTTTGGGTTTTGCGCTCAAATTTCACACGAATAATTAATTCAAAAAATTAAGGTTTTTAAAAAAATCTTTACAACGAATAAAGCTGTAGGTTTTTATAAGCGAAAAATTTTAAAAAAAAAAATCAAAATAAATCTAAAATTCGATTTTCACGAAAATAATTTTTTGATCGATTTTTCGAATCGTGCAATTCTAATTTTCAAAGATTTCGAAGGCCTCCAGAAAATTTCATCGCAATTGGGTGTCGGTTTAGCCGGAATCGTGCTAACGAAAGACAAAATAAAAAAAAAAAAAGAAAGAAAGAAAAAAAAAAATTTCCCGGATTTTTTTCTTCAGTGTATAAAAATGGAATCTTCCTTCCCCCTCGCTAACGCTACCCAAAATATGTAACATGGTTCTGAAAAATGTTTTTTTAACTGCTATTTTGCATCTTTCACACGTTTAATTTCCATGCGCTCATTTTGGGGAAATACATCCCCCCCCCCCCCCCCCCATCAGAGCATAGCCCCCTCAGTATCCCCAATCATGAAAACTCCCAACCCCTCGCTATCGCATTTTCGCCCGCCTGCGGCAAGCCGTGATAATAAAGCAATCCCGGAGAAAGAGACTTCGTTTGGTCAGCGTCAGTATCACTATAATGCGCGGTTGCATTACAAAAATTATACTTAGCATTTGGAAAAGTGGGAGTAGAACCCGAGCCCCGCGCGTCTTTTTTTCTGAGGAATTCGACCTTTGAAAGAAGGTAGGCATACTTTTGTCCTCGGCACAGCTCAAGCCTCACATTCACAGCCAATTTTTGGGACCAAATTAATAAATTACGAATTATGAAATTACTACAAACTGAAAAAAACTACTGGTACCTTTTTCTATATGC
This sequence comes from Sweltsa coloradensis, assembly GCA_024449915.1. Lineage (NCBI taxonomy): Eukaryota > Metazoa > Arthropoda > Insecta > Plecoptera > Chloroperlidae > Sweltsa > Sweltsa coloradensis. The sequence goes on from JAMZAV010001419.1 coordinate 144,511, forward strand.
TATATTTTTAACAAAATAATGGAAATATTTAAAAAACTTAATTCATAATTTGATTGTTTTTTGTTGGATTTTTGTTTAACGTCTCTATTTATGCAAAATATTTTAGACAAAATTGAATTTTTTTAAAAATTTTAGTTTTTAAAATAACTTAAATTTTAAAAAAAGTTTTTTTATTTGGGGCTGTAACTGAACGTTTAGAAAGTTCAAAAAAAAATGAACTGTCCCAAACTGGTTGGGGGGGGGTCTAGGGGGTTTTATGTGTACACAAACTAAAAAGCCGGAACGTAAAAAATCGTATTCGTTGATAAAAAATAAATTTTCGAAAGGGACGGGGAGAAGAACTTGGAAATTTATGTGTTACCTCTTTCTTGAACATAGAAATGCATAAAATTTCAGCCCAACGGCCGATTCCTGGACCTGCTCACAGTTTACGCTTGTTATGCAAAACAAATCGCCCCCTGAAGATAAAAATTTTTTCATAATTGTCTACAATAATTTGTCACAATGAGTAAGAAGATACAAACAATGAAAATTAAAAGTTGTGCTGGCCAAATTGAAAATATTGGGCCCTCATATTCCCCAATGATTTTTTCCCTTTTAAATTGACACCTGGCACTCTTCCAAAATTAAATTTCTTTTTTATATCGTTGTTATTTTTTGAATGAGCGTAGCGAGCGAAGGGGAAGATTCCTTTCACTACACTGGAAAAAAACATCCGGAAAGTTTTTTTTTTTTCTTTCTTTTTGTTTGTATTAGTTTGGGCTGATAGCACTATTTGGCTAAACCGATACTCCAATTTCGATAAAATTTTATTGAGGCCTTCGAAAACTCTGAAACCCAAAAACTGCCAGTTTTTGAGCGCAAACGAAAAATTATTTTCTGTAAATCGTAATTTTAAAGATTTTTTTTCGATTTTAAAAAAAAAAATTCTTGACTTTTTAACACCCACAGCTTTATCGAAGATATTTTTTTACAGAACCTTTATTTTATGATTTCATATTCGTGTGGAATTAAGCGCAAAAAAAAATATTTCTCTGAAAATTGCAATTTTACGTGTTTTTTTTTAAAATTTCTCGACTTATAAACCTACATCTTATCCAATTGAATGATTTTTTCACAGAACCTTAATTTCTGAATTAATATATTCGTGGAAATTTGAGGGCATTCAAAAAATATTTTTTTTTTGAAAATCGCAATTTTACGTTTTTTTTTTTTTTTTTACTTTCTTTTTACTTATAAACCTAATCTTATCCGATTGTAACGATTTTTTTTACAGAACCTTTATTATATAAAATTTAAAATATTGGGTGAAATTTGAGCGCAATCAAAAATAATTTCTCATAAAACGCAATTTTACGCTTTTTTCGTTAAAAAAAAATTTCGCTCATCCAAAAACGCCCTGAAAAAAACGTTTGGGAACTTCCTATATATTTCCTTTTTAAAACACTTCCTTTTTTAACAGGTCTTTCCCAAACAATACCATGCAGCTGCAAAAAAACTTTTTTACCATGACAGTTTTGAGAATTTAAAATTTTAGAATTTCAAAAAATAAATACATAAAATTTTATGTTAAATATATAAAAAAAACAAATTTTGACATATTCATTTGTATTTTTTCACTCGAAAACAAATTTATTTGTATGTTAATAATATTAATCGCGAACCCACAACGAAATGCTTGTATCAAAGTATCTTATGTTAAAAAAATTTCGGGGCGATCTAATTTAAATTGACTTTGGGTTTTCCATAGGGGCCTACGAAATTATCCGTTGCTGCTAGGTAGCTGTAGCTTCGCTCGAGCTTCGGGGACGCGCCTAGATGTTTTGGCAAAGTATCATGAGCGGGGCAAATTTTTCCGTAGACCTCAGATGGCCCCACGACTCTACTATATTTAGTCCTCAACGCTATAGGTGTTAAAACATCTTTTGGTCTCCCCCGTGGATTTTTCCTTCTTCTTCTTCCACCTAGCATTTTCCATTATATATAAAAAATTTTTCTGTTGTGCCTACATGGAATACACAGTAAACTAGCTAAAAAGGGAACCGTTTAAAATTTAAAATTTTAGCGGATAAAACCCACACCACTAGGGTTGTCATCAATTAATATTGAATTACCCATCAGAGTTGAATTTTGTATTGGGCCCACCTCAGAGTGTTGTGAAAGACAGAGAGAATTTTTAAACGGAATATTTTGCAGGCTTGGGGGGGAACCGCTTTTTTTGGAAAACCCTTTTCTTACACTAGGAAAACGCTAAAGTCCCGCCGCGTTGATGGATGAGCGTTTTTTTAAGTTTTTAGTTTGCGTGGGACCACTTTTCCTTTGCAAGTGCTTTTTGAAAGCATTGTAGGTGATTGTTGTCATGTTTCAATTGTTACTTATTAATATTGTTACTATAAACCTAAAAAAACTCATATTAAAACCTTTATTCTATGGATTCTGGCTAACTTTTTCAATTTTTTCTTTCAAAAAGCAATACATAACCATGACCTTATTTTCCATGTGAAATATGAACGTTGTAGCCCCACCCGTTTGGTCAGAATCAACCCAAATGTCACGAAAATATAGCACTAAAATTCGAAAAAAATCGTAAAAGTGCGATATTCATGAGAAATATTTGTTCGATTGTACCCAAAAACGTGGCACGTCTAAGTTCAGAGATTTCGAAGGTCCCCTTCAATTTTCATCAAGATCGCTTATGCCGTTTGCCCGGAATCGTGCGAACAGACAAAAAAAAAAAAACGTTGGAGCTAAATTTTTTGGGGGACAGTGAAATTGAAGTTTTCGCTCTGCTCATCCAATCAGTAACTTGTAACATGAAACTGAAAAGTTACTATTTCGTGGGAACTTGGAACGAATTTAACGTTCCTTTATAATGTTCCTTTCGCCGTCAAATTCCAGTACACGATCTTGTAAACTACAGTACAAAAAAATCTTGGAACCTTTTTAAATGGTTCTACCCCTTAATCAGATTCCAAGTGGTAAAAGCGGACGGATCGGATTCGGACCTTGGGAAATATCTGTCAGTATTTTTATCCATCACTTTATCAAATAAAAGTAATGCTAATGAAAGTAAAGTAAAAAGCTCCTATTTAGGCAGAAGTAACTTTCCTTTTTTGGGGAACGTGCCCAAGACTGCATATTTGTCAGAAATACTTCAAATTTTCATTTGTTAGTACTAGGAAAACGCTCAAGTCCCGCCGCGTTGATGGATGAGCTTTTTTTTTAAGTTTTTAGTTTGCGTGGGATATCTTTACTTTTGCAAGTGCTTTGTTTTGCTGCCTACGCATTGTAGGTGATTGTTGTAAAGTTTCTATTGAAACTTGTCAATTTGTTATTGTTTACCGTAAAAAACTTATATTAAAAGCTTTATTTCTATGGATTCTGGCTAACTTTTTCTTTCAAAAGGTACTTCATCACCATAACCTTATAAGGTTATAATGTCCATGTATAATATGAACGTTGAAGCCCCACCCGTTTGGTCAGAATTGGCCCAAATGGCTTGAAAATATCGCACAAAAATCAAAAACTTATATTAAAGCTTATTTCTATGGTTTCTGGCTAACTTTTTCAACTTTTTTCTTTCAAAAGGTACAAACATCACCATAATGTCCATGTATAATATGAACGTTGTAGCCCCACCCATTTGGTCAGAATTGGCCCAAATAGCACGAAAATATCACACAAAAATCGAAAAAAATCGTAAAAGTACGAAATTCATGAGAAATATTTCTTCGATTGTACCCAAAAAAATACAGCTCCAAGTTCAAGATTTCGAAGGTCCCCTCCAATTTTCATCAAGATCGGATATGCCGTTTGCCCAATAGAGAGCGAACAAACAGACAAAAATACAAAAAAAAAAAAAAACCAGAGCAAAAATTTTTGGGGGGTCAGTGAAATTGAAGTCCGCTTCGCTCATCCAATTAAACCAAATGACTAGCCTTTGGTATTAAGAGTCCTAAATTAACAATAACTGTTGTTTAATCATCAGTACAAAAAACTACTGATTGTTTGATTTGTATGAAAATTGATTATCATTCTATAGTCATCAAATATTAGCCATTCAGGTAGTACACCAAATTACAAATGGACCATGGTAGGTATTTTAATGGGAATAAAATATGCAAAAATAAATTTTGACAAATTAAATTTGTTCAAAATAAAGGGAATTGTGACTGTGTTTCATACAAATTCTATTGATTCAAAATCCAAAGAAGTGGAAGATTAAGTATAGGCCTAAAGTTGGATTCATAACATTGCATGATGCTGCGTGGTTTTGTTTGAAGGACCTGAAGGTAGTTCACGACTTTGCGGAAAAACAACGCAACCACAGCCTGTGCACACCTTGTGTTGGGTCAGTTTTCTTTTTTTTTTTGTTGTTTATAATTTAAAACACGGGCCGGGTTTTCTTTCAAAGTGACAGTATGAAAGAGAAGAGCGTGTTATTTCCAACCAAGGAGAAATGGGGTTATTTGTCTAATTTTATATAAAATGTTAACGCACAGTAATCTTGGGGCTAGGCTCTTAGTGTAGATATGTTTCCTTTACCCATACTATTATTGGATGAGCGTAGCGAGCGAAGCAAAGATTCCATTCCACTACACTTGAGAAAAAAATCCGGAATGTTTTTCTTTTTTTTCTTTTCTTTTTTTTGTATTTTGTCTGTTTGTCCGCACGATTCCGGCTAAACCGATAGGCCTACTCCAATTGCGATGAAATTTTATGGATGCCTTCAAAATCTCTGAACTTAGAACTGCCACGTTTTTGAGCGCAATCGAAAAATTATTTCTAATTAAAATCACAATAGGGAACTAGCCTTGGTCTCAAATTCACGTTTTTCATTTTTTATTATTTATAGAACACAGTTAAATAAACTTCACAATTGAAAGATTAAAAAAAAAAAATTATCCGTGGTAACTACGAGGGTACAAAGTTATAGGGTTTTGAACCCCCGCGCAAACGCTCGTTGTTGGTTCAACTGCGTTGACTATTTTGACAATGTCAACACGAACGATGACAAATTCTCTATGATGACAAAGATGACTACCATGTCTTAAGAACCCTTGATTTTGACAGTGACAAAGATGACTACCATGTCTTAAGAACCCTTGATTTTGACAGTGCGTCTACCCGACCTTGACTAGAAAGCGATTTATTTCTCATTGGTGGGAAAGAGCCCCGGTTATTTCTCTATGGGAAAGAATTTGTAGGTTTATGGTCTGGCGTAGTCGTACACAGTCATCCAAGGCTGCGCTAGGCTAGGCCCTACGCCCTAGGCTGTGTCTTTGCCCTAGGTTACGGTAAACCCAAATTCTATAAAATGTCCATTTGGATGCCTAGACATAGCCTAGCCTAGGTAGGGCTAGCAGAGGTATTTCCTGTATCCTCAGCCTAGTTTTTATCTTAGCTATAGGGCCGGCTTTTCGGTAACATAGAATATAAATTATCGTGATAATTTTCATTGATGTTGGGTAGGGCTTTAGATTTTATTAAATATGCGCCTAGACCTGGGCGTAGTGATAGGCCTACCTCGGCCCTAGGTCCTAAGGGCCTAGGTCTACCAAGAGGGCAAAGGCTACCACTGTAGAAACACCGGAGAAAATCATTTTATATACTCGTGCCAAAAGAACCAAACGACAAACAGGCGAAAAGAATTGTTCAAAGCTGCAGCACGAGAATTTTTCGAGGAGGACGCCCCCTCTACAAATTCATTTTACTGTTGTGAAGACCACTTTGATTTTGATGCAAGTAAATATTATTAATTGGTCTACTAGCTTTTTGATTCACAAGTGAATTTCCTATAAGCTTCTGTTAGGTTCCGGCCAAATATTCTCGCAGCAAAATTTGCCTTGGGATTATAAGCCTAGGGCCTAAACGTAAGAGGCGTTTTCTCGCATGGGAGAATGTCACAAATTCGAAATTTGAACTACATATTTAGAATATTTTCCCGCGAGAAAGTGAGTTATGTATAGGTCCTATAGGCTTATAATAATCCCGAGGTAAATTAGAAGCTCATAGGAAAATAACCTGCGGGGTAAAAAAGAAGTAGGTAGACGCAATTAATATCATTTACTTACATCAAAGTGGTATTCACAACAGTTTAAGTAAATTTGCAGCGGTAGGCTAGGCCCTACGACTCCTCGACATATTCTCGTCTTGTTGCGTTTAACCATTATTTTCACCTGTTTAGTTCTTTTTGGCACATATTTCTCCGGTGTTTCTAGAGTGGTGTTTAAACACATTGGTACCTTACACCTTTTATAAAGCGTCATTTCTTTTAAAATCAATCAATAGGATCATTGAGAAACGATAGCACGAATGACAGCAGGCGCAGTGACGGCAGCTGTCTGCTAGGATGTGTTTGACCCACCGCCGACTGTATGGTAGAATATCTACCATTTATATCTAGATAGCAGTGCGCCTTTGGGTCTGCGCTAGGCTGCGTTCAGCAGTCTGACGTCACACTACTTTTCGTGTTTGTCTATTGGCGGGAAGCCAGATTCAAATTTCCACGTTAATATTGAGAAAAGTATTAACCTTAGACAAAAAAAAACTTCTATATTATTTTTTTTTTAGATCTTATCTTTAACATATTCGATTTATGGAATGAAGGCTCAGTTCACAATTTTACGATTTTTTTCGATTTTTGAAAAACTTCTACTTATAACACCTACATGCTTTATTCGATTGTTATGATTTTTGCTCAGAACCTTTATTTTATGAATTAAGATATTCGTGTGAAATTTGAGCGCAATCGAAAAATTATTTCTCATGAAAATCGAAATTTTACGGTTTTTTCTTTTTTAAAACAATTCTTTGACTTATAACACCTACATGCTTTATCAGATTGTAATGATTTTTTCACAGAACCTTAATTTTATGAATTAATAGATAAGTGTTAAATTTGAGCGCAATCGAGAAATTATTTCTTATAAAAATCGCAATTTTACGATTTTTTTTCTTTTTTTAACAATTACAATTAATTAAAAAATTAAAGTTAATTTTTTATTTAATTTAATTTTAAAAAATTCAACTTAGTAATGATTTTTCCACAGAACAACAGAAAATCTGCATAACACATGGCAGCTCAATGCACCAATTACGCTCATCCAACAACGCGGCGGGACTTAAGCGTTTGCCTAGTTATATATATATGTTAGTACTTTAGACAGAAATCAAAAATGTGACTACACTTCGTGCCTTGTCCAACTTAGTGACACCTGCCACACTGCGGATGAATTTCATCTCAGCTGCCTGTACTGCACTTTCTTCTTTCATTCCCATCGTCCATGTTACCGCGCCATATGTTAAAATTGGTTGGTAATATTGCTTGTATAGCATTTTTAGGGAACTGCTCATTCCAAATCAGTTTTCTTACCTTCTGGTAAATTTTTTCTGCCAGCCCCACCCTTCGCTTTACCTCATTTCATATCTTTGCTTCATATGTCATACTCATTGTACTTCCTAGGTATTGGAGTTCTTCCTTTTCCTGCAGTTCTACTCCCCTCAGTGTAATCCTATTTTTGTGTCTTGGAGCCTTTTTCTCTCTTTGCATCACTAATGTCTCGCTCTTCACAATGCTAATCTTCATACCAAATTCTTCTGTCACCTCATTCCACTTATCCACCTTCCGCTACACTTTCTCAGCACTGTCTCCCAATTCCACAATGTCATCCGCATACATCATAGTCTTGGTCTCTTGTCCCTCTTCTTCTTCTTCTTCTCTTGGGTTCACCCTTTGCAGCATCTCGTCCATTACAATGTCAAATAATATCGGTGATAGCACACTCTCCTGTCGTAGTCCTATGTCGATTGTGAACCATTCACTTAGGCCATGGCTCGTTTGTACACAACTTTCGCACCTCTCGTACATGCTCTTTTTTCTCTCTACTAGCGTTTTCCTAACCCCTTTCCGTTGTAGGTATGACCAAACTTTCTTCCTTGGCAGGTGGTCATACGCCTTTTCCAGATCCAGAAAAACCATATATAAAGTCTTCCCTTCCTCCCACCTTTTCTCCATGACTTGTCGTAGCGCAAAAATCAGGTCAATAGTGGATCTGCCGCTTCTGAATCCATATTGCTCTTCTCTCAGCTTTGGCTCCACTATTCTGCACACTCTCCTTTCAATCACTATTTCATAAATTTTTGCCCCCTGGCTTTGTAGGGTGATTTCCCTGTAGTTATTACAATCTTTCCTGTCCCCCTTTTTAAATATAGGCGCCATCACCCTCTAAGCCAATCATTCGGGACTCTCTTCTGTTCCCACGCTGCTTTCACAACCCTGTACATCCAGTGATTGCCGTTGGTCCTCCTGCTTTAATCATTTCAACGGCGAACTCATCAGCTCCTGGGGACTTGCCATTTTTCATTCCTTGCATTATATATACATATGTATATTATTATAAATAAATAAATTTGTATTTAAAGTCTACCCACTCAGAAATGTTACTGATAAAAAAAATAATAGTTTGAGATAGTTAATACTTAATAATCTGCTTGTGTTTATGTCAGGATTGGGTTTGCACTGCAAAATAGAAAAATCATGTCAAAGACTCAAAATTTGAATGAGAACACCTGGACTTGCGTGTGAGCAATTAAAGTTAGATGATGGTCAAATTTTGTATTGCAATATTGCACGCAGCTGGCACCTGATTGGTCCAAAACAACCGCAACCCATTATAATATAATGTCATGAATCCAACTTAATGGTTAGTATTAAAAAAAAAAAAAAAAAAACAGTAGGCTAACATGCTCAACTTTGAAATCAACATATAGGCGTGTTTTTAAATCATCTTTCCAGCAGAGCACAATCTAATAATTATACTTTTTATATTCAACCCAAAATGTGAAAGAAATGTCACAAAAATTGTTTAGAAAGGAACTCCAATTATCAGATAATTGTTCCATTTTTATTTTGTCCCACAAAAAATAATTAATTGTTAACTATTAATGATATAGGTACCGACCGTACTTTAAAGAGTTAACAAGTCAACTACAGTTTTCAAAGACAATTATATAGTACTAGTAGTTGATGATGTAATCAATAACCACAGTAAAGACTGCTTGTACCCTACAGTGCAAACCACTGTCATCACTCTTGAAGAATAAGGATAGCTTATATCAGTCTTGTAGGTCAAAGCAACGTGTTTTTGTAGAACATAACAGGGCAAGGCAAGAACATTGTACTAACAAATACATGTGTATGAAAAAAATACCAAATGGCTGAATCAGGAGAGTGATTAAAGAGAACATAACACAATACAAACACAAAGCAAAACGTTTTCAGTCCATTGACCTTTCTCAGTGAGAAGAGAAGAGAGACTGAGCTCTAGGTTAAAAACTAGGCTAGCTGTTGAGCTGAAAGATGGGAGAATGAATGAGGTGGGATAGATGAGACACAGGAGGGGTAGGGGAGGAGTGCAACCCGAAATTTAAATTAGGTTTGTGGAGAGATTTACAGATCCACTGGTAGGCAAGTTCTCTTCTTAAAAATTTATTGGGTGGGACGGCTCTAATGACACAGGCTGTGAGGCAGGTCTACCAGCGGATCTGTAAATCCTGCCACAGGCACAAACCTAATTTAAACCTCAGGTAGCTTGGAGCTCCCCTCCAGTCTTGTCTATCCCACCTCATTCATTCTCTCATCTTTCACCCTACACGTCACCAACAGCTAGTAAACTAGTTTTTAGTTTGGAGCTCAGTCTCTCTCTCTCTTCACTTACTGATAAAGTTATGTGGACCAAAAACATTTTACTATGTTTCGTCTTCGTGTTAGGCTATGTCTAAGTTATCTATCGTGAATATCGTGCTTAACCAACTCTACTCAAGTAAGCTGTTGATACCCTATATCTAATCAGTAATCACTCTCATAAAACAAATATAAATAATTTTAGTGTTGCTCCAGGCCTTAAAATTGAAAGGCCTACCAGCAATAGATTTTAACACTCATTTTATTTAATAAAAATTAAAGATAGTCCGCCTTAATATATTTACAAATACATAGGAATTCATCAAGAATGTATGTTGTTACATCTACAAAAATGTGATTATTTTGCTACGCTAATTATGTTGACGAAAAGAAAAGTATCTAAAATTAAAACATAATTAATAGTAGTTCAATATCCATCAAATGCATATAGGCAGCCTACTGCAAACCGGTAATGGTAGAGAACTACACATATTAACTACTATTACGGTTGTTTTCACATTTTACAAAACCTTTGTTCGCAATATCAAAGATGGGTTAGTCCGATGGGTCCAAATGGTTACTTGAATTTATTTCCAGTTCTCACAGTTAATTACCGTACTGTAATCAATACAAATTGTCTCAAAGTTAAAGGGGCCTGTGATTAAGTCTAGTAACACAGTGTTCTTATTGACCACTTGCAGCCTCGTTCCAAAGACAATCGATCGATTGTGTCATGGACAAAACCAATTACCTGTGATGAAAGATACAAATACAGATCTTTACACTCGGTCAATGATATGTGGATGTCACATGTCTTATTATTCTTGTGGGGCCATTGCTCTGGCTTGTGCGCGTACTCTCTTCTCGTATTCCAGGCGATTTTGGCTGAAACAAACAACATTTACCGGTACTTCGTATTTTAGTTCATATAGTTGGGCCGTGGGAGGTAGGCCCCAAACCACGTAGTTTGACCAATGTGTCAAATCACATTTGAACATTTTTTGGTTTTAAAATAACACAAGTAAGACTAGTTTCTCACCAGTATATAGTGTAAGCTTCGGCCTGCGCTGGATCTTTAATATTAGGTTCATTGAGTAAATCTTGAATGCCCAGTAAAATCTGCTTAATAGTAATCGCAGGTCGCCAGTCCTTTTCTTCGTCTAAAAGCGACAAGCACACGGTGCCTGAAATGAAATGGGATTCCCACAGTTCAAAAAGTAAAAATGAAATGATATGATAGCTTATTAGGTATCGGTACTGGAACTTGATTTACCTGATGGATACACATTTGGGTGGAACAATGGAGGCTCAAACTTGCATTTAGGTGGACTTGAAGGGTAGTCGTCCTTGAAAATCATTCGGAGTTTGTACTGGCCTCCTTCCCATGGTGTCTAAGTAAAGTAAAAATAATTGTTGAAATACATAACCAAAAGGGGTTGGGGTTGTTTTAAAACTATGCCAAAGGCAATAGCATTAAAACTAGTAGTACTAGCAGTTTAAATATTATTTTGATGCATTACCGATTTCTTTCCAGGAATTGAGCACTCCCAAATCATCAAGTTCAAACTAGCATCAGGATTTTTGATGGGACGTGCTACAAACCCCTATAACAAATAAAACCTTGTTAGCTAATAAAAACAAATGATTCAAATAAACTGTAGGCAGGTCTACTACATATTTATTATGGTACATATTATTACATTCAACCAGTTAAAAACCAATATTCGTGTGCACCAAAATTTGAAACATTTATTTTTAATATTCCACGATAGGACTAGTGAACACGCTTGTTGATAATGTTTAGATTCATAGATTGTTTACCAATACTATTGCCAAGTTATCGTCACTCGCCATCGAACCCATTCGCCGGTCGCAAGAATATTGAATGTAAAACTGTATGATCGTGTTTCTTAGAAGCAAACTGTAGGCCTATCCCTGTCGACAAGGAGCGGAATCGAAGCCTTGTTTTGATATATTGACAAGTGTTTTAGCTTTTATATGCAAGAGACTTTAGACATTCTTTGTGATTTATGTCCATCTGTTTTTAATTGTCAATATGAAATTTAACAATAAATAAATATAGAAGTATACACTTCCAAAAATTGATAAGAATAACCCTTCTCCCTATATGTAAGGGAAAAGCCCTCAAACAATTATTAGCTAAGTCATCAGCCGATCTCAGGGTCAAGGAAGCATTGTAAGTGGATGAGCTGCACAAGTCATTGAACAACAGAAGAATGAAGACGTTTAATGTGACATAGCAGGTTACTGGTTCAACTACCCAAAACAACATTGAAGACATCTGCATGGTTGTAATGGACTGTCGGCAAGGCAAAACAGCTATGAGTTTCATTAATAATATGCTCAGCTGGGGCTCAAGTTGCAATGCCTTAGACCTACTACATAGGCCCTATCACTTCAGCCATGTTCAAAAGTTGAAGCTAGGGTGAGAAGAGACTTGGGAAGACAAGAGCAAGATGTATCTCACCACAATAGCACACTCATAGGCCTACAGAGCATGAAGACTGATCCTGGATAATTTTGTATTCTGACGCGCTTAGTTTTCGAGTAATGCCCCGCTCAAAAACTCAAATTTGCGACACTGTGCGGCGTACCTGAATTGGTAGCGTTTAGACCGTTGGACGTAGAAGGCTTTTTTTTTATTATTATTTTTATTTTTATTGGAAAGTTAGCTTATATGTATTTGAATACATTCCTGACTGTAAAACCATGTAAAAAAATTAAACCTACCCTACGAAAAAAGTTTTTTTTGTAATTAAAAATTAAAAACGTGTTTTTGTAGGATAGCTGATAGATGTTTTTTACAAGTACAAAAGTAATTGGAATGGGATGGCATTGGAATCATGATATATCACAGGGACAAGCACCAAATGTGTGTTATGCGACAGTTTTTACTTTTTACCTTTTTATTTTTCAAAGAAATTAATTGTGGCAAATTTGAATTTCACTACAAATGGAAGTAAAAACTGCTTGACCCTGTGATATATCATGATTCATGATCCCAATGCCATCCCATTCCCATTTTTTTGTACGTGTAAAAAACATCTAGACCTATAAAAAAACACGTTTTTATTTTTTTATTTTTCAAAAAATACTTTTTCTTGTAGGGTAGGTAACAAATTTAGATTTTTTACATGGTTTCACAATCAGGAATGCATTCAAATACATATAAATTAAATTGGCAATAAAAACTCTTTTTTTTAAAGTTAGTCTTTTTCAAACGGTTTAAAAGTTACCAATTTAGATACGCCGCTCGGCGGCACCAAATGAGTTTTTGAGCGGGGCGTTACCGGTACTCGAAATTCGAAAAATAAGCGCGTCATGCATAAAAAAAATTCCACCACCAATCTACATGTTAGTAAGAGTAGATTTGCAAAGTTTCACCAAAATCGGAGATGGTCAAGTTTTATTTTCTGTTTGGCTTGGTTGATTTGACATGGAATGACCCTACAATCAAAATTCAGTGTAATACAGAATAAACTAAATACAATGTGTTACATAAGAGCCTACCCTACAAAAGAACAGACTTAGATTATGTTAGCTGTCTTCGTTCTTTATTATGTAGGCCTAATCAAAGTACTAGATAATTTCACAATAAGCGCACGTTGAGTCTCGGTCTATCACTGCAACTTCATACAGGAACCGAGTAGCCCTGCTCATATTTCGAAGAATTCCATTATATTGCCATATGGTATGCTATGTGTGTCTCAGAGCGTGCGTGCGGAATGTGGATGACAGCGTTTGGTTCATTGGTCTTGTGGTTAGCATTTCTGCTTCCAATGCAGAAGGTCCAGAGATCGATTCCCGCTCTAGGCAGAAGTTTTTTAACAGTTTGATTTGGACTTAAAGCACTAAAGCAGACTACCTACATCAATCAGTTCTTGGTGAAGCACATCACCAAAGTGTGCCCTCGATTGAAAACGATCTTGCATTGTCACCCTTAACCGCTCAGAGGGGAACAATATTCATAAGATGGTCCTGGTGTTAGATTAAAAAAATAAAAAATAAGTTCTTAGGAAATTGTAAACAGTGACTTTGGAGCTGTCCTAGCAACGAGGCACATAATACATTCATGACATTCTAAGGTTGTTTGTTCCAAATTAGCCTTGTTGATTCTGATGCTGTCTGGTGTCCGTAGGTGGAATCGAGTCCAACTTAATTGAACGGTGTCTCCTACTATGCCGGTCTCTAGTTGGTCATTAACTTGCTCGTCAATGGTGTCGGCACCCAGCCTACAGGGTTGGCTTGGTCGGCTTCAAATTTAATGTCCCCCACTGAAAATCAGTTCTGTGACTGAGTGAGTAGACTCAAAATAGGCCTAGGCCTACAAATGTATTTATTTTAAGAGATAAATTTACAATATTACCTAAATCACACACTAATTAATGCACTGTAATACCGCCATAATTTGTAGAATAGAATATCCCACAAATGAATTAAAATAGACATAGGCCTTAGGGATGAGAAAAAGCGTTTAATTTCCTAAACATTTAACCCCTTGAAATTTTCGTGTTTAAACGTTTTAAGTAGGGATGGGCAAATGCGTGTACTTTCCTAAACGTGCACACTCTTGGCTGTCAGCGCATGTACACGTACACATTGTTATGTTTGCCACTTGCTAAAAAAAAAAATTGATTTACAGTACGCGATCTATTTTATTGGTGTAGCGCCTATTCACGCGTCAGCTGGTAGCGATCGAGTCTGGTAAGTACGTCTCTGCGCAGGTCCCGAGTTCCTTGTGATGATGCAAGACGCGACGCGTCAGTCCGACCTACACGGAGAGCTGTAGAGATAGCACTTTGTCTCACTATACGCCTTATGCGCAGTGCGCCTGCGCCGCGTCAGTCGGGAAGACAGAGCTATCAAGACAGGCTCGCTCCTCTCTCGTGAGGCAAGGCCGGCCCGCCCGGCCGGCGGCTGGCCGCACACAGCGTAAGGACACGCACACACGTTTATTATTTTCGTAAAAACAGGAAACGTGTAATCGCATCAAAACGTGTACACGTGTACACTATCCCATCCCTAGTTTTAAGCTCCTTTTTTAAATAAGTCGTAATTTTGCTATGACCTGCCGACGAGTAATTAACAACGGTTTTATTCTCACATTCGCATTTAATGACCCGGCACTTCCACCATGTGTAACAGACAAGATGCCTTAATACAGGCTGGGACCCGGCAACTCCACCAAAATTACGCACTTTTAGAAAATGTTCGGCCTAATTTGTGTCTGTGTTTGTGTAGGCTCCGAAAGTGATACAATAACATTTTGTTTATTTTTTTAAATTATTTTTAATTACACGTTACAGTTGAAGTTGAGGAGCTATAGCTAAATAAGTCGTTATTGCTCTAGGGCTAACTTCAATCACAGATAATACATGGTACACATAAATCTGTTCTGTGCTTCAATGATAGGGTATTATATCATATTCACGGTTCCAATAAGTGACCACATCGCCATTGAGGAAACTCATGAATTAAGCGATTTATTAGTAGGCCTACATTTACATGCAGGTTTGAAAACGATTTCAAAACGTTTTTAGTTTTCAAAAGTCAAAATGCATGTATACGCTTCGAATCTGGGTTTGGATCGGTTCAAGTCACCCCTGTTTGCTAGTAGAGGCGTCATGAAAACTAGTTTTGAAAACTGTCATGTATACACCTGGCTGCAACCAAAACGCTTGTTGCGTTGCAATTTGAGGTTATGTTTGCTAAAAGCAAGTTAAGAACATGATCTTGTTATTCTGAATTATGTTCTAAAGGTTAGGCCCTTCAGCAAATGTTTTTGCCTTTTGGTCATCTTAACGAAATTATACTTATGATACGCAATAAAATTATAAATTTTCTTTTTTAGAAAACAGTGGAATTTGTTTAATACCGGTACATTGTGCTGTCTACCGGGAAATAAGTGAACTAAATAATAGTTTGAGAACGTTTTCAGATCTGCATCATTTAAACGCGTTAGGGGTAATGTGGGTAATTGGAAACGCCCTTTATAACTTCCGTATGTGAAGTTCAAATTTTAAAAAAAATTGTTAGATAGCATGGTCCAGACCTTTATGGAAAATGTGCAAGTAGTTACAGCTTCTTCTGTTAGATAATATGCATGTCATACACATTGCAACCAACCTCTACACAAAAAACTTGTTTCAATTTGAAACACTTATCAAAATTTCCCCTGTTATGGTCCTTATTTTGTTTTTAAGAAATTTGTTCTTGGATGGAAATTAATAAAGACACATTAGTCAACAATATGGTACAGGTGAAATTGAGATAATTATCATAGTTTCTCCTGATGAGCAATGTTTCCAATTCCCCTTATCTCATACTTGGGGGTAATTGGAAACATGAATTAGGTGTAATTGGAAACATACAGGGAAATTGGAAACAAAGCCAAAAGATCCATGTTAAGCTATGGGCAAATTTCAGGGGTAAATGGAAACACATTTAACTGTTAAGTTTAAAAGTAAGGTAAGTTGGCAACAGTGTCTGACTACACAGCCTTCTTACTTAAGCTGCATTCACTACTGGACGTCGGCGAGCGCTCGCTGCCGGAAACGGCTGTTTCGACCAATCACGATGGAGCGGCGCTTCGTAGCGCCGAGGAGCGCTGAAGTTGGTTCAGTTCAACTTTTGGGCCGGCGCTCGACCGGAAGTTAACGATATTAAGCGTGTTTTGAATTATTTATTAATATATTTGCGTCTCAAAAATCGAAAACATAATTTACCATACAGTTTAAAGCTGAAAATAGTGTATCAATCGTTGAAACTCTCATTCATATTATGACTATTTCGGAGGGGGGGTAAATAGTTACACGAGCGCCCGCCTCGGCACGAGCACTCGGCGCTCGCCGACGTGTATGTCTTCTTCTGTTTTGGGGAATGGTCGTGGGGCTCGAAGCCTCTCCCCTGGTAGTTTTAGTGCCTGGTGCGAAGCACCTATAACTAAAAATCTGATGTGTGCCAGAGTTGGGCGATGGACTGCGTCCTTGCGCTGCATGGTAATTGGTGACAGGCACCGTTGATTTCGGTAAAATACCGCCGGAACTTGAAAATGGCAACAAACTTCTAGGATTTGCATCCGTGGCAGAAAAGTCCCACAAGAGACATCCAAGGAGAGTTATTTTTATCGTCACGGAGGTCTTAGTCGTGGGTCCACTACACCCACTCGACGACGACCGGCGATGAGACGTTGACGAGCCCGCAGAAGCCGTGCTTGACGACGTGGAGGCAAGAAACGAGGTCCAAGAGCTGCAATAGGGCGCGGGAATACGTCGCTTCTTCTCGGAATAATGTGGGCAAGTGCAGAAACCTGGGGATTTGGTACCGCTTCTAGAGATGCGTAAAATCTGGCAGCTTGTGCAGCAATGCATTGGGTTGACGGTTGGCAGACCGAGGTCAGCGTGAACCTCAGACATTCGTGTCCAGCGAGGGAGAGAAAGGGACACACGAAGAATCTTGTTTTGCACCACTTGTAGTCGGTTGCGGTGGGATGCTGCACATCCTCCCCAGACAGGAGATGCGTATAACGCCGCTGAACGGATTACAGACGTGTAGAGGCGGAGCTTGGCCGTTACCGAGAGCTGTGCATTCCGCAGAAGGGGGTACAGAGAGACGAGTTTACCGGTTGCCTTCTGATTGGCTGACCGGATATGTGGGCCCCACGAAGTTTACGGTCTAAAGTTATGCCCAGGCATCTATTGGTCGGTGCCCATTGTATGGCGACATCATTGAGACTGTAACGAGGAGGAGGCCGTTTTCTAGACCATGAGAAGAGAGTATTTGAAGTCTTCTCCACATTGAGGGCCATGCGTGAATTGCGTACCAGTCTGAAATAGTGTCAAGGTAACGTTGTCCAACGCGAACTGCGACGTTGTAGGTAGTGAAGGCAGCTTAAGGCTTCAGATTATCATCTTCTTCTTTCTTCTTCTCTTATGCCCACATTGACATATCTATGTCATCATGTGTCTTGACAACCAGTAAAGATAGGACTCCTGTTCCCTCCTGTCCATACCCCCTGGCATTTCCCCATAGTGTCCTTTCAATGTAGTGCATCTAAAATCTAAATAGATGTTGTCTGTCCTGTGTTCCATCACCACAGAGTTTACACATGCTGCTCTCCATACACATATTCTATGTAAGTGCTTTGCTAGCAAGTCATGGCCGGTATCTAGTCTAAACTTTTGCTGTTGTAGTTCTTCTCCTATAATGGTTTGTCCTATCATTTCTTCCTTTCCTTGTGTTAACTAGCTCACTCCACTTTTTATTCTTGCCTTTCCTTCCACGCTTTCTTTACCTCCGAGTTGCTGGCTGATTTAGATGTGATTTAGCTGATCTGTATGAAATGTTGTTTATGAATGCTTGGTTTTACTTCCCATTTTAGCGAGGAAATCAGCCTTCTCTTTTCCGTTTATGCCGCAGTGTGCCGGTATCCCACTGTAGCATTACTGTGTTACCCGCATCATCAACCTCAGGTTTCTTATCTTGCAGTTTCTTTTTTGCTTCTGTTTTCTCTACTCACTATACCCTGGATAGATGCTCTTGAGTCTGTTAGTATCACCACCTTCCTTTCTCTAAAGTATTCAATTCTCCAACGCTTTGCTTATTGCTCTCATCTCCCCATCAAAGTTACTCCCATTTGATCCTGTGGGAATGATTCCTCAAACTCTCTACTGTGTATTCCTGCACCTGCATCCCTTCTCCTGGTGTTGCTGATCCATCCGTGTATATATGCACCCACTCTTCTCTGGGTATTATTTGTGAATAAATCTTAGTGCCAGACTTTTTCATATGCTCCTCTTGATAGTTCTTCTTTTCTCTTGTATTCCTGCAATATTTAGTTGATGGTTTATTTCCCAATGTGTTTGGAAGGAAAGATACCCTCGAAGAGATGACCACGATTCGGTATTGATAAATAATATATTTGCTGGTCCAATAAAGATAAAATTGGCACTGTGGACTTTTTCTGGACCCACACCAAGATGCCATTGAAATATGTGCATTTTAATTTTTTTCCAAAATCATAGGAAATCCAAAAAACCGCAGCTAACGTTTTTCCCTTTGCCCAATCGTGCATGTTTTGTTTTTGTAGGTAATTTACCAATCTGTTGATGTAGTTTTTATAAATTTAATTTTAAGTGATGACTGTATTAATATTTAGGCCTAAATACAAAATACAACTTTTTTTATACAACAGCCTTATTTCATGCTTGTGATGCTTTTGAGATTTTCTGTACAATTCTGCGTTGCGACGGAAGGTTTTTCTTTAAATGTACACAGAATCTACAGTTTGTATCATAATGTATCAATTTTTTGTGTTAGAATCACAGCTTAAAATGCTTTGTTTCCAATTACCCTACTTTAGTTTCCTTATGGGTCTACGAGTTGTACCATGGCTGTTCCATTTACCCAATATCCGGGGTAATTTGGAACAAATTTGAGTATTAAAAAAAGCAATGAAAATACCCATAAAAATATTCTTCCCTGAAACTCTTTTTGGTTTTCATGATTTTGTTTACATCCCAAAGCACAATTTTGCTCCTTACATTTTTTCCTCCTATCAATACCCCAGCCCACAAATAAGGTCAAAGTTTAAAAACACTAAAAGTGTTTCCAATTACCCACATTACCCCTATCGTTTTGACTTGACTCAAGTCAAAACTTTTTCATAACGCATGTAGGCCTAAACGTTTGTAGGCCTACATATCACAAGGCCAAACTATTAGTCCAAAATACTTACAAATGGATGATCTTTTCTCCACGCCTTTGCTCCTCTGCAAGCCTTGCAATCGCAATTCCAGACATAATTGTAGAAGCTAGGATGTCAGATGACAGCCTAAAACAAAAATGTTTATAGTTTCTCTCTTATACTTGAACAAAACAAGGGTTTTACAATCAGACATAGGCAAAATACTGGACAGGAAAATGCCTTTGAAATACAAAATACTAGATAGGCCTACTTATATCTGGGTAGGTCCGACACCTTTACCTTTACATAAGGTAGCGTTCACACTAATTGGATTAGTTATAAGGGGATAGGACATAGGCCTACATGTTAAATTGTTTACGTTTTAGTCTTAAGAAATTGTTATAACAAAAACTAAATTCTTACGACGGACCAATCAGACGTCAATAATCCTTAGGACGACCAATGAAAAGGAGTAACTTCATTATGATAGGCCACTGAAACATTACTAACCAATCAGGATATCGGATTTCTTATAACAATAACAATTTCTTAAGACTAAAACAAAGTTGTGTGAACACGGCCTAAGAGGTCTAGGCTAAACAATCCCTTTAAGAACAATGCACAAACGGTAGGCCTACGCCTATCTACCGGTAATAGAAATATTGGTTAGGCTAGGCCTACAGGTAATGTTGGCAGGCCTATGATTCAATTGTCCGATAGGTAGGCCTAGGCGGTTACAGGAATGTTGAGGGCTTTCTAAACCACGTTATCCCAACGACCTAAGCATTTAACAGTTGCCCTGAACTAACGGTAGGCCTAGGCCTAGGCCCTAGCCCTTGCCTGGCTAGACCAAGCCTAGGACCTCGCCTAGCCGGTACTCTTTCGGTTGGTATGGACAGTTTTTTTTATGTGTACCTACAAAACCTTTAACGTCGCTACTTTAAATCTAAAGTACCTACAAAACCTTTAACGTCGCTATTTTAAATCTAAAGTAGGCCTAGGCCCTACCTAGGCCTAGGCCTACTGATCAAAAACTGTCCATACCAACCGAAAGAGTTGCCTAGGGTAGCCTGACCCCGCCTAGCAGGGCCCACCCTAGAAGCTAAACAAGGCTATTACTGACTATTTAGAGCAGTTTGCTACTTAACGCAAACGAAACCTTCCGGGTTTGTAGAGCGACGTTTAACACAAAAAAAATAAAACAAGTTGGGCCAAAGGC